>CM068479.1:29674098-29835338 GCA_034769265.1 Remorina albescens
TTTTAAACTTGCTGCTGTAATTTAAGAATTTCAGCAAAGTAAATCTGCGTTATTTTGAAAACGGTGGCCGGACGTGATAACTTTATTGTTTTGGGTTTGACAGTGGAAACCGGAAGTGTCACATGACCGGGGTCTGGAACACGTCAGGTAATAAAACAAACCTTTTTTCTTTCTGTTTTACTTTTAAGAATCTTTCCTGTCGGTTCAATCTGTTTCATTTATTGAGTCTCATCACCGGGTAAATCTAAACCCGAGCTGGGGGCCGACCCGGTGCTGTTTTAACTGTAACCCCCCCGAAAACTTCATTACTTCATTTAACCGCAAAAAACGGGAACAAAACGAACCCTCCAACCACTAAATCACACACTTATGATCATATCTCCTATCGGAGTATATCTATTTTATTTTTTATTTATATATATATATATATCTCGGGAAAAACGTTACGTTAAAAACTAAAGTTTAGCTAAAGTTACAGTTGAATTCTGTTTTTTTTTTTAAGGCAATGAAATTAAAGTAAAAAAATGAATTAAATTAAACTTTCTCATGTTTTTTTTTTTTTTTTTTTATGTTTGTTTGTTTGTTTGTTTGTTTGTTTTTTTCAGCTCCACCGCCGACCGTGACAGGTGATCGGCTAACGGTCGCGCTCTTATTTTGAAGGCAGCGGAAGGGCGGATGCTGCTGGTTGTCTGCGCCTCGACGGTGACGGAGGTCTGACTGTCGGAGCCGAACGCCTCCTCCGGCCGCTCCTCCGCAGACTCCTGCCCGCCGTGCGCGTCGATTAACGGTGTCAGCCCTGAGATGAGCCCGCTGAGGTGTGTAGCTCCAAGGTCGGGCTGTTTTTGGGGGGCTGTTATGGAGTTATGTGGCAGGAAAAGGCTCCATAAAACAGAGAAAGAAACACGGAGCTGCTCTACTTGGCTCCTCTCAGTTTGCTCGGCAAATTAGCTGGCTAGCTTCGCCTCTCTCTCTCTTTGACTTGCAAAATAGCATATGTTTGTGGTATCTGACATGATTTACATTTGTCCTGCTGTCCTCCCCTTCCCTTCCAGCCTCGCCGGATCCGAATCAGGCAGCAGAATGAGCCGGAGGGGGAGATAAGCGGCGGTGTCCGGCTTCCTGCGGGGTTCTGCTCGGGCTTTTTGTTTTTCCCTGGACATGCCTCGGCTGCGGAGCGGAGCTGAGCGGAGCTAGCTGGACTGTCGGCCGGCTAGCTAACGTTTCCAGGCTGTTTGGATGAAGGTTGAGGTCCACAGCTGATTTGTTCCGGATCCGAAGGAGGCAGCATCATCATCATCATCATCATCATGGGGGAGCCCAGCCTGGACGACTCCAATGTCAAGGTGGCTGTCCGTGTGCGGCCCATGAACAGGAGAGGTGAGGGGGGCTGCTGCCGGCTTTCAGAAATAATGTCAGGTTAACAGGATGAGGCTGCTGCACACACACACACACACACACACACACACACGGAGGCAGAATGGGACACTATCCGTGTCTTTTAAAGACAACCTCAGGTTAACTATAAACAGGCTGCAGGAGACTGACTTGACTTAAGCACTGCCTGTTTAATTTCCCAGGGAATGGGACGGCAGTCAGAAATCACCACCCATTAGTGAAATGAGCTGCTGCAGATTTAAAAAAAAAAAAGGTGTAGTCTGGCTGGCACATGGTTGCACAGAGCTCCTGTCGGACTTCCCTCGTGGCTGTCTGCCATCCACTGAGATTTAAAGTCCACTTGCTGTGTTAGATCTGCTGTCTAGAAAGTAGCCTAGCTTCTTTGTCTCTGTTACTGTCCTGTTACTGATGCCAATAGCTTCTCCAGTTCATCTGTCACTTGCTGCAGCAGCGGGGCAACCCATTTGCTAGAAGTCAAGATATTGTTCTTTGTTAGCACCGTCAACCCTGCCTCCCTAACATCAGGCCCACAGGAATGAATCTTCAGTGTGTTCCCCAGGGAGCTTTACGTCCAATTACATCCGCATCTCTAATTTTAGAAAGGCCAGGAAAACAAAGGCACAGTGTTAAACAAATCTGCGTGCACACTCAAATGCCCCGCTCAATTATATTGCAAATTTTCAGTGTCACACGCAGGAAGCGGTGGATGACAGTTCCTGGTTGACTGCCAAGTTGTGTTTTTGCCATGGGAGACCATATGTGTCCCCTGAAAGGAAGGGGCGGAGGAGGAGAGCTGCCGAAGCAGAGTGGGGGACCAACAACTGGCAGAATAAATCACACATGTCTGCCCCCCCCCATTTTGAGCTGCAGAAGTTGTCGTAAGACCAAGGCAGTAGATCGCCACACTGTTCCCTTGGGCCTGGCTTTATCATAAGCTATAGTGCAGAGAAATCGATGACATCTTGCAGTGATGGTACCTTATGAAGTTGGACATCTTTCATTCAGCTGACTCTTGGATATTTTAATTATCAGCATTGTCATGTGTGTCGACACAGACAAGTAGGAGCTAAAGATGTACTCTGTTACATACTTTCTAAGATCGGGTGCATTTGATTTAACAGAGGAAGGTATTTATTGGAATTATGATTGTTTGGCAACATCACTTTCATCTCTTATAACTTCTGTTTACCTGATCACATCCTTGGATGGCCTTTTCCACCTCTGTCAGTCAGCTCTCTGACCTGACAACAGAATTACTTTGTGAAATGATAATCTACTTTTTTTATTTAAGTGGAATTACAATGTTATGAAATCTCTTTCCACACATAAGAATTGACCCCAATGATGTCTTTGAATCCTGCGTGTAAACTGAGGCCAGCTGTATCTGTTGTTGAAAGAAATCCAGTTCCTTCATGCCACTTAGAATATTAAGTCGTATCATGGGGTAACATTGGGCACCATAGTGTTTGGCTTTAGTAGTGTTTTCCTTGTTTGTAGTTTGTATCTGTAGGTAATTCATCCACTAGGAATCTTTCGATTGCTCTTTTCCCTCCTGGCTGCAGGAAAGTTTTTTTAGGAGTGATCAGTGCCTGCATGCATGTCAAGCCTCGCTTTTGCAAAATTTTAGAGATTCAACACTTTTTCTACCAACCAATGCCTGCATGCATCTTCCATTGCTCAGCAAGAAAAAGGAATTATGATTTTTGTTAAAGGGAACAAGCAGACAAATTGATGGCTTGCTGAAAGCAGTGGAAATGGGTTTGGAACCAGCAGTGCCACGTTTCCAGCAGTGCTTTCTTGATTTCTTCCTCATCTTCCCTGAATGAACGGGGCTTCTGTCCACATGTACTGGTGCTAACATAGGACATTTAGGATTTAATATACTCAAAAGCTCAACATAATTTGTTATTCAGGCCTCTGCGCATTGAAACCTCTGAGCTGCCCAGTCCAGCTCCTGGTATGAGGCAGAGCTGAGGAGAACTCATTCACTTTCCTTGTAGTGATTCAGACCTGTGACAGTGAAATAATAAGCAGGCTTCTTTAACCTCGAGGCCACTGTCCCTGTGTATACCAGGTTGAGGAGGAGAGTTAGTGCCGCTGCATAGCTGAACAAAGGCAGGAAGGGAGTGAGTCTGAATGAATATTTGCTAATGTTGTGTAATGCCCCATGTTCCCATGGCTGTGGCCTTCGAAGAACAGAGCAACCCCAGGCGTAGCAACGGCAGTACCACGGCTTTCCTGACTAATGTCAGGGCCGCTGTGCCAAAACCTCGGCACCGGTAGCCCAGAGAAGCACCGCAGAGAAAGCCAGTGGAAAGTCGAGCTGCCTATGGAGCAAGGAGAGGCAGATAACAATGGTCACATTTATCCTCTCCACCACATCACACTTTCCTCTCTGCTGAGGAGGGAGTACAGCTGCAGCACTGTGGGTATGTGGGTAATGTAGGCAGCAGCACAAGACATCACATAGCTGAAAGTTTTCTCATTCAGTTGGTCTGTCTATGTCCGTCTTAGTCCCCCTGTTTAACTTTACCTTTTTTCTCCCTCACTGTCTTTTTGTCACTCTCCACTGGTTCACCCAGCTTTTCTTTTTTTTTTTTTTTGCTTTGTAATCTCCTTGACAGCTAAAGAATTGGTGGGTGATTCAGGTCCTGTGACCTTTGACACCAAGTTTCCATGACTCTCCCCCTGTGTTCCTACCAGAACCAGCAGTGTTGAGGCTCTCTGAGCAGACACTAGCTTCACCAGACTCTCATCATGTGGAAATGCTCAGGTCACAGGTTGCCGTTTGTATCCCTGGGATTAATCAGCCACAGTCAGGCAAAAGGCTGTGGATTTCTGACTTGATGGGAAGTTCCACAACTCTCCTCCAGCACTTGAAAAAAGCCAACAACCTTGGTGCCTTTTTGTACAGTCAAAAAGGTCATTTGTGTTTGTGGTGGTATGGAAAATAACACCATACCAATAATTATGCACAGCAGGTGGAAATGCTCAAGTATGGCCAGGCGCTGTTTGGCGAGGATACTGCATCCTGCAACAAAACGCAAGCTTAATCACAAAATCAATACGTTGTTGTCTGTTGAAATCAGGCAAATAGCTCTGTTCTCTACACACTACAATCAAACCTTCCTGCTGCACTGATTGCTGCGCTGTGACATGCTGATTATGCTCTACATCATGCAGAGGTCAAAAAAGCAAATGAAAGTATAAGTATTATAAAATGACACTTGGTATGATACACTGCATTGGGCAAACCCTGCAGAAGAAAGGAATTGAAACCACAGGATTTTTTTCCTGTCTTGAGACATGCTCTTTCAAGCCTGCAGCATAGTAGAGAAAAGGATTATTGACAGCTACGATTGTCTGTTGATAAGTTTAGCAGTGTAGATCTTAATAACGTACTGAATGTTGATGGAAACTCTGCAATATCCGGCCTCAGATGTGAAGGACGGTATTTATTGTCAGCAGGTTTCCTCACTGCTGTAGTGTCCTTGAGCCAACACTGATTTGCAGTCACTAACCTTTGACCTCCCTATAAAGGGGGTCGCACTAGAAGAGGATATCCCTCCTCAGAGCAACACAGGGGGAAAATACTTTTAAATACTTATCTTATCAATTAGGTTAAGTGGTGAGAATTAGTATTGAGGTTTGTTGCCTGTTTTAACAAGCAAGCCTCCTAATTAGGGGAGAAAACATGTTGGTGACGTGACCTTTTCCTGTTATTGTTGAGCCTCATGTTCGCACCTAGACATAGACCATTTCATTAAAAACAATGGGTATGAGCCTAATTAAGTTAATTCAATATTTTTCGGCCTTAAACGACCCAGGAAGTTTTATTTCGGCCTTTTTACTGCAGTAATGAAGCATACTGCTGCAGCCTAATGAATTGCAGTAGATGTGTATGACTCAAGCATTTCCCAGCAGCCACCAGTAAAACGCTTGAAGTATGTTTCTGGTGGATTAGTCTTCTCTGGAAGTACGCAGTTGTTTGTTTTATTCATGAGCAGTTCTGTAAGACACTGGATGCCCAGGACACGCTGGCAGCAGTTAGACTGTGTGTCGACAACCATCATTGGGTCACGCTGGCAAGACAGATGAATGGAGAGACTGACCAGCCTGGTGAATTTCCAGTGTGGTCCGTGTTTATTTTTTTTCCGTTGCCTCTGCTGGTTATTTTCACAGCAAGCTTTCTGTTAGAGTGTTATAACGCTCATTCTGCCATGAAAACTAACACACACAGGAACACCATCAGATATCTGTTTTAAAGAGAGATGCTGTGTCTGTTTTTGTATTTTTGAACCAAGGCATTCTTTGCATTTTTTTTTTGGGAGGGGGGGAGTTGGCATTTTTTTGATGCTACAGTGAAATTGTAGTGGGCTAAAAGTACAACCTTGAGGAGGTCACCTCAGTGAGCAGCACTGAATGCTGACTTATGCAGCCTGTTGGCATAAATACTGTGTTGGCGAGAGACGGGCTTTATGCTGCGCTGGAAATGGCCAATTTCTATTCTGAAGTCAAGTCTTGCATCATGACGCAAACAGACCGGGGTCAGTATAGGTGACCCTTAGTGTGTTTGTTTGTGTTTGTTTGCGTGATAGAGAGTGATTGCCTAAAGCTCATTCCCGAGGTAAAAGGTCGTTTTCAGACTCAGTGTTTCCCCGGGCTGCTCACACAATTGTTTGAACTTGATGTTCCACAGGAAATGATTGTGCTATTGTGTTATTTAACTCCTGCTGTATCCCTAAAGCAGAGCAGGTTAAACAAGCATCAGAGCAAGGATTTCAAAATGTCTGAGACAGAAACTCGCATTCTGATTAAAAGGGCCAAAGTTGTGTTTAGTTTTGGCAACTTGGCCTGGCCATGGTTGGAATAAAAAGATCTGAACTAGGACTGGAGGTAATATGAAATACATACAACATGACTCTATAATAATGCAGAAAGAAACAAGAACACCAACTTCTATGTGCTTGTTATGAAGTCAAGTGCCATGGTTGTAAAGCTGTGTGTTGTGTGATTCGCAGAAAAGGAACTGAACACTAAATGTGTTGTGGAGATGGTGAAGAACCAGACGATCCTCCATCCTGCAGGAACAAACCTCGGCAAAGCCGACTCCAGGTATGTAACTAAATCAAATTTAGTGTTTAAATCTGCGTTTTATTCTATGTTTTCCTTTTTTCGCCCAAATACGATTAACATTAGACACTAAAGAGTTGTCAGAATGTTCATATTTAATTACTGCTCACTTTAATGGCAAAACAAAGATATATACAACAACACGATACACTTTAAGGGACTAAGAGGAGGTAAGAAAGTGGCAGGTGCAAGCAGGTGTTCTGGAAACAAGGGGAAGTTACATATGGTGGTTTATGACAGCCCAGGGGGGCAGCAACGGCTCTTTACAACTTTGGCAATGGATGAAATTTCCTTCAACATTCTGTGTCTGTCTTGGAGTCACAGTCATGTCAGAACACACAGACATGATGGACACATTTCTTTTGATTAATTATTGGCTTGAACTTTCAGAGAATGTAATTATATGCTGTCATAAACGACCAAAGTTGAAATGTCTTTTTCTTGATTATCACTCATTCAGTCAGTTGTCAGTACGTAACTGGATGATGTAGAACTCATTGGATGGCACCGCTTTGCCAAAATGTGAAGTTATTAATTAAACCACAGCAAGTACTCTCAACAGCCACTTTCAGTTTCCCCCTCAGAGTCAGTTTTCAGATTTACAGCAGTGGTGTTTGTTTTTTAAACCATATAGCCAGTGATAGTTGCTTTGGAAGTTTCCTTGTTTTTCTCCTTACTGCGTCTCAAAAAGTTTATCTCTGATTGTTGTTGGAATGAATTTTAACTTGACCAACCAGCTCTTAGAGACAGCTGTATTACTTGTTTCCCCCTCTTGGCTGTTTCCTGTGTTTCCCTCTCTGGGTAATCAGCTGCACTTTGTGGATTTACGCTGACCTGGACTCACAGTGTTGAGTCTCTGGATCCCTGCAGCGAAGGAGACATTGGAACGTGTGAACTGTGGTTTCACTGGGCAGAGCAGGAATGTGTGTGAGCATGGAGTCAGTGTGTGTCTGAAAAAGGGAATGTTTCAGCTGTGATCACACCCAAACAAACAGCTGCAGCTATAACACAAACCCCAAAGTTAATCAGCTCATCTTTAATGAGAGATCCCTTCTGCTCCAAGTTCTTTGTTTTGGTTAAAAGCAGCTAGCAGGCCACGCTCGACTGCTGACCCACCATCTTGGCGGAGGCCATCTGTGTTGGAATAAAGATCTCGTTGTGGCTGGCGAGCCGACTGCAGACTGCCGGATCAGAAGTCGTGAATAATGTTGGCTTCAGGCTGATTTCAGCAGCAGACAGCAGACAACAGACACATGCAGACAGAGACAATCGCACATAAAAAGACAGACTCCACTCCACTCCTCTCCTCTCTTTTCTCGCTCAGCCAGGTCGTAACTCCCCGCTGCAACGGCTTCCTCCCTTTTTCTCAGCTCTTCTGTTTCCGTGGCAACAAAGGGGGAGGTTAACTTTTGGTCGCCGTCGGTGACCGCAAAGCCCCTTCCTTGAGTGAGGAGACGATAGATGAGGGGGGGAACACCCTCATTTACTCAAGCATCTGTCGACCATAAACATCTCCCGATGACTTTTATGGAGGACCGAACAAGAGTAGAGCTGTAGTGTCAATCTGTGTCTGAGTGAGAAAGGAGGGATGAAGGAGGAGGAGGAGGAGGATGGCCTGACTGACTGCTGCCCTCCACATGCAGATGCTGTTCTGGTTATGTTTGTATTTATATAGTGTACTTGATAAGATTTTACTCAGCATTGGCTGTTACCAGTGGAGAGAGGTTGGAGTGGGGGGGGGCAGAGGAAGTATGCACCAAAGTTAGGATGCCGCAGGTGTAAATTCTTTGTTTAAGCTGAGTTACTAGGATGCTCTTTGTTTAAAGCTAGCAGAACAACAGCAACAGAAAAGAACAGAAAAAAGAAAATGGAGCTTTCCGACTAACTCCAAAACTTATCTGCAAAAACCAACTGCAGAAGATCTAGATTCAGGAGGTTTGAGTTTTACGCTGACAAAACTGACCATAACTCACAAAAGCACCGAAACAAGTGTGCCAGTACAATACACGCTGCTCATGTGCAATATACAATAATAAAGATTACTGGGAAGGGTCTGTCGTTAGTCCCAGACAGGTACTCATGCAGTAATATTACAGTATTATGTCTTTAGCCTTTTTTATGTATTGGACTAATTGGCCTCTAAAAATCCAAATTTTTGGATTACCAATAACAGACAGCTCTGTTCTGAGCTGCTAATCTCCATTCATTGCTGTCATTTCACTATCATCTGCTGGTTCTATGAATGTTTGAAATCCAGGCAGGGAGATAGTTGTCTGTGGACAAAAAATGAAAAATGAACGGTAACGATGATGTGATTTGGATTTGGAGGAAAAAAGTTGTGTGTTCCCTGTTTCATCATCTCCTTTAGAGGGTCTGACCTGATATGAGTGGATTCACCTTCTACACTCCTAATCTCTGCAGTTGAATTTCATGCTTTCTTGGAGCCTTCTTTTGTGGGGGTTGTTCCTGAAGCTAAAGATAAGTTCTGTTTGAATGTATGCGAAGGATTTTCTCCTTCTCTTAGGCTGTCAGAAACTGGCCATACTTCTGGCCAAGTAAGTGATAAAAACCCCTGACTTTGGTCTGATGTCTGCTGACTAAATGGTTCTCAGCAGCTGGGAAGTCAAACTTCCATTTAAGTTGAGTCTTTGCCGTAGAGTTTACTCCGGGTTAGTCAGTGCGCTCAGGCAAACTGAATTATTGTTAGATTATGACTTTGGCTGAGCTTCAATCCGTCTGTTCACTTCTGGCTCCTACGTTCCATTTTCAGAGGATAACTCAATATCCACATACTCTGTATATGCAAGTTTATAAATAACTTGGGTTTGTTGCATTTTACCCTCAATTTCTGTCGTAACACACTGAAGTAAGAGTCTAGTTCATTCAGCCATTGAAGAGAAAAGGTCACCTATCATTGAACGTATATAGGATTGGTCAAACACGAACACAATAGTGTTTGTCCCCTCAGTATGTTGACCTGGTCATTGCCTCTCTAACACAGGCCTGAGCTTCATGACAAGAATGAACCTCTGAGTTTAAATCGTTAATTAGAATTTAATCATTCAGTTCGTTTTTATGAATTTTATAAGTATTAAAATGCAAAATTCCCCCCACAA
This sequence comes from Remorina albescens, assembly GCA_034769265.1. Taxonomy (NCBI): domain Eukaryota; kingdom Metazoa; phylum Chordata; class Actinopteri; order Carangiformes; family Echeneidae; genus Remorina; species Remorina albescens. The sequence continues at coordinate 29,683,743 of CM068479.1, forward strand.
CCAAGGATTAATTCAATTCATGTTGAGGTGACTTTTTGGACTCTGGCCTGAACTGCCATTCTGTGTTTCACCTCATCAGAACACAGACTATATTTATAGTTGGATTCTCCACATGGATAATTTGAAAGGTCCTCCCATCCAGGTCATTTCCTTTATTTTTTTTCGTTCCTCAGCTGTGTGTCCTCCTTGTAGGTCTGATTCAGTTTTTCCACCAGCATTGTTCACTGGGCAGAGCAGATTTAAGTTCTTACCCTGCCACCCCCAGTGACTCACTGCAGTGAGGCATTAATCTTGTTTTATAAAGTTGGAATTATTTCGATTTCTTTAACGACTACTTACAGCGACCCATTGAGGAAACATTAGTCCAGTGATGTTGTAGCTCTCTGACTTTACACTTTTCTTTGCTGTAAACATTTAATTTGGTGTGTTATCTGATTTAACACCTGCCCTGTCTGAATGATGGTGTAACCTCCAGGGATGTCCTGACCTTCAGTTGGAGCTGCAGGCTGAGGGCGTTGTGTTGTGCCAACCTTCCTTCAGCCGTGTGTACTGCCTCTACAGTTTGCATGATGACCTGAGGCTGTTTGCTTTGGTCTGGTGATTATGGATGTTGACAGACTGACAATGATCTGACTCTTGTCAGATTTCAGTGAGGCACAACACAAACTGTTTGGTTTTTCAACACGATGCAGAAAGGGGGTATCAAGCCCACGGTTAATGCTGGGCTTTTTTGTTGTGTGTGTGAGGCTGTGTGTGGTGTAATTGTGCTTGCTAATATTTATTTTATCCTGGGTGAAATCTAAAATTATCACAGCGTATGAGTGATGCTGCCGCTGAACAGCCGGGGAATGTTTTATGTGTTGCGGCGATATGGCAAGGTACAATGGAACCATCAGGAAGCAAATCAGTGAAATGAAGCTTTTACTCACATGCAAGGTAAACATCATATCATATAAAAATGTTGATTGTCGTTCAGAGCCACGTCTGAACCAACTATGTGATGGTGGGAGTTCCTTACTGTCCACTCACATAGTAACAGGGTTAAGGATTATTGAAGTTATTGCCGTTCATCAGAATTTTCCTACTTTGAGTTGACATTGTTAGATTCAAGTGGTGCTTTGGTTATCAAATGCAAAAAAAAAAACCCCAACAAGTTAATAAAATTTCAAAGTATGCAAAATATTAATGGTAAAGACTTTTCCATAAATACATTACTGTGGGAGTGAGAAGATACAAAGGTAAAGGTGTGGAAACGGTCCCTGACCATAAACCAGTGTAAACAGGACTTTGGTGTAAACATTAAGCCTGAACAGTCAGAGGTTGAGAAGAGTGAAGAGGAAACAGTAAATTTACCCGTTCCTGGTCACAATCAGACTTTTAGGTGGCTGTAGACTCACAGTCAGAAATGACAACATTTAACTTCTCAGAGAATTTATCTTCCTGTGGGTGAATCAGTTCATGAGTTGAGGGTAAACATTAAGCCGTTCGTATTTTCAGCGTCAGGTTTTTCAGTAAAATTTCCGTGAAGAGCTTGAAAGTGAGCGTGAGCATTGATGTGGATAATGGAGTGAATGTGAAAATGAAATGGGTCATCCTGTTACTGAATTGCTTTGTATCCCGTTTCACTTTGCCCTGTGATCTTTATGTGACAGATGTGACCAATGATTAATGGTATCGTTTCACCTGGAAAAAGAAATTCTTCTCCCGACATCAAGGTTCAGCTCTTTCCACGTTGGAATAAAATCAGGATTCATAACTGGGTGTCATGGCATTAACTCATCAGTTTGATTATAAATCAATTCACATGGCAATTTCTAATGATCATCATCTGTGGGTAGAAACATGCATACAGAGGTACGCAAAGAACTTTGTGTGGAGGTTCTTTATTCTGTCATCATTTAAAATTGATGAAATGAGAGAGCATTTGTTTTCATTTGGGTTTTATTAGTCAAAGAAATCAGCTAAGTTAGCCTGATGTTGTTATTTCAGGATATTTAGTTACAGAGGTGCTGCTCAGTTGGGAAGCAGTTGCACTCGTGCTTACAGTGTCGAACTCGTGGTATTCCTGGAATTTAAGCCCTTCTTGCAGACGCAGATGTGTCGGTGTACTATCGTGTTTCCACCATTTACCATTTCACAGTTATTGTTTGTAATGCACAACTATCAGGAAGAAATAGAGTGGGATGGCGTTATGTTCTTTATTAGTGTCAGTTTTTACCAATAATCTTCTTCATGGAGACCTTTGAAGAGAAAGCAACAGTTCAGCTCTTTATTTTGTTCTATGTCAAAACAAAGGCGTACAGATATGTGAGACAAAAGAGCTTTTAACTTCAGCACTTTAGAAGAACGGAGCATTGTCTCAAAAAGGCACCAACACTTTCTGATTTCTGGGCATGTATGTAAAAAAAATAACCTTTAATGTGTGTCAAGTTAATCTATTCATCACCTCACATTTTTCTTTTCCTGGTTTATTTGTAAAATGATAATACACTTTCAGAGTGATCAATATATATGTATATGTATTGTGCACTTTATTCAGATTGGAAGCTGCAGTTTGTATCTGTCAGAGGATATGCATAATTCATCTGCTCTACATCTGTCATTCTGACTCTATGTGAAGACATATTGTCATTTCACATGTCAGTCAGTGTGTGCTGAATTCAAGCATTAGCCTGTTACATGTCCTGTTGTCCTGTGCCATCAGTATGTTTCAGTTTAACATTCCAGTCTCAGGCCCTCCCCTTTCCCTCCTGAACCCCCCTGGCTACCTTCAGACTCCTTTCTATCCTCCACGCCTCGACCCCCCCCCCCCCCCCCCCACACACACACACACACACACACAGCCGTGAATGGTGCAGTCCTACAGAGGGAAAAAAGAATGCAAGAACAGTAGGGAAAGACAAAGGAGGGGGGGGAAGCAGCCATGCATTAAGTTATTTTTTTAAATGACGGTGATCGGAGCGGAGGAGCAGGCCGAAGGGAGGAGGGACAAATAGAAGTGTGCATGGACCAAGGGAGGCGGGTTCACGGCTCTCCTGACCGCCTAACGCTCTCTTCCCATTGGTCAGGGAGGCCCATAGCTTCATTAATGGACCTTTGACCACAAAACATGGATGACCCTTCTCGCCTGCAGCCTTTGAAGCAACCATGACAGCTGTCATCACTGCGTACGTCAAAACCTGCCACGCTGATTTCACCCTCAAAGTGTTTAGAGATTTGACTCGCAGGCATAGAAGATGCTCTAAAGGCCCGAGAGGAGAACTCAGAGAAACCAAAATATCTACAAATCAATAATTATTAACAGAGAGCCTGTAAATACACACATGTGGCAGTGGTTTCAGTTAGACGATGGTATATTTAGATAAGATGATTTTAACACAGGTCATTCTCCTCTTTAGACTCCGACATTCTTCCCAAACACATTTAGAACGTTCTGCAGGTCTTGTGGACTTAAAAGCTGTACTATGGAGAAATGTCAGTACTGTGTGGAGGAGGTCTTTAATTGTACCCTGGGTTGAAGAGCTACAGGAATCACTTAGGATCACTCTGTGCGTATTAGCTCTGCTGAACGCAGCACGTCAGCAGTGGAACATCGGTGAACTATGAAGTGTTACAGATTTGATTGGATACCAGCTGCTTTGCACAAAAGCTGCAGCTTTGGCGGTTTATGAAGAATGTGCATGGGTAAAAGGAAACAGGTGTGTGTTCCTGTACTTGTATCAACTTTGGGCATTTTATCAATGTAGCTCAGTGCTGAAGGTCAAAGTTGGGTATGATGTCAGGGCACGTATTATATAGTCAACAGTAATTAGAAATTGGATAGTCAGAGTTTGTCTGAGTCTCTGGGCCTTCATCTCACAGCTGCCCCCTCTCTGTGGGTGGAGCAAGAAATGCCTAGATGGCGGAGGAAGATGACAAGTAGTTTCTGGTAGTGAAGAAGAGAAGAAAGAGATTTTTTTTTTTTTCTTTCTACAGAAAATCTGACAAAGTGATTTATATTCAAGTTTGTAATAAAATTCATTAGAGCCCTACAGGTTTTATGAGAAGAACAAGACACACAAGCTCCTTTTACAGCCTTTTCATGGCAGGAATGTAGTGCCTTTATTCATCCTCTTTATTCTGAAGAGTTTTCTTCATAGCAATATATCAGGATGTCTGTTTAATAAGAGGCTGAACGCTGCCTGTGTTAGGGATTCTGCTCCCTCAGGGAGCACCCGGCCCAACAGTGTCGTATTGCAGTGAGCTTGTATGATTAAAGCACGTAACAAATTTTAATACCCTGAAGATGGTTGTTGTTTCACAATCACCAGAGAGTCACAGTGAAGTTTATTTTCATTTTACTGGTATATTAAAAGATGTCTGATGCTCAGCTTGGCTGCAGAAAAGGCTACTGAACTCAATCACTGGCTGTCAGTGGTTATGCTGTTAAAATGAATTAATGATAATTAATATTTGTTCAGGAGTCCAACCTGTGCCCTTTAAGTGCTCCACACAGCAGCTGAGATGATTTCTACCCTTTGATATTTGATCTGTGTAACATCCAGTGTCAGGTTCCGTGCAGTTCCATCTTTTACAGATCAGAAGTGAACATCTGAAGATGTGAAAAGGTTGAAATCTCCAGATAGCTGCAGTGTTAAAGAAACTGCTGGTGACATTTTTTTCACACAAAGAAAACACAATTTGTCTTGTGTAATTTGTTTGTGTAATATTATGTTGTTGTTGTTATCATTTATAGCTCTTTTCATTTAATGGTCGAATCATCAGAATTAGACTCAAGCAGTTCTGGTCTGCTCTGACATTTCCTGGTATGCAGAAATATCAGGATGGAGTGACTGTCAGTGTGCTGAGGAGATCCGTTTTAAAGGACACGGCTGTTGGCTAAGTGCTCATAATGTGGCCATGGTTGCCTGTGGCTTCATGTGTGTAGCGTGATTGCATGCACATGCATTTTCTAAGCTTTCCTCCCAAAGACTGTATGCCCCCCCCCCCATGCCATTTAAATTTTTGTGTGTGACCCAGTAACTCCACAACAGCACCATCTGATTCCACCACTAACTAGCTGAGCCCTCTGCCAGCTTCAGCACTGAGGCCCCTCCTGCACCCATCACCCCCCCCCCCCCACACACACACACACAGACAGTGCCACAACAATTCAGAGCAAGTCCCAGAGATATGTGAATGCCTACAGGCATCCATTCTTACCAAATCCCAGGAGAAGATGGTCTTGATTTTGTGACAAACAAGAAGTAAACAGTCTATACTTAGACGGACATGGTTGATATTCAATAATGTAAGCATGGAAAAGGAGGAAGCTGCAGACTGTTTATCTCCACGTGGCTAAAACGCCACACAGACAGCTACATGGATGATTCCTGCTCTCTAAGTGGAACAACATGAGCCAACATTCAGAGCCTGTTGACTCCAACACACTGCCTTCACTCTAATATATGCCCTGAATGTCATTTATCTCCCTTTCCACATGTTCCTCTGGACCTTGACCCTCCCAATATCATCAGGAGTCAGTCCAAGGTAAAGGCACACACACACACACACACACACACACACCCAGACTTTAGATCTAATGCCATGATTGTGAATCATCCGTGTTGAACAAAGAGGCTGCTGTATTTCCCTCACTCAGTCTGTGAGCTCTCTGCACCCATACAGAGTGATGATTTGTAAAACAATTTTTCCCGGAAGAGTCTTGTTTTTATAGTGATTTTATATCCTCCAGGAAGAATTGTTGCCCCGGTTGCTGTGTGTCTGTTTTTTTTTTTTTTTTTTTTTCCTTCTCTAATTTACTGTATATTTGACAACAAGGTCGTCTTCTGTCTCTGTAAATAGTGCAAACCCAGCCTCATGACATGTAAAGAACACTGTGCCGACTGTGAAAGTTAACTGAATAAGATTTCTCCGTTGAAATGTAATTGAATCTTTTGTTAGTAAGTGCTAAATATATTTTTTCTGTGTTGAGTGCTGGTTAATATGATCCAAACTCCTATTTAATATTAGTCACAGACGTTGTTTCTGTGTCTCTCCACTCATCTTATTTGGCCCGTTTGTCTGTGTTCTTCACAGGTCTTTGCCTACGATTACTGTTTCTGGTCCATGGATGAGACGGAAAAGGAGAAATTCGCAGGTTAGTTTTTTTTTAAAACTTGATTTTCATTAACAAACTAGTTTCCAGCTACACTTCAGTCATTTTAAATGTTAAATGGAGAAAGTAAGCACAATTATGAGCTCTGTCTTCTCTGTGCACATGTTTTGTCTGCAGGTCAGGAAGTGGTGTTCCAGTGCCTTGGGGAAAGTCTTCTCAACAATGCCTTTCAGGGCTATAATGCCTGTATCTTTGCCTATGGACAAACTGGTAAATTACTACGATGCACCTCACTCTTCTATATGGTGGCCAATTCAGCTGTCTCCGTTTGACCAGTCCATTTAAACCATTGATGTTATTCCACAACACTATAATCTTCTGTGGAAACTGTATTTGATACGCAGTGAACAAATGAACAATTTCTTTGTGCTTTTAATAGCAAAGTGTCTCTAAGCATTTCGTGTGCTGATTAAAAGGAGTGTCGATGTGGATGTGTCGTGGCAGGAAGCTTTGAAAGCCTCTCCTCTCTTCAGTGTGAACAAATACTAAAGCCCAGATGCAGTAAAAGCTGCTTTAACTCTGATAGTGATGATGTAATATTCCATGTCAACATGTTTGGGCCGATAAATTAAATGTGTCTTCACAAAAGTATGGATGAGTTGTTCATTATAAGAAGTCCACTCAGAGGGAGCAGCAAATTCTTTCGTAATTGAATCCCTTTGCACTAAATTCACAGGAAATGTTGAGTGCCACCAATGCGCCCCTTTTCAGTGCACATCTTTGTGTGTGTTCGTGTTGTTTTCAGGTTCAGGAAAGTCGTACACAATGATGGGTTCAGGGGACCAGCCAGGTCTGATCCCCCGTCTGTGCAGTGCTTTGTTCGATCGAACCCAGAAGGAGCAGCGGGAGGAGGAGAGCTTTACTGTTGAGGTGTCCTACATGGAGATCTACAACGAGAAGGTCCGGGATCTGCTTGATCCCAAAGGGTATGACCTGACTTCATCTCCCACTGCGCTCACTAACAGAGGGAGGGCTTTTCGCTCTAAATTCCTTTTAACAAGATAAATCTGTTCAACATTGGTATCACTGCCCAGAGGGATGAAAAAGGGACGCTGACCTCAAATATTTGCTGTCTGTATGTGGTCTGTTATATAAACCGATCTGGAGTCATTTTTGGTTCTAAACTTGGAGCTAGCTGGTAGAAAAGAGAAAGTCAGAGGTGGATTCTGGTCTCAGCAGCTGCTGTGGTCAGTGGATAAAAGGATTATCCCTCTGGCCTGCAGCCTGTGGCGGAAGCCAGTTCATGTCCAGCAGGTCAGCAGTAAATCAGGGCCACAGGCCTGTGTCTGCTGCCCCAGACTGCGTAACCTTTGACCTTCACTCACTACGCGACCTTTAACCTCAGTAAAACGGGCCAAAGAGGAGAGGACCATCTGACAGCCATATGGAGTTTACTGTGGAGCAGAGAATGATGAAGTTCTCAGGCCTGGGGAGAGTTTGAATCAGAGTCAGAAACCAAATTGCTAACAAAGCCGCGATGACCCGGAGTACGCTGTCATGGTCCATACAAGTCGCTGAGTCTATATTTTCCCCCCTGCTAATTTAGTAAGAGTGACATTGTTGTTTTTCTGGTTACAAAGCTGTTTTTATTTTCTGTCCAGGGGAAGACAAACTCTAAGGGTGAGGGAGCATAAAGTGTTGGGCCCCTACGTGGATGGCCTGTCTCGATTAGCTGTGGCCAGCTACAAGGTAAAGTCTTTATCTGAAAAAGTTATTTTAAGTAAGTTTTATTGAAATGCCTGAAATACCGCAAACATCCACTGAACACTGCTGCATTACATTCTGACTGATCACATGTCTTGAATTCTCTCACTAAATCCCATTTTTAAACTTTGAGGATTTGTAGCAGTGTTACACGACAGCAGCAGCCAGTTCAGTAGTCTCAGTAATCACACTGGAGGAGGTTAGTTCTAAAAATATGAGTTGATGAGCAGCCTTTCTAAGAGATGCAGAGACACCGGTTATATATTAAAACACCCACCAGATCGATTAAGAATAGAATAGAATAAATAAAACCAAGTCATCTGTGTAATGAAGTCATTTTGTTGTGACAGGACATTGAGTCTCTAATGTCAGAGGGAAATAAGTCTCGGACTGTCGCTGCTACCAACATGAACGAGGAGAGCAGTCGGTCGCACGCTGTTTTCAACATCATCCTCACACACACTCTCAAGGATTTAAAGTCTGGGGTAAGATACAACCACACAACTTGTCACAAACACATGATGGGGTCCGACACTTGACTGACACATCCTGCTTTTATTTAGGAGTCTAAAAGTCTAAGATTATTAAGATTGTCAGTTTTATGCAGAAACATAAAATTAGAGCTGATGATGTGATTGGGTCTGTTTGAAGAGGAGCTCAGGATGTGTGGATTTAATTTAACATTTAATTATCTCTAATTCTTAAGGTCCACAGGATAATTAGTTTGCTTCCTTTACCGCCTCCACCAGTGAAGAGGCGTTGTTGAACTAAATGGGGCAGGCCTGGGACAAACACTGGGTCTGTGGCTTGTTACTGTCAACAGTTGGTGTTCAGAGGATCGTGGTGGTTTAAAGGGATTAGACACAGCTCCATGAACATCAAAAACTGATATTATAAAAAGATTTACATTTGGTTGATGAACATAGATTCAAACTATAGAAACGCCACATCTGTGTTTAAGATGTGTACGATATATGTAACGTACACATGTAATGTGTTCATGTAGCAGAAGTCCAGCCTTTCTGGCCCACATCCTAACATCCACCTCCACTCTGCCAAAACATCCATCCCAGCATGTGCATCATCAGAATTAAACCCCACCCATCCTTCTGTTGTCCCAGAATCCATCTGTGTGGGTCATTTTATGGACTTTGACTGAGCAAACAGTGACTGGCAAGTTTTTGATCAGCTGCTGCCGTCGCCATTTGGTGATGTCAGCTCAGCTGTCTGACCAGGCCCTCCAAGAAAAAACCCAACCAGCTAATTGTCCAGCCTCACTGGCCCACTTTGCTTCCACTGCTCCTGTTTCCAGACAAACCTGCTGGAGAAACTGGTTAATAATTCACAGGCATTACTGAGTTAGTCAGCTGATACGGGCTGCTGTGTTTTGTCGACACACCCAGAGGTCGGTCACTAAGTTGGTCAGTCAGTCAGTGACTCAGCTGACACGTCCTGTAACTACATGACTCAGTTCTTTATTGAGCTTTTTATTTGTCTCCTTAAAAGGGCTGATAATCCCGTTTAATTCTCAAAGGGAAAATTCTTTTTGATCAGTTCAAACCCCCAGTAGGAATAGACACCAGCTTTTTTCCTCCAGTGTCATTTAATCATGTGTAGAGTTTTTGTAGTTATTCAATGTGCTGTCTGGTTGTTTAGTATTTATTATGATTTTTGTATTCAACATGGTGTTTTTAAACATGCAGAGGAAGAAAAACATCGGAAGCACAGCATGTAAAATACCTTTTGAACCAATAGTTGATAATTAGACGGATGAAAAATGATAAAATAATGAATTACCATATGCAAGCCCCAGTGTTTGCTAAATTCTGTCAGTGTTTGTATAAACAACCACATTTCTTAATTTGTAAAGAAAAAACGTTACCTGAAGCTAACAAATGATCAACCGAAAAATAATTACGTGCTGCTATTTTGATCAAACAGCCAAAAGATCTTTGAAAGCAGATTTAAATTTTGCGGCTCTAATTGCAATATAAAATAATGACAATATGATCTCACAGTTCATCCCCACAGAACACTTTAAGTATTTGCAACTTTAAAAATATAAATAAGTGTACATTTAATTAACTAACACATTAAGTGAACATTGTGTGAAGTTTATGCTCATCCTCTGTTTTGGTGTGTGATGATGGAATAGAAGTTTGTCACGTTGATGGTCGCAGAAAGTCTGACTAGCTAAATATTCAGTATTTCATATGCATGTTGGCATTCCCCTCACTGTGGCTCCTTCAAGGCTCATCATCATCACTGATGATGGTGATGATGATGATGATAAATGTGATCCTGACTCTGATCAGAGTGTTGGAGCTCCACTGTGAGCTGCGGTGACTCAGCCGGTGTTGGTGTCGGAGGGGTGGTGATAAAGGGACCGTTATTATGATACAGGTGTTAAGAATCACTCAGTCTTGTCGAGTCATTCTGAAACTCGGTGGCTCATCACAGGATTTCCTTTCAGTAATGTGTCCTGCTCAGACACCTCACTGTAAGCTCACGCAGTTTGCACTTTGGCTCCATTTACTGCCAAACCCTCAGTAGTTTTATACTGTGCTCCTTGACTTGCTTCAGACAGGCTGAGGTTTATCTTCACTGTTGTACCCCATGTGGAGGAGTGTTGATGCCCTGACTCTTTCTGATGCTGACATGATGCATGTCCTTCCTACTGATCAGGTTTCGGACTTGGGTATCTCCTCTCCTGGATACAGAATCCCTTATTGAGCAACATGATGCCACAGAAACTCACTGTTAAACCATCTCTATTATGAGGCCTCTGTAAACTCCATAAACAGACAAACACACAGACTTCATAAGAGAAAGTAGAGTTGTTTTCTTGATGCTTGACGTCTCCAGGTAAAGCAGTCTTTACTCTGTGAAGCTGTAATTGTTGAACTACATTAAGTTCCTCCTGTATGTGTTGTAGTTCAGTCAGCAGCTTTGATTCTCCTCTCTGTTTCTGTCTTCACAGTTTGGAGTCTAAATTAAAGAAGATAAAAAAAGCTTTGGTCTTTTTTGGCTGCTCAGTGGTTCAGATACTCTTGTTGTTTTAATAATTTGCTTTAGTCTGGGAGATTAAAGGCAGCGCCGGCCAGAGGCTGATGTGTATCACCGCTCCCTCAGTCTCATTGCCGGGACCAGGTCTTCTCAGGATACACGATTTGCATTTGTTTTATCTGCAACCTTAATGTGTTCACCACTTTTTGTGGGGAAACTTTCCGAGTCTATTCAAATGTCAAGATAAAAACTTTTCATATCCCCGGACGAAGGTGACATTGTTGTCACATTACAATGGAAACCCTGCGTTTGGTTTTTATAGAGAAAATAATACATTTCTCTATGCAAAAGAAAGAAGTGTGTGTGACAGTTTCACTGCTGGGGAGCTTCTGAGGAACTCAGGAACTTAACCTGTGGAGGAACCAGGAACTACTCATAGTTTCTTTACTGTAGTTTCAGCTGCCAAGAACGTTTCCCCGATCTGGAAGTAGTGCTTTCTGAAGGTCTGGGAATTTAGGAGAGCTGGTCACACACAGAACAGAGAAGTACTTTACTCTTGATGTTAGAAAGAGGGACGCGCAAATTCTTCCTGTTCATTTAAGTTAAAAACAATGTTCGGCTTCTCTGTTGTCTCAAATGAGCTGATAACACAAACAAACAAGAACAAAGAGAGTGGAAGAGAAAAATGCAACTTAATTTTCTGATTTGTGTGAGTGTAGTTATCCTTTAAACTGAAATAAATAGAAATCTGGAGTCTCTTTTTTTCCACCTCTGTTTGAAATCATCCAGAGTATCGGTTCAAATGGCATCAGCAGTAAAGTAAAAAAAAAACCAACTAACTCCTGGTTTAATTCCTTTGGCTCAGTTGTTCCTTGAAGACTTGATGGAAATTTCTAATTTTCTAATTTTTCTGTAATTCCACCAGTGAATGAGTATAAAGACATTTATTGTCAGGTGTCTGTGGTTTTATTCATGTGGATACTTTCACCACACTCTTTATTTCTCATTTATTAATTTGAACTCAGCTTTGTTGCTGTCACCCTGTTGACCTTTTCCCTCGGCAAAAAACAGCGGTGATGTAGTTGTAGAGCTGCTGTGACTGACCTGATGTAGACACACAGCAGGATTTCATCTGTTGGCATCCTGCTTCGGCTGCAGGTGTAGATCAGGTGTTACATTCGGCCTCGTCAGCTAATGGCCTGTCACGCTCGGCCCGGAGCGGCTCCGTCCTCGCACAGATGGAATGTGATATCCACATCCTCAGTAGCTATTAGGAAAAGAGAGAGAGCCTGTCAACAGCATAATGAAGGATGGGAAAGTAAACTGTAACAGAGCTTGGGAACCACACAGTTAAATCTACTGAGACTGGACCAAATCATCCAGCCTAAATGTGCTAACGCCAAACTTGTCTGTATCTCTGGTGCTTACAAATCAATGTAATACTGACTAAAAAGCTGTTGAAACGTCATCATGTAAATTCACAAACCCTCTTTCAAGAATGTCAGCACATCCAGAGAAGGAGCTGCAGGATATATGTGTGTCCTAGGAGTGGGCAGGACATTGCAGTGCTTTTTGCCAGATGGTGTGTTACCCTGAATCAGACGAACCAGCAAAGTGCAAGAATCAAAGACAAGCCGGTTTCATTTAGCAGTCAACATAAATGAAACTCTTCATCCTCGTCAGACTGCAAGGCCGCCGCAGCCACGAGTTCATCCTCCGCTGAAACAGCACCAAGCTGTTGGCTTCAAAACAAACAGAACATTTTACACTGACAGTGGGATTTATGGCTGCCTTTATTCATTCATTTTAATGGGAGCCATACTTACCATATGTCAGTCTTTAAGCTTGTTGGTGTAATCTTTTATGGATAGTGTTATCTGTTTTTAATATTAGAGAGGGAAGAGTCTGAGCAAAGTTTTCAGCGAGGTGAAAAGAAAGCTGCTGACTTTTAACAAACAGATCTGAAAACAGCAACGTTTGAGTAAGAATATATGCAAATTGTCAGTTTAGCCATTCTCCATCACAGGTGAGGTGAGAATCTGACTTTCGTTCTGTTTCCCTCTCCATCTCTAGACAAGCGGGGAAAAGGTGAGTCGGTTGAGTCTGGTTGACTTGGCTGGAAGTGAGCGAGCAGCAAAGACTGGAGCAGCAGGAGAACGACTGAAGGAGGGAAGCAACATCAACAAGTACGCAAAAGTAGTCGAACACACACAAAGACAGACCCAAAATTGTGTCTTTATCAAGACTTCAACCTTTTGTGAATTAAATTTAGTTAGGCTTAGTCACATGAGAGAAACTTCTACACTTTTCAATTCTTGAAAACTTATCCAGGCACAGAAATATAGATGAACCCACTGAATCAACGACCACGTGGCACCAACCCATGAAGAGGTATATGGTGTAAAATGGAGTGTTTTTGTGTGTGTGTGTCCGTCAGGTCTCTGACTACACTGGGTCTGGTGATCTCAGCGCTGGCTGAACAGGGAACTGCCAAGAACAAGACCAAGTTCGTCCCTTACAGAGACTCTGTTCTGACGTGGCTGCTGAAGGTAAATCCAAAATAAACCCACATGTCCACCAGAGATGGAGGAAAGTTAGTAATCTGCATATTTTTTATAAAGGAATACAACAGTATTCATCATTCCTCCCCCTCTGACCTCGTCTGCAGGACTGTCTGGGAGGCAACAGTCGCACAGCGATGGTTGCAACTGTGAGTCCAGCTGCAGACAACTACGAGGAGACGCTGTCGACACTGCGATACGCTGACCGAGCTAAGAACATCGTCAACCACGCTGTGGTTAACGAAGACCCCAACGCTCGCATCATCAGGGAGCTAAGAGAGGAAGTAGAGAAACTGCGAGTACAGCTGACTCAGGCAGAGGTGAGACATCTCCAAAGTCTTTGAAAGCAGCATCTAAAAATCAGTTTTTCTTTCCTCTCATCTGCTGCTTTTTTCCCTCCAGTCTTTAAAGGCTCCAGAGCTGAAGGAGCGTCTGGAGGAGTCTGAGAAGCTGATCCAAGAGATGACCATCACTTGGGAGGAGAAGCTCCGCAAAACTGAGGAGATTGCACAGGTAAGACACATGAGGTGTGAAAATCGAGTTATCCAATACATTTTTTTTTTTTTTTTTTTTTTTATGTGGATATTAGATCATACACCGTTTAGTATTGATGTTTGCCTTTGTGTGTTTGTAGGAGCGTCAGAAGCAGTTGGAGAGTCTGGGAATTTCCCTCCAATCTTCAGGGATTAAAGTCGGAGATGACAAGAGCTTTCTTGTCAACCTGAATGCCGATCCTGCACTCAATGAACTGTTGGTGTACTACCTGAAGGTGAGTACACACCTTGGCTCCATGCTGAATATTTCTTATTAATCCCCTTCTTCACACAGAAATAGTATCACTACAGCTTCATCTGGCCTGTAAATGTCACATCTGATAGAAGATCTTTACTGACTCACACTGTTCTTATCACACAGGTTCAGATTTCATTTGAATACTGATAGTTCACTGATAGTGTATAGACGTGACATTTAGTTTTTCTATGTTGGGACCTTTACTAATTATATTAAACAAGAGAACATAAAACTGCTTTAGGTTTTACAGGTTAAAGACTTGGTCACATTTATTTGTGTGTATGACATCTTGTAATATCTCTTGTTGTGTGTCAGGAACACACAAAGGTTGGATCAGCAGACTCTCAGGACATCCAGCTCTGTGGGATGGGCATCCAGGCAGAGCACTGTGTCATCGACATTACAGCAGAGGCTGCCGTCATCCTCACCCCGTACCGCAACGCTCGGTGAGTTACAGCCTCCGGGCCGAGAGTGGAGCGGCTAACTGAGTGAAACATCTATAGAGGAGCAACACGCCAACATTAGAGCCTCTCCTTTAATATTGTGTTACAGGACATGTGTTAATGGTTCTCCAGTAACCAGCGCTCTGCAGCTGCACCATGGCGACCGAATCTTCTGGGGAAACAACCACTTCTTTAGGTAGTTTTAGACAAACTGCATGTTGTTTAAATGCTGTTTGCTTTGCACTTTGAACTTGTTCTGTACAGTTTCCACACAGTAGTCAGTAAAGAGATAGAAACAAACCAAATCAACCAACAACATTTTAACTGCAGGATCAACCTGCCTAAGCGCCGCTCTCGGGGGGCGGAGGATGAGGAGGGCGAGGGTGGTGTGATGAAGAACAGCAGCAGCAGCGAGCAGCTGGATGCAGATGGTGACACAGCCAGTGAAGTTTCCAGTGAGGTCAGCTTCTCATACGAGTTCGCCCAGACAGAGGTCATGATGAAAGCCCTGGGCAATAATGGTGAGTTAAATATCTATATACTGCTAAAGACAGAATGTCGGTTCATTTCACTCGTCGCCGTTGTCCTCTCAGATCCCATGCAGGCGGTGCTGCAGTCTCTGGAGAGGCAGCATGAAGAGGAGAAGCGCTCTGCTCTGGAGCGGCAGAGGCAGATGTATGAGCAGGAACTCCAGCAGCTTCGCAAGAAGCTGAACCCGGATCGTCTCTCCACGGGCTCCACCGGAGCGCCGGCGCCTGGCCAGCAAGGCCCAGGACAACAGTCTCACTACCGCAGCCTGGAGAGACTCAGTATGGGAGGGATGAGCCATTCAAGCAGCGCTCAGAGCAGACTGAGGCAGTGGAGTGAAGACAGGTGAGTGTCTGAGTGTTGATGAGCTGATGGACATGTATTTATTATAAAATTCATTTTCCCCTCTCTGCTTTCTTTTCCTGACCCCTCCTGCAGGGAGGCGGTGTTGGTGAGGAGTCTGAGAAGGTTGAGGGAGCAGATCGTGAGGGCAAACCTTCTGGTGCAAGAAGCCTGCTTCATCGCCGACGAGCTGGAGCGCCACACTGAGTACAAAGTCACTCTACAGATCCCGTCAGACAACCTCAACGCAAACCGCAAGGTCTCACACACAAACATGAACACACTTCTGTGGAGGTCCCCCGTCTTCTGTCCATGAGCTAATTATGTCTGTGTGTGCAGAGGGATGCTGTGCTCAGTGAACCAGCCATTCAGGTTCGCCGCCGTTGTCGAGGAAAACAGATTTGGAGCTTGGAGAAGATGGAGAACCGTCTGGTGGACATGAGAGAGCTGTACCAGGAATGGCAGGACTACCACCTCCATCACCATGACAACCCGGTGAGTTAGCTCAACAACATTACAATGTCAAGACTTAAAAAAGACCCTGCTGGGTCACTGAGGGCACCGTCAGTAAGCATGAAAACACACAAAAAATCAATGACTGTATTAATGACGGAATGAGCACATACCCTTCGGGCTGGTTTGGGAAGCTTAAATAAAGATCACTGTTGATGCCGACGTGTGATTAAAATGTGCTGAAACTACACTGCAGTAAAAATGTCGCCCTTTTTCCTTGTCAAGGTGATGCGCTCATATTTCCGTCGAGCTGACCCGTTCTTCGACGAGCAGGAAAACCACAGTCTGATCGGCGTCGCCAACGTCTTCCTCTCCTGTCTCTTCTATGACGTCAAGCTTCAGTACGCCATTCCCATCATCAACCAGAAGGGAGAGGTAGGAGGCACATACTGGTGAAAACATCAGAGATTTGATTCCTGTATCCGTTAAACCAGAAATATCTCAGACAGGAAAAGCTTGTCTCTTTTTCCTCCTTCAGTCTAAGATCCTCTAATAACATAAGAGTTAATAAGGAATCTAAACAAGAGACTTCTGGATACATTAGAGGGAAAGATGCTTAATCTGTTCTCTGTGTTTTCCTTCTTTCCTCTTTGAACAGGTTGCAGGGCGTCTCCATGTGGAGGTGGTGAGGGTTGGAGGAGGCTTAGAGGACAACATGGCTGGAGGAGATGAATTAGACAACAACCAAGACGCTGAAGTCCAGGATCGCAAACTTGTGTGCATGGTAAGATGGAAAGACTGTCAGAGAGGAGTGTGTGGAATTCAGACCTGCATCAATCATTCTTACAACTTTGTTGGACTCCTCTGTGTGTGTTCAGTCTGCTTCATCAGAAAATAAGAGATGAGGTGAATTATGTTTATGTGACCTTTTGATTTGTGTATCTTTTTAACAGATAAAGATCTTGCAGGCTACCGGTCTTCCTCAGTATCTGTCCAACTTCGTCTTCTGCCAGTACTCGTTCTGGGACCAACCTGAGCCCATCATCGTGGCTCCTGAAGTCGACCCGTCATCCTCCTCGCCCAGCACCAAGGACCCGCACTGCATGGTGGTGTTTGACAGCTGCAAGGTGAACACACGGAGGGAAAATTCAGTGACAGTGAATCTAAAAGCTCTCCTGGGTCATTGGTTGTCGGGTTAACTGTTGTGTCTCCGTGGACGCTGTAGGAGCTGGCAGTGTCAGTCACTGAGGATTTCATCGAGTACCTCACAGAGGGGGCAGTCGCCATCGAGGTTTATGGACACAGGCAGGCAGATGCAGGCAGGAATCCAGCCCTGTGGGACCTCAGCATCATCCAGGCCAAGACACGCACACTACGAGACAGGTAGAAACACCCCTGAGGCTCTAACTCCAGCGAGCAACGAGAAACCAATGCTCAGCTGTTCTCTATGTGTTGATAATGTCTGTCTTTGCAGATGGAGTGAGGTGATGCGTCGTCTGGAGCTGTGGATCCAAATCCTGGAGATAAACGAGAATGGAGACTTCGTCCCAGTGGAAGTGGTTCCTGCTCGAGACGTACGGACTGGGGGAATCTTCCAGCTTCGACAGGTACAGATAAGCCCTGACAAGAACTGCAATTGAGAGGTTTGCAGAAAGTGTAATGGGCGTTCTGTGTCCGGGCTCTCCATTTTCAGGGTCAGTCCAGGCGAATCCAGGTGGATGTGCGCTCAGTCCAGGACTCAGGCACCATGCCTCTGATATCAGAAATAGTGCTGGCAGTGTCGGTGGGTTGCGTGGAGATCAGGAACACGGCAGCAAACCAGGAAATAGATGAGATGGACAGTTATCAGGTAGGCCGGTTTACTGGTAACAATCTCAAATGGACTTGCAGCTGAAGTGAAGCCAAAGATGTGAACCGACCAGTTTGTTTGGCAGGAAAGAGATCTGGAACGTTTGCGGCAGCAGTGGTTAGCTGCTCTGACCAAGAGACAGGAATACCTCGACCAACACCTCCAGAGTCTGGTCAGCAAAGCAGGTAACTCAGCACATTAAAATGAGCACAACCACCGTCTACATCCTGCAGGCGCCTTCACGGTTTGGCTCTTTACATTCTGGTGGTTTTCAGTGTCGGAGTTGTGAAACATTTTGTTGTTGCTGTTTGCACAGAAAAGACAGAGGATGACATGGAAAGGGAGGCTCAGCTGCTGGAGTGGCGTCTGACTCTGACAGAGGAGAGAAACGCCGTCATGGTGCCCTCTGCTGGCAGCGGCATCCCAGGAGCACCTGCTGAATGGTACGACACCAGACAGAAAGTGTTCGGTCAGATTTCTGTTGTCTGGAGGCTCAAAGGTGCAGACTAACACACGTGTTGATCATTTGTGTATTTTGATCACAGTGTGATCCCATCTGTTCCCAGGGTTCCTCTGCCCGGCATGGAGACTCACATTCCCGTCCTCTTCCTGAACCTCAAACGTACGTCAGTTCATCATCAGCTCAAAGATGTGACCTTCCTATTAGACAGTGATCTGTTTTAGTCACAGCTTTTTTTTTTTTTTTTTTTAAGAATGATCTCAATCACTTTCTTTGAATAAATTGTGATTGATCCAGAATTTTCTTTTTCGTTTCAGCTGACGACCTCAGCTCTCAAGACCAGTTTGAGGTCCCTGAGGCTGGAGGCTGGGACGCCACTCTGAGTGGAGAAGATGAGGATGACTTCTTTGATCTGCAGATTGTCAAACACTACGACGGAGAGGTGAGTCATTTTCCGAGGAATTCCTGGAGTCCATTTTGGGAACAGTTTCATTAAACGCTCGTCTTTTGTCGACTCCACAGGTGAAAGCGGAGGCCTCGTGGGACTCTACTGTCCACGAATGCCCCCAGCTGAGTCGTGGCGGCGCGTGGCCCGAGCAGCGGGTGTACCTCACAGTCAGAGTGGTGGTTCAACTCAGTCATCCTGCCGACATGCAGCTGGTCCTGAGGAAGAGGATCTGCGTCAACGTTAACCCGGGTCGCCAGGGGTTTGCCCACAACTTCCTGAGGAGGATGTCCACCCGCAGCACCATACCAGGCTGCGGGGTCACGTTCGAGGTGGTCTCCAACATCCCCGGGGTGAGGACGTGAAAAGATATCAGAGCTGCTGTGGGCAGAGGGATGGATCTCTGAATATGATGCTTTGTCCCAACAGGACGCCCCTGGATCAGAAGACAGGGAGATGCTGGCCCGGCTCGCTGCCAGCGCACACAACAGCCAGTCAGCTGACGACGAGGCCGCCATCGAGAAATACCTCCGAAGTGTCCTGAGCCTGGAGAACATCCTGACTCTGGACAGGCTCAGACAGGTACATACAGAAACTGGGAGAAATACCCTGGTTTGAGCTGCTGTTCTACCTGTCACATTAATGACACGCAGCAGACGGTGGTGGTTGTTGGTGTAAAGGGGGCGTTAACAGTGAAGCACTCAGTGTTTTCTATTTCTTTCTTGATCTGCTATGTTTGTGTGCTGCAGGAGGTGGCAGTGAAGGAACAGCTGGCCGGCCGAGGGAGGAGCAGCAGACGGAGCCTGAGTTCTCCTTCAGTCCACAGGGTAACACAAACACAGCATCACTTCACTGAACCATCACAGGGCGACAAGATATTATAACTCTTTAAATTCTCTGTCCGTCCTCAGCTCTCCGGAAGTAGACAGGACTTGTCCACAACCTGCCTGATGGATGACAAGGTAACAGTAATGTTACCTCGTAGTTCCAGCTCTGATGATTATGAAGATTTTATTATTTCTAAAACAAACGTCCTGTTCCGTGTTTCTGCTCGTCTTCAGGCTCGCTGGGAGAGTCAGCAGGATATCTTCATGCCTTCTCAGTTTCACCGCACCCTCCCCCGTCCAGCCTCCTCCCCCTCCACTTACTCCACCTCCCCCTGCTCATCCCCTACTCCTTTCTCTACAACTCCCCCACAGCACCAGGAACCAGAACAAGGTAGACCTCCTCCTTCCGACCCCCTCCCCCCCCCGTACTCCCCCATCCTTCCTTTCTTCAGTCTCCTCTTCTGGTTTTATTCATTCTTACTTTGTACACATCTCATTAATCCTTCATCCTTCTTCAGTTTATTTTATCACACATTTCATCCCTCCCTTCTGATATCTCACCTGCTCCCTCCCTCCTTTAGTGTCATGTCTGTCATTAACAGAGTGGGAACATCATTTCTCATTTCTTCGTCTCTTCAGGACTTTCTGTCTGTTGTGATCCGTCTGATTGTTTCTGTCAGTTGATTCATAGTGATTTCTTCTCCATGTCAGCCAGAATTCGTGTTTCTGTAATCTGCTTTTAGATTAATTCTGTTTTAGAAATGAACAGAATTAATTGTTTTTTGATTAATCTTAAGCTCCAGTGATTAGACGGTTATCTCCACTGTAATGACTAAATCAACCATCTGAGCCAGCTGATGTTTTCATTCTATCACTTTTTGGGATGTTTTTTTTGCCATCTCCTGGACTCGCTTTCAACTTCCTGTCTTTAATCTTTCACATCTCCTCCACCTCCCGCACCTCCTCTCATTTCCTTGCTTCCTACCTCTCTTCCACCTCCTCTCTCCTCTCTCCTCTCCTCTCCTCTCACCTCCCTTCCCCCAGGTCGTTCAGGACTTGCTGCCTCTTATCTTTCAGTTAAGGCGCTCGTTCCTCAGATGCCCAAACTGCTCAAGTCTCTGTTTCCAGTACGAGATGACAAAAAGGAGCTGAGACCTTCACCAAACAGCCAGCAGGTCAGCAGACGAGGAGCTCAGTGGCATCAAACACAAACCATCTGTCTTCACTTAGCAGTTCCAGGACAGCAGTGATGCTGCTGAGCAAGTCGCTTTAATGCCATTTTCTTTAGTGGAAGCTAAATTTAACGTGTTTAAATGTGCCTGGTAGGACTCAGTTAATTCATCAACGTATTAGATTATACTGGACAGGCAGAACCAGCTCGTTTCCAGGAACGTAAAGTTCCATCTGTGTTCCCTAATTTCCTTGTTTGTTGCTTCTCAGCAGCATGTACCTCGCATCATGACGTCATCAGGAGGGGACGACCGAGTCAAGGCTGAGACGGTGAGGCTCAGTTTTATTGGTTGATCTGTAGCTTTTAGCTCAGATTGGATAAAGCTGGTCAGATGGAGTTTGTGATGTGTTTTTATGATCAAATTATTTTCAGCTCATTCAGCCTTAAAGGTCAGGTTCATGTGTTTTTCCAATGCACCCCTTAAATTTGCATTATATTCACCATTACTATTCATATTAGCTCCATCTCCGTACTGTCTGCAGGTAAACGTGCTAATTGTCAGTCCCCGTCATTTGAAAGGAGGAAGATTTGTCCCTAAATTTACTGTAACTCTTTCATTAACTCCGCCCCCCCCCCCATAATTGGAATCTGTTCATTAGTATTTTTGTTTCCATGTTAGTTCAGAGGGTCAGAGAGGAAATCTGATTATTGGTGCTGATTATTGTTTTATTTTGCCTTGTCTGCATGATCTCGTCCGTCCCTTTGTTCCTGTGGCAACTGTGGGTTTCCTGTAGACCGCTAATCTGCAGCCGCCAACCAGAGACAGGCGGGCAGAGTTCCCAGAAGTCCCTCCTCTTCCTGTGCATGACCCGCATGACACCACCCCCCTCAGCCCCCTCAGCCAGTCATCAAGCGGCTACTTCTCCACTAGTGTATCTACAGTTACCTTGTCTGACGTTCTCCAACCTTCCTCCTCGTCTTCCTCCCTGCTGGCTGCTGAGACTACGTTACCCACAAACCCCCAGCAGCAGCAGCAGGGTGCTGACAGGAACGATGTTGTGACCTCTCCTTCTCAGTGTGGTGCCAAGATGGCCGTCGTCACGCCACCTCCTTCAAACAGCTCAGCCAATCACAACAACGTCACAGCAGAGAACTCCCTCAAACAGAAGCTGGTGAACTCGGGAGGAGGAGGAGAAGGAGGCGACGGCTTCGAGCAGCTGGAGATTTTTGTGGACGACGACGAGCGTAGTCACGACGACCATCTTCCCGATTGGTTGACAGAAGGGGCATACGTCACAGTGGGGGGCAATAAGGCGGGAACGGTGCGCTACATAGGAGCGACGCAGTTTGCTGAGGGGGTGTGGGTGGGGGTGGAGCTGGACACGCCTGTTGGTAGGTACACACCTCAAACAGTCCAAACACATCACGCACACACAAAACCTCACAACCTGCCTCCTCCATCACTCCATCCGTCTCTTTCCCCCCCACAGGTAAGAACGACGGCTCCGTCGGAGGTCAGCGGTATTTCCTCTGTAAACCTGGTTATGGGGTGCTGGTTCGCCCAAACCGGCTCTCCTGCCGCGATCGGACCAATCGGAGGACGGGAGAGTTTGCCGCTCCCGCCCACGTCCCCGTCCTCCGAGGAGAAGCCATCGTTGGCCGCAGTAGAGAGAACCGTAAATCCTGGAGCAGTTGAGACGGACACTTGGAGCTGGACGACACCGCCCCCCCCCCCCCCCCCTTCCCATCTCCTCCCCAGCTATGCAACAGGCTCACACATCAGAACTGACTCACGCCCCCCCCCCAAACACCTCTAATAGGAAACTACATTCACAAACAGAATAAAGACGAGAAGAGACTTTTTGATTGATACCAGTGAGACTGCAGAGAAAACAGGACTATTGACCACGTGGGAGGATGAAGCTCAGTGAATGGTGGTCAATGGGAGACCTGCATCAGGGGGACCAAATCCAGGGAGCCAAACCGGTCCAAGTCCCAGGCTGAATTTAAAATCGGTTTCTGACGTGATCTCAGTATTTCCATCTGGATATCACATCCCAGGATTGTCCTGAGCTCTCCTGGTCCCGTCTGGTCCTGTCTGGTCCAGACTGACTTCCTGACTCCTTGTGTGGGACCGGTCTCTCCCTCCTGGACTCTTTCTTTTCTCTTGAACATAGATTCTCCCAGAATGTGCCTTCACCATGGCTTGTGTTTTCTGTGTATTTAATTTCTCTTAGCTGTGTTTGTGTTGAGGAGAAAGCCTTGTGCTAACTTGCGCTAAGTGTGAGGTGATCTCAGGGACTGTAGAGGGGAAAGGCTAAGGAAGGATGTGTGTGTGTGTGTGTGTGTATTTGTAAATGTTGTACAGTGTTGTCCTGTGTGCACAAGTTTGTATTGTTGTGTTGGTGTAAAGCAGGAAAAGTGGACAAAGCCACTGTGGAAAGAATTTGTTTGTACTGGGAGGCTTTAAAAGTCGATTTTGCACTGGAGACGTTGGATAAGAAGCTTCTGTAGGTGAGATAATGTGGCGGTGAGGTGGACGCCGTGATGGCGTCACACCAGAGCGTTTCCTCTCTGGATGTTTGCGTTTGACAGGAAGCGTCCGGATCGTCCTCTGTAAGTGACGCTGCCGGTGGAGGAGCAGTCAGGTATGGTGATGGTGGAGTGAGGGCCCGAGTATGTGATGAGGAACAGGAAGTGACTTTCACAGTTTGGGGAGAATCAATTTGCTTCTATGCATTTGATGTTTTTAAAGAGTTTTAGTTTTTGTCTTTTATTTGGGAGAGCGAGCTGCATGAAGATGATGAGGATGATGAAAAGGATGAAGAGGGGACAGGTTAGTTATTTAAACTCATCCAGAGGAACTTTAACATTTCCTATTTGGGGGGGGGGGATCTGATGGAAGAGTGGCATTGTGGGAGATGTAGGCTCCAGCGTCAGAGGAAATCAGAGTGAGGATATCGCAGCCTGCTGCCGGATGTCCATCGGTCTTTGTGAACTAAAACTCAGAAACTCCGCTGAGAGTCCAGTGTCGAGGTTGTTGGACCGTTTCTATGGTAACTGTGTATACAGATGAATCTGTGAGGATTTCTGATGATGTAATGATTAGTATAAAAACATATGGAAAGGACGTTTCTCCAAACGCTATCATCTTTATCCACTTAATATTTGTTTTTCCATTCCTAAATATATATATCATGCGTTTCTTAGTTGGAGAAGCGTCATTTTACTATTTATATTTAAATGCTTGTACACATGCCTTTATCGCATGAAAATTGATAAATAGCCTTTTATTTTAATAAATCTTGCACAAATGATTCCATGAAAATTGCTGCTATTAGCATCATAAATGAAAATATAAATGATCAGCTGATTTCTCTAACTTCTCTCTGACTGTAGTTTTAGTTTTAATTCCAGAAACGGAGAGGAACGGTTTATTTTTACTAAAGCAAGAAAGTTTCTGAAAACGAGGCACTTTGTCATCGAGCCTTGAAATATAGACGGAGAAAAATCTGGATGTTGGAGGATGAGACAGTTTATCGCCACAGAGCAGTTATTTATCAGCCCTCTGATTGGTTGGTTGGCTGTCTGGCGTGTTATTGGTCGGCAGCTTGTGATGTTGTTCACAGGGTGGACTCTGGTTGGTTCAGTTATTTTTATAAAATTGTGTTTCATAATAGTTTTGTGGTAACAAAGAAAGGGAGTGAAGTTTCTGTGTGTGTGTGTGTGTGTGTGTGTGTGTGTGTGTGGCTTCAGCCAGTTGTATCACAGGATGGCGAATGACCACCAGCAGCCATTTTGTGTATGATCCTTTGGACTGGAAGATACAGACCTCCATCCTGGATCAGACCTAGACCTCCGGTCTCTGTCTGGTGGTCTGTCCAGTCCTGGTCTCTTCTCGGGAACCGTTTTATGGGTTTGAGATCACTTCAGGCTTTGGATGTGTTTCTTTTACGTTATTGTGCCTCAGAAACCACGTGACCATTTATCTTCCACGCAGTTTCCATATCCACGCTTCAACTCATTTGCACAAACGTCTCCGGAGGGAAATCGGACACTTTGGTTTCTGGAACTCTGTAAATTTGAGAGGAAAATACACGCAGATTTTTCTATGACTCCGTGTTGTCACGTTACCTGTCAGTCTGTAAACAGAACCTTTATTTTGTGTTTCCTTCACTCACTTTGCTCAACTGCCTTCAGGAGAAAAGAGGAAAAGTGTGAGTTGTGTGAGCAGAACTCCACAAGTCAAACACACAGAGTGACGCTGACATTAGATTAGAAAGTCCAGCTCGTGTGCTGTGACACACACGCACACACACACACACACACACACACACACACACACACACACACACGGTTCACAGACCAACAAAAAAGACGTGTAAAGACAAAAGTAACATCAGTTTCATCTTCGATGTTTCATCACAACCAGAGTTTGACCTTTAATTCACATTTTACTGTTTTATTCTTGTTGCTCGTCTTCTGTGGTCCCATTTTCCTGCAGCTCCGGTCTGGACTCCCAGCCCTCCACCTTAACGTGGCCTTCGTCCTGGATCCAAACAGGAACAATCCCAGTTTTCCAGAGTCACTCCAAGACCACGTGATCTGGTCTGAGCTGTCAGGTTTTCTCCGTCAATTCACAGGGAACTTTATACAGAACCGCAGAAAACAGCCTGCAGCGTCTCACCGCTGGTCCACAGCAGCTCCTGCCTCCTCCCCGAGGTCGGATCAGATCCTGAAATGTGGTGGTGACCCGTGTGTCACTGGTCCACAGCGTCAGACCAGCTCCTTCCCTGAGGCCTTGTAACTGAACCTACTGGTTCTCACGTTAGAATAAACCAACCGATAAGCAATACGAGGCAACGCAGCCATTAGTTTTTGTTGTTTTCTGTCGGGTTTGATTTTCAGGAAAATTCAGATACGGCTGCTCTGCCTGCAGAAATGAGAAATAACACTGAGCTCAGATAATTGGGGGGGTTGGTGCTTTGCTTAAAAAGGAAAAAAAAAAAAGCCCCTCCAGCCCCTGTGACCTTTGACCCTTTGACACATTTATCTGAAGACCGATGACCCGACATCGACAGTATTAGACTAATTCATTTTATCAGTCATTGCTACTGTTCGTGGACTTAGTGTGTCATTTGTATGTGTGAGAATGTTGTGTGTGTGTGTGTGTGTGTGTGTGTGTGTATATGCATATTAAGACTTATAAAAAGAAAAATCTGAGCACAAGTTTGGGTTTTGATTAATTTAATTGTTTTATGTAATTCAATGCTGCAATCCAAAGAATAAACATGTATTATAATACATTTATAATTTTCATTTTTTATCTGAACAGTAATCTGGCAAGAAAATAAAAAAGGAAGATTAACGAGAGTATTTGTTTTATTTTTTTTTTTTTACTTTATTTGAACCAAAACATCTCGAATGTATAAAGAAATAAATTCAGGACCAAAAGACGGAGGAGGCCTTCAGAGCTCTGAAGGTGAGTGATGAATGAAAGTAGCTGCTCAGATGTTTGTTGTTGTTTATTATCAGAGGAAGACTGCTGCGTTGTCATGGAGACGGATCATTCCTGCAGCTTCCGTCTCCATCCTCAGAAGAAAACTGTCAAAGAGCCCGTAAGTGAAACTTTTGATTTAAAACTTAATGTGATGTTTGAAGAACTCAACTTCCGGTGTGGGTCTTTTTAATGTACACAAACTGACCTGATCAAATAGTTCCGTTAAACGGCCTGATCACCGCTCCGGATTAATACGCGCAGCCGGTAACCATAGCAACAGGGTGGAGACCACTGTATCCAGCTAACAGGCCGCTAGCGTAGATGCTAACAAGGAAAGTTGACGTATCGATTCTGACGGCTGAGTAACCAATAAAATACGTTTAAATGATCCTATTAGGTTTAAATTGATCGATAATACGGACTGAATCTATTCTGGTTAACATCTCGTTTTAAATACGTCTAACAACGTAGGCTAGTTTAGAGCTAGCTGAGGTTAGCTAAGTGCTAATGCTAAAGTGATGCATACAGCATAAACATCCTGTTTATTTTATTTATATTTAATATTGATAAACGGCACATAAAGGCTTTTTAACAACTTCTGTGTGTTTATGAGGAGCTTTGGTAAAACTAACAGCTAAAAACAATCCGACAAAAGTCACAAAACATCCGTTTGTTAACTTGGAAGTTAATGAAAGAAAATGTGAGCCGATCAGGAATAAATAATCAATAAGAACTTTAGACCCTCGTTGTTTTTGATTATTGAT
The DNA here is from genome assembly GCA_034769265.1 of Remorina albescens. Lineage (NCBI taxonomy): Eukaryota > Metazoa > Chordata > Actinopteri > Carangiformes > Echeneidae > Remorina > Remorina albescens. The sequence goes on from CM068479.1 coordinate 29,710,745, forward strand.
TATTTTACATTAATTTCAATCAGATGGATTTCCCGCTATGGTTCTATTTCTGTTGGAGCTCCTGTAATAAATCTGGATTAATAAAGTTCTGGTTCAGATTCTGTGATATTTTTACATCCAGAGAATAAAAATCAGTCGGTTCATGTTTAACCTTCATCAGAAACACTTCAGCCGTTTAGTTCTTCTGTTGGATTAACACAGACCAGAGACTCACTGTGTGGACTCAGTTTTTATTCCCTTGTAAATAGAATATCAATAAAAACACACCTTAAAAATAACAAATAAGGTTTATCCAACAGATGAAAAAGTAACAAAAGGCATTTGTAGATTTCCTACAGAGCGATTACAGAACAGTCTACCGTCCAAAAAAGGCACTAAATCTTGAAATAGAGAATAAGGGGCTTAAAAAAATATCAAACTGCTACAACAAACATCCTGCCGAGGTTTGATGTTCATCATCTTACAGAGAATTATTGACGTTTATTGCAAGAATGAAATAAAAAAAATAAAAATAAAATTATACAGCTGATAAAATGTTTGAACCATGATTTTTTTTTTTCATCGTATTTCAAGTCATTGGTTTCTTACATGAGGACTTAAGACTGAAACATCTACTGCATGGATGATAAACGTCTCTTCACCTAAATAAATACAGCATTTTGGAATAAAACTCTCCAAACGTCAGAGTCCAGAAGAGGAAACAGTAACATTTGGTCCTGAGGCTTCAACCCTCTGAAACTATGACACTCACTTTGTTCATGCAGCAGATCTCAGACCAGATCCCAGACCAGATCTATGACCTGATCCCAGACCAGATCCCAGACCAGATCTATGACCTGATCCCAGTGCTGATCCCAGACCAGATCTCAGACCAGATCTCAGACCAGAGCTCAGACCAGATCTCGGACCAGATCTATGACCACATCCCAGTGCTGATCCCAGACCAGATCCCAGACCAGAGCTCAGACCAGATCTCAGACCACATCCCAGAACTGATCTCAGACCAGATCTATGACCTGATCCCAGACCTGATCTCAGTGCTGATCCCAGACCTGATCCCAGACCTGATCTCAGACCTGATCTCAGACCTGATCTCAGACCAGATCTCAAACCTGATCCCAGACCAGAGCTCGAACCTGATCTCAGACCTGATCCCAGACCTGATCTCAGTGCTGATCTCAGTGCTGATCCCAGACCTGATCTCAGACCTGATCTCAGTGCTGATCCCAGACCAGATCTAAGACCAGATCCCAGACCACATCTCAGACCAGAGCTCAGACCAGATCTAAGACCAGAGCTCGGACCAGATCCCAGACCAGAGCTCGGACCAGATCCCAGACCAGAGCTCGGACCAGATCTATGACCACATCCCAGTGCTGATCCCAGACCAGATCTCAGGCCAGATCCCAGACCAGATCCCAGACCACAACCCAGACCACATCCCAGAACTGATCTCAGACCAGATCTATGACCTGATCTCAGACCTGATCCCAGACCTGATCTCAGACCAGAGCTCAGACCAGAGCTCGAACCTGATCCCAGACCTGATCCCAGACCAGAGCTCAGACCAGAGCTCGAACCTGATCTCAGACCTGATCTCAGTGCTGATCCCAGACCAGAGCTCAGACCTGATCTCAGACCGGATCCCAGACCTGATCCCAGACCTGATCCCAGACCTGATCCCAGACCTGATCTCAGTGCTGATCCCAGACCAGAGCTCAGACCTGATCTCAGACCTGATCCCAGACCTGATCTCAGACCTGATCCCAGACCTGATCTCGGACCGGATCGACCGAACCGTCTCACGGTTCAGCAGTTATATTTAGTCTGCTGCTCATAAAGAAACGAAGTGGAGATAAAAATCTGATCTGATCAGATTCATCAGCGTTTCAAAGGAGGCAGCTGCAGACTGAAGGCTGATGGAGAACTGCATTTAACCAGTGAAGAGAAACAAAGTGCACAAAGATCCTGTCAGAATAACCGAGTGACACAAAAAGTCTGAACCGATCAGCTGTCTGATCCATGTTTACTCAGCAGCTGGAGCCAAATCTACAGGAAACATCAGCCGGAGTGGAAAAGTGTAGAAACCCGATGGAATATTGTGTTGATATGTTCTTCATTACAGACCCACAAAGATCCAACTACACAACTTTAAAACCTTTTCAGCCGCTCATTCATCTGCTTTCAGATTATTATTATTTTTTTTTATTTATTATTAAGAATCTCGGATTTCACCTCCTGAAACTGAAGGACATGTTTCCTGATCCTCTGGAGGAAAAAAAAAAAAAAAAAGCACAATTCAAAGAAAGGAGGGAAAAGGACAGATGTGTTTCAGGAACACACCACAACACGGACTTTTCCTGACATCCAGTCCGACACCAGGTTCACATTGAGCAGCTGCAGGTCTGTAGCTTATTCAGCCGCTGCGGGGTGAAGTGAGGTAATCTGAACTAGCTTAGCCTGTGAAGCAGCCGGCGGGGAGCCCCGATGGAGCCGGTTAGTGTCAGCCGACTCTGAGCAGCGAGGGGGAGTCCGTCTGATCCGCAGTCAGGAAAAATAAGGCACTTCAACCTAAAACCGTCCGGGAGGTTCGTGTTCTGAACACAATCTGGAATATCAGGCTTTTCTTTTTTTTAAGGAAAACTTAGGAACATTTTTTTTATCATCAGTTATTATTTCATCATAAAAAAAAAAAAGGTAAAACTGCAGCGGCTAAATATGCTAATGCTAACGGCTAGCTTTGTCTCACAGGGGAATAAAGCTGCTTTTTAAAAAATTTTTGAAAAACAAAAAAAAATTTATTTATAACATATCAGTTTTGCTCTGAGTGGATTTTAATCCTCATCAGTTTTTCAGCCTGATGTAGCTCATCATTTTGGTGTTTTTGGTCCAGCACCAGGTAGCATGTAGTTAGCATTAGCATTAGCATTAGCATTAGCGGAACATTTACCAGCTCCGGGGGAATAAAAACCTTCCTGTTGGATTATTATTATTATTTTTAGAGCTGTTTTCTTCTTGCTAAAAGGGACAACACGTCCCTGTCTCATGTTTCAAAGGATAAAATAGTGAAAAACACTAAAATTAAAGTTCCACACACCTGAACTAAAAAAAAAAGACAAGCAGCGGCCTGGCTGTATAAAGTGAAGTGGGACAAAAGACAGACAGACAGACAGAGCAGACAGAGAGACAGTCAGACGGACAGGCAGTCAGCTGTCAGACAGACAGGCAGAAAACTGACAGACAGACAGACAGAGAGACAGTCAGACGGACAGGCAGCTGACAGTAAGACAGGCAGAGAGCTGACAGACAGACAGACAGAGAGACAGTCAGACGGACAGGCAGTCAGCTGTCAGACAGACAGGCAGCTGACAGTAAGACAGGCAGAGAGCTGACAGACAGTCAGACAGACAGGCAGAGAGCTGACAGACAGACAGAGAGCTGACAGACAGACAGGCAGGCAGCTGACAGACAGAGAGCAGACAGAGAGACAGTCAGATGGACAGATAGACAGACAGCTGACACAGTAAAGACTGAGGTCAGACAGACAGCTGACAGTCAGACAGAGAGCTGACAGACAGACAGTCAGACAGACAGGCAGAGAGCTGACAGACAGACAGAGAGCTGACAGACAGACAGGCAGCTGACAGACAGAGAGCACACAGAGAGACAGTCAGATGGACAGATAGACAGACAGCTGACACAGTAAAGACTGAGGTCAGACAGACAGCTGACAGTCAGACAGAGAGCTGACAGACAGGCAGAGAGCTGACAGACAGACAGTCAGACAGAGAGCTGACAGTCAGACAGACAGATAGACAGACAGCTGACACAGTAAAGACTGAGGTCAGTCAGACAGACAGACAGACAGCTGACAGTAAAGACTGAGGTCAGACAGACAGTCAGACAGACAGACAGACAGACAGTCAGACAGACAGCTGACACAGTAAAGACTGAGGTCAGTCAGACAGACAGACAGTCAGACAGACAGATAGACAGACAGACAGACAGACAGACAGACAGTCAGACAGACAGACAGCTGACAGTAAAGACTGGGATCAGACGGACTTCTACAGAAGCTGCACCACAGAAAGATGAATTTCTTCTTCCTTTCCTGGTGTCTGTCACTGATCAATGAAATGTTTTAAACGGCTCAAAGCTCCGTCACACTGATCCAATAAAGTGTCATTTAAAATGAAAATTAACTTTGAACACGACCTTGTGTTTAGAACACGGGGCAGAAACACAGATATACCTAAAAAAAAGGATAATTAAGCATTTAGCTTGCAATAATTTGACACATTTGATGCGTCTTTGATTAGTATATCTCCAACACGTCGCTCCATCCACAATCATACAAAAAAATACAGAAAATTTCAACTTAATACTTTGGCTAATGCTTCACTCGCCTTTCACCAACAACAAAGACTCATAGTTTCTCTCATTTGAAGTTAATAAGTCTATATACTGTAAATAGAAAGGGATTAGGGCACATACACATATATACCCTCACAGTTTATATAATATACTGTATATACGAATGTGTGTATGTTTTCATCTGTAGCATCTAAACAGTTTCATCACTCTGTTGAATCCCTCCCAGCTTGTTGATCTGTGACTCACACAGATCAACAACAACAATAACAACTTGGTCTGTCGTCATGTGACTTTTTTGTTTGTTTGTTTTCAATATGGAAGCAAAAAGAAGACCTGAAGTTGCAAATCTAATTAGAAACGTAAGAGCTAACTGAGTATTTATGTTGAAATTTAAAGGCCTGGATTTTCCTGAAGTATTTGATCTCAGGGTGAGATGCAGGAAATAAACTTTATGTTCAGATATGAACATTTGGGCTGCAGAGTCTAAATACTGAAGCTGGAATTAGTTTGAATTCTCTGAATCAAATAAAACCATCACATCCTTTGTTTGCTTCCATAAGTTGAGCTTATTGTCAGAGGGAGAGAGGAGCAGCTCACATGTTAATTCTTTCTGCTGTTGTTCCTCACTGGAAGGACTCGACAGAAGTTTTATAATGTGACAACATGCGCTGAATAAATCTAAATCAGTGGAAAATGATGTCAAATCAAATCCATGGATTTTTTGAGGCTGTGTAGTTGTGTTGCGATCACAGTGCAAGACCCTGAAATTATCTGAATCGTGTGTCAAATGCACGAAGCATCAAGTCCCGTGACTCGGTCTGCTGTGGGAGATATAAAATGTCCATAAAAACAAATCCCCTCAGATATAAAGTCCTTTTTTTGTGTGTGTATTTCTGAATCATAATCAAGTAATTCATGCTTTATTTCATTTCTTTCTTTGATCTGAATTTGTTATTTTGGCATTTTTAATCTTCCACAGCCTGCCCGGGAGGACTTAAACAAATAAAAGTTTATCATTATCATGTCCTTGTTATAATATACTAGTAATGCCTATAGGAGCGTAGCAGAGCAGGTTGGTGGTTGGAGGTAGGGTTGGGAGGTATCTCAGGGTTGGCGTTTACACGACTTTTGGTCATTTTTTTTCCCCACTTATTACATTCCAATAAAATCTGCTTGCATATTCACACCTGTTATATTCGTGACTCTGACAAGCCTCTTCAGTCGTCTTCCAGCGTTTCCGTCTTGATGTCGTTCCCCAAGCCACACGTGGCCCCTTCCACCTGATTGGCGAGGGCTTGGTCGCCGTGGTTGGCCGCCTCCTTCTCCAACCCGATTGGATCCTGGGGCTCGGACAGCACGCTGTGAATGGTGGGCTCGTCCTGGAGGGAAGGCGATGGCGGAGACCAGGACACGCCCGTCAGTCTGGAACCTTCTGCCTGAGGACCCGCCCCCGTCACCAGGGAGCGGCCGATCAGAGAGGCGCCCCTCTGTCCGGACAGGCCTCCTCTGCTCAGAGCCGAAAACCAGCTGGGGAGCAGCGTTGGAACCTGAGCAGGGACAAGACCAGTTAACCAGAGGCTCAATCAGGATCTGGCTTCAGATCCGGAGCTCCCTGTGAAGGCGGAGTTTGTGGTCTGGACCTACCTGGGTTGGAGAGGAGAGGTCCGCTCGACTGAAACCAAACTGCCTGGCTGAAGCTCTCTTGTCAAACAAAGACACATCACATCCCTGAAACAAGACAGACAGACTTCAGACCCATCTGGACTGAGTTATTCTGAATTATTTTACAGATCAGGAGATGAATCCTTCATTCTCCTGCTGACTTGGCCGACAGAAAAACAGAAATTAGGTAGATTTCAGAGATGGTGATAAGGTACACAAAAGAGAGTCCCAGAAGCTCCAAGCTGAGCTCCTCAACATTTGTTTGTTTGTCTCACTGATAATCATCATCTTAACTAATTCAAATCCTTCACCTGGTTCTGTCCCATTTCCTGTCTCTACATTGTCTTTTCAAATTAAAAGGACTAAAAAAGTAAAGACCAAAGTGAAATGACTTCTTCAGGTTTCAAAATACTGAACATATTTGCAATAACTAACTGAACCAACTTATCTTCCATGTCCATGTTTTACCTGTGAACTGTGTGAAGTCAGTGAGCAGCTCTAACGGTTCATCCCGTTTACCTGGTCGGGGAACTCGTTCCCATCCACCTCGTCACTGTTGGACTGACCTCCTGGACTCTGGACCTCGATGCCATGACTCTCCAAGATGGCTGCTTCTTCAAAAACACAAACCTGATCATAGCATATCGACCTCAATCAACAACACACTCAGACAGAAGAAGACAGTGAGGAGTTCAGACGCTGCTCTTCTACAGCTGAACCACCGACTGCTAAAAGTCAGAGAACCAGGAAGAATTTCCAGGTCAAGGTGAGTGTGTTTTCCTCTCTGATTCCCAGCTGTGTGTGAAACTCTACAGAGAACTAAGTGTTGAGAAAAAGGTCAACAAGGATCTGAGCTGAGTAATGCAAGTTAATTGATGTATTCTGAGAACAGCACAAGGGACAACGTGCTGCTTCATGTTTATGTTCTGCAGTCACGCCAAGATGTGTACATGCACACACAGAAATAGACATTACCAATGTTGGCACGCCTCTTAATGTCCTTACGGCGGTTGGCAAACCAGTTGTAGACTTTCAGAGATGTGACCCGTTCCAAATCAGACAGCTTCTTTCCTGTGAGATAGACAGACACAGTCACAGGCCACAGGGCTTCAGTCTCTGAGTTGAAATGTTCCCTTTTAACAAATACTCAAACGTCATATTTAGAATATTAAAAAGGGCGGCATCGTCGTTTTAGATGGATATATTCTGTCATCTCGTGATTGTTGTAAATAATTTAGCAGAGTTCTTATTTGGTGGTATATCTAAATAAAGGTGACATCAGTGTACCAAAGAAAAAGGAGAGGTCAGATAAAATTGAATCAACACTCTCTCACACACACACTTTAATGAAAACGTGTGTTGACCTACCTGGTTTTTGAATGACAGCATTGCAGGCAGTGGCAATCTCCTCTCTCTTCGCTTCATCAGGGTACTGGTTATCACTGAAGTAGCTGCAAACATACACACACACATTATAAATTCAAGTCTGACTAAATATTTTTACTGTTTAATATCCGTGAATCTTCCCTCTTCACCCTCCTCACCTCTCCATAACAGCCAGACACTCCTTCCTCCAGGTGAATCTGCTCCCCCGCCGCAGACGGAAGCCCCCAGGGGTGGTGCCAAAGGTGGGCGGAGCTTGTTGCCAGTCCATCATGTCCTCCAGAGCCAGTGGGGCAGCTCGCATGGCCAGAGTAGCACCTGAAGTCACGAACAACATACAGCATTAAAAAGCCTGTTTAACATCGTCTCTCCAGTCCCTCCATCCAACAGTACATCCAAGGTACAGTTAGAAACCCTTTTCATCGTTCATTACTCCGTATCCTCAGTGTACATGAACATCATCATCACAAAGTGAGGACAAAGTGACCCCTTTTATTTTAGAGCTTCAAGCCAATGAGCCAAATTAAACTCAAGAGATTCTGATTGAAGCATCATGACAGTCTTGTTTTTTTCTCAGGGTGACTTGAACCAGACAGCTCATCTTTTCATGCTGTACATTCCACTAATTTGGCACCAACTTCACACAAAGTGGTCACTGTTTAATCACAGGGAACAGTTCACAGCTTCTCCGGTGGCTCTGTGATGAGGAGTATTACAGAATCTCATAAAGATGCAAACTGATGCCACAGACGTGTTTTCTTCGGACTTTAATGTCTGATACATCTCTGTACTCTCTAAATGCCAGAATCGTGTCGCGTGCTGCTAAATTACAGCCATTCAGCTCCTCCCAGTTCAGAATGCAGTCACAGCTTGAATACTGATGAGCTGAAGAACAAAATATCTGTTCTGCACTGATGAATTAGAGCCGTCACACCTGAGTGTCCAGGGTCCATAATAAACCACTCTGTCTCATCATGTCATGGGGGGGTTACCCGGGTTGGACTTTTCCAGCTGATACCAGCGGAAGAAGGCTCGTTTCTTCTGTTCGCTGAGATCTGATCCCTGTTGTAGGAGCCAGTGGGAGATCCGACTCTGACTGATCCCTGGGGGGGTGAAATCAGACTCTAAGTTTCTGGTGGTGATTCAGTCGGCCTGATTAAAGCTCAGGTGAAGCTGGTACTCACCTGTTACCTGAGCGACCACAGCCTGGGAAATCCGCCTGTTTGCCAGAAAGGACTTAATCTCTTCTTTGATCAAAGCGCTGTCTCTCCTACGAGGACAGAGAACACACTGTTTTCATGACGGGTAAGAAATGTCTATTTCTGCAACACAAAATGGAATTCAAATATTCAGTGTAAGAACGGCAGCTGCTGCAGTGGAGGCTCAGTTCTGCTCTGATGGTTTGATTTCATCACTTCACAGCCTCAGATCAATACGGCTCCGATTGCTGTGATCGGGCTGCAGACTGAAGAGGAGAGGAGCTGGAGGGTGTGTGAGCATGTAGGCTGCGATTGTGAATCATATTCATCATCTGTCAGGCCTTTTGTTTTAACATCTGGCTTCAAAAAGCACAAACACCATTTAATTAGCAGACCCTGGTCATAATGAACTCTATTCACAATTTCTAATTGTTAATTATCGTCATAGATGTGACTAAGGTTGGCAGGTCAGCCGACTGAAGAACAACTGTAAATGCATGTTGTGTCCTCCTATTTGTTGGCTGCTGACTTGTTACCAGCCACTAAAAATGGTGACTGGCTTAGGCCTTTCACAGCTATTGTGTCTGTTACTTAACATTTCAGGCTGACTCTTAACTGTGTGGGAGGAAACGGCAGCTGAAAAGCCTCAGGGAAGAGGATGCTTTATCGAAGAGGGACAGTTAACCACCCAGTTGGTCTTTTCAAGCTTTCCCACTTGTCTCATCTCTGGTGTTTAATGTTTATGGAAGTGAAATTGCCTCACTGCGACCACTATGTGACCAAGGGGGCAATAATGACTCCATCATGACTTGGCATGCCCCATAAAGTGTATTTGTGGATTCAGTGTGGAGCTGAAACTGTCGCAGAAACATTTCCAAACGGTCTGAGGTGGTCCGGTCTTACCTCATCAGGTCCTCCACCTTCTCATCGACATCTATGTCCTCCTCACTGGTCTCGAACCCGTAGCCTGGCGTCGTCACACCGCCGCTAACCACGGCAAGAGGAAAGCGGGGCGGTGACAGCTTCCCATTGCCAACAGCAACCAGACCGTTCTGGGCTACAGCTGCCATGACGACGGGCGAGGCGACTGGAACCGGGAGAGGAAGGGAGGTGGCGTCGAAGTTGTTGTTAGGCGACAGTGAGAGCTGGTTGTCCGGAAAGTTGGTCTGAGTGGCAGTGGATGTCATGGAGGACGAGGCGGCGACGGTGCTGGAAGAGGACAGGGACGATGATGGAGGCATGTAGGAGGGTTTGTGGGTCAGCTTGTGTCCATGTTGCCGGTCCAGGTGGTCCAGAGTGTCCAAGGCGTGGAGGACCTCGGCCTGGGTGATCCCCGTCCTCCGTAACCTCTGGAGGAGGTCAATCTGCTCGATGGTGAAACGAGGCTCCTCACACTGCTGGAACATCCTGGAGGACAGAGATGATAGAACAAGATCATCACCAGGAAACTAATCCGGTCCAGAGCTGTCCTTTAGTCTGCTGCTCAGATGAGTGACATCAGACGACACTTTGCTGTTAGAACCATCATTTGGAGGGAAATATTTAAGCAGGACTGATCGAAGCAACACACCCAATTTATCTGAGTTTTACTGTCACTTAACACGAGTTAAATCTAACAGAGTTCTGTTCAAAATACACACAGAATGTAGAAGGTGAGGCCAACGCTTAAACCTGCTGTCTCAGGAAGAAAGTCAGACTGTAGTTAAGTCTATGGGAAAATGTCCCTCCTCCTCCTTTATATTGAAGTCTATGGGAAAATGTCCCTCCTCCTACCTTATATTGAAGTCTATGGGAAAATGTCCCTCTTCCTCCTTTATATTGAAGTCTATGGGAAAATGTCCCTCTTCCTCCTCAGTAAACGTTTTCCTGATGAGTTTATGGTCTCAGTCTCTAGTTTACAGTCTTCAGTACAACATGATGTTCATTTTTTAAACGATGCTCCATTTAGAGTTGGGTGAAGGTTTTGACTGCTGGAAGCGTTAACTTGGAACAACAACGTATAAAAGAAATTAGGGGAAAATCCAAGAAGATTGAAGAAACTTTTGGTTTCAGATATGTTTTTTTTTAATCTGCTATTTTAAAATCAAAGTGCATATTTCTTAGACCTTTGGCGGCACAGATGCTTTTTGACGAGAAACATTTCTTAATCCAGTTGATGTGATGACATGTGGTCACTGCTGAAATTTGAAAGGCTGTTTATAAATACAGATTCCAAAGTTGTGTTGGACGTGACATTAACCAACCACCGAGGACAGGAAGTAGCTGGAAGCATTCACATCACTTTGGTTTAAAAAGGAGGCAGAAAAACTCAGCACAGTTGTCGTTGTTGTTGTTGTAGGTTTAACTTTTGATAAGTGACCTTGGCAGCAAGGAGACAATCTTTGAGCAAAACAGAAGTACAGTCACGTCTGTTAGTTTCCTGTAGATTTACAACACACACACACACACACACACACACACACACACACACACACACACACACACACACACACACACACACACACACACATCAGAGCTCAGCAGCTGCTGCCCAGATCTCAAGTACATTCCTCCAGATTAAATCACAGTTATTATAGTTGATATGTTTCAACCCAATAGTGTTACCCAAATAATATTGTGGTCCCAGTTTGTGTTATTGCACAGTGTGTTTTCAAACCAAATACAATGAGGCTTTAGTGTATGTGCTGTTCAAACTTATCAATAGTTGTGTTTTGATGCATGCACACAATTTTTAACCGTCATAGTAGCGGCCATTGAACCGAACTGAGAAAGAGGAAGATGAAGGGACGAGGGAGATATCACATCTGTTCTGATGCCAAGAAGAAAAACAGGCCACAGCAGAGAATCAAAGTCAGCAGACATGTCAACACTTATATGGAGAAGGAGGGTGAGGTCGAATGTGTGTGTCTGTGTGTGTCTATGTATGCACTCATTCTTGGGAAAAATGCCAAGAAAAATTTACAACTGAGGCAGCCAAGCTCTGTACTTTCTCCCTCTGCTGCAGAGGGTGAGTCATGCTGGAGTCGCTTCGGCTGATACACAGGATCGATACAGGACGGCAAAATCATGCCACGGATCACAACATTTGTCTTTGGTTATTTTGGTCCGCTTTAACATTTGACCATGTTGTATTTTTAGCTGCGTATTTCTGAAGTCTACTTTTAGACACAAAAATAGTCAAACCTTACAGAACAATCTTTTCTGTAGATGTTCCTTTAAGTTTTCTCTGGTCAAAGTGGGACATGCAAAGGAAGTCGAAAAACATATACGACTGCTGGAATATATATATACACAGCTCCAAAGCTTCACATTGTGTCAAACAAACCCCCTCTGTCAACGCGTTGCGTCGACTTGTAAGGGGTGAGAAAGAGAGGGCTAGTAAAGGGTCGGGAACAGTTTTATTACTTTCTGACTGTTTGCTGTTGCAGCAGGATTTCTCCCGGTGCTTTTCCTTCTGTTGGGGAGGAAGAGGGAGAGAGAGCCGGGCTGGGGAAGGCTCAGTCGATCAAGTCTGTACAAAGAAATACAACTTTGTCCGCTCGGAATAGTAAAGAACATAAATATATAGAAAATCTATGTTCTAAATAACTTTCCATCGACCCTGACTTCCTCCGGATCATCATTACCTGTCTGAATAGAGTTCAAGTGACAACTTTAAAAAAGTCCTAATGGCTCCAAAATCTTCTCCATTTTTGAAATGATAAGATTCAGTTGAGTTTAATTTTTGCACTATTCGAACTAAAATTAAAACAAGAAGTGGATGATTAATGAAACACTGGGAAAATGTGACTTGTACACATATCAGTGAAATTCTCTATTGAACTAGTTTTTAATGAATGATTTAAGCTCATGACTTGTGGCCCTGGGGTTTTATAGATATTTATAGAGATTCTTTAGTTTCATTCAAATCAGGATCATCCCATTTTTAGACTATATTTGCCTTGGAGTGAAACTTTCAGAAATCCAGTCACAGTCACAATAAAGGGGCTGTTAATATATCTGGCTGAATTTACTGCAGGAGCATCAGGGCTCATCCTGATGCAGCTGGGGCAGATTACAACCAAAAACAATGACATCCGGTCTTATTTATCTAAAAGATTAGTCTCTTGTTGACACACAGACACCAACCCTCCTATCAAAGGTGTGACTGTTGTAAGAAAATACTCCCAATGACACCATTCCTTCCTGCACGCAGACTTTTAATCATAATCTCCTAAAGAAGAGTGCAAGCCACCAAAGATGCATTTCTCCTCAACAACAGCCATATTAAAGCAGAGCCCCCACTTTAATATACTGTATTTTCCGCTGTGGCTGTCAGATCGGTCTAAATTTATACTTTCATTCGCTGGCCGCGACCTTGGCGAGTCTCTTGGTTATAATACTCACACATTCACTTCAGTCAAGCATTAATGGAAGTAAAATAAAACGGACGGCGATAGTTAGAAACATATCTATATATTAAATAATCTAGTTTTAATGTATGTAAGCATTGACACTGTATGTGTGCAAGCAGTGGCAGGGACACACACACAGACACACACCAGTTGGACCCTAAAAGTTTGTGTATCTTTGTAAGGCTCACAGGCCTGAAGCTGAACTTGACCTCTGACCTCCCTGAGGAGCTGACCCCCCCCCCCCCCCCCCCCCAAAGGCTCCCCTCCGGATTAACTCTGAATTAAACTGTAAAATACCAAAAAGCAGCATCTTTGTAAATCTGGGCTGGTGTCCTCTGATAAACATCAGCTCAGATCCGGACCAGATCTGGAATATAAACAGAGTCCTGGCTGCCAGCTGGGGAAGGAGGGAGCAGGGGGGGGCTTTTTTTAAAAACACAAGCCGAACATTGGGCTCCTGTGGCCTGACACTTCACCGTGGCAGCTCCCGGTGAGCCGATATCGACTTTCTCGACGAACGCCGTTGAGAAAAACGCGGATTTAGGTTTTTGCCGTCCTGCAGGAAAACCGGCAGCCGACACAGACGGTGTGATCAATCCCGGTCCTGTTAACGAAGACCAACTCGTTAATTCGGCGTAAATTTAATAAACTAACACCCGACGGAAAGCATCATTTCATCCCCGTTAACACAACGGCGGACACACACCTCGTCGTGCATTGTGGACCGACTGGAAAAGTTGCCGTTGTGTTCCGTTAAATTGTTCTTTTTCGTTATTAATTCTCGTGAACCGGGTGGAAGCCGATTTACAGGTTTACTTTAGTATTTCTTTTTAAACCCCACAGACGGACTAACCCGGTCTGCTCGGTCCGTTCTGGGGGATCCGGACGTTAACGGACGGCTGAAATGCCGCAACACGGCCAGATTTTTCCGGAGTTTGGGGCGAACCGCCGCTCGGAGCGGATCTAATGTGTCGGTTAGCCGAACCGTCCGACTTCATTTACCTGATTATTCCAGTCCGACAGCCTCCCGGGACGCTTAATCCTCCATATATGTTCTGTTTTCCTCCTCGGGGGGCGCCGGGACACACGGACACTGACAGTTTTCCTAAAATGTCTCCTAATTGGGGTTCGACCCTCCGTCACACAGATTCGCCTTTTGTCCGGCAGACAGCCGCCATGTTGACACGCTGACGCAAGGGACGACGGGAAACGTAGTTTACCGAGGTTAGTGTGCCAACAGATGGAGAATCCAACACGAGGAGAACTACTTCGGACTTTATCAACTTTATGGACAAAAAGGAAACTGAACTGTCCGATTTCTGATTTGTTTTGTGTCCAAAACATTTTATTAATCCACAGGATTGGAACACAAATGGAAAGGTCAGCGGGGTCAGACCTGAACAGGGTGGACATACAGAGACCAATATCCGTTTACACATAATCAGGTCTGCAGACAATTACTTCCTGCTATGTTTTAATACATTGCACAGTTATAATTATTGCTGTTTTTATAGTCTGCTGGTATATTATACTGTTATATATTGTTAGATAGTCTTTCTACTTTGTTTTATTGTATATTATATACATCGAGTTTTTTTTATATTTTTATTTTTATTCTTTTTTAATTTATATACCCCCCTCTGTCCCACTTATCTCTAAATTCTTATGTGGTGTGGCAGAACAGACTGTAAGAATTTCATTGTGTGGTTTAATGGCTGTAAGTCCTTACAGAAAGGCCTGGGAATCAAACCCTGTTAGGCAACAGTACTAACCACTGCACCACCGTGAAGTAATCCTCCTTCCTTACTTTAGGTGTTAACCAAAATCACTTCAAATTTCCCAGAGGGATTAATAAATTATTTCTGATTCTGATTCTTAAAATAAAATCTCTCCCCTGTGTCTTGCTCTCCAGCCGTGGACTTGGTCAGCACTGGACTGGACAGAGGCCGATCCTGTGACTCCAGGTGTCTGGTCCTGGTCTTTCATGGATACCGACTTTAAAAAGAAACAGCTTCAGCAGGTGCAGTGTATTTGATCAGGGCACTTGTGGTGGTTAGTCTATAATATCCAAACTAACCTGCCTGTAGGCTGGGGTTCTGTTTCTGGTCCTTTTTCACCTCATGTCCCAACAGCTTAATTCAGTAGGTCATTTGAGGGTGTTTGGGTTGAGCACTGAGTCCCAGATGAAGAGCTGTTTCAGTGTGACTGAATGACTCATTAAGCCACAGACACATTTTGTCCTGGTTAAATTATGATTTTAAAAAGTAGTGACTGTAGTTCTCTGAACAAAAAAAAAGTGTGAGGGTAGTTATCTGACTTCTGGAGGTGACACCAGGGCTTTACTTTTACCTGTCAGGGTGTCAGGAACTCTGATTCTTATGGCTCTGAATAATGTCATTTTTAAAACCAGCAGGGAGGTCGGTCCTGTAAACCTGGACTGAGAGCTGTGTATGTATGTATGTGGTATTAAGTATGGCTGAAAAATGTTAGCCTAATAAGTGCAACGTAACACTTGTTATACTTCTTGTCCTTTAGACTTTTTATCAACCTTTTATGTTGTTAAAATTAGCTTTTATCCCCAATTAAAGTTAATTAATGGATGAAATACGTTTAAAACATTATCACAGCCAAGAGGTTGAGCTGATCTGGATTCAGTCTTGTTTAACTTAATGAAGATTAATCTCAGTGGGATCAAATGTTATGTAGTAGAATTAAATCAATATGTATAACCCAAACTAATGAGCCAAAGTTTGTCCTTTCACATTTAAAACCTGTTGCAACATTAACAACACAAGTGAACAATGCAAATATTGTTTTATTCATGGTACAAAACGTGAGTTTACAGTACAGTATAAAATATAAAAATAAATGTTACTGACAACAAACATCTAAACGTAGTTCTGAACGACAAACAGCGGTGAAGTGAGTGCGGATTCAAGAAGGAACCCAGATGTTGCCATGTGTGTCGGGAGCTTGGCTGTAAGGAATATTCCAGATCCAAGGCTGATCTGAAAACAGGAAGGGAAACCAGGTCAGTGAAAATCAGGAGACAACGATTAAAGGGCCATTACACCAATAAAACATGACATTTATCAGTCGTTCACAACGTTGCTCCTAGTACATCACAAATGTAATTTACCTTCTTTTGTTTAAATTCTTTAACAGCTTAAAGCACACACACACACACACAAAAAGACAGTTGTAACTATATGTTGAAAAAACCAACAAAGATTACTGAAAATAAAAAATAAAAATCTCTGCCACCTTGAATCTTGGACTGCTGCCTCCTCCGTATTGTTTCTCTCACACACACTCAGTCTGCCCCAACTAAGAATGATTGTTTTAAACCAACACACGGTGCACTTCACATTCCACTAACGGCTTATCTCTGTCAGGTTATCTGACAGCTGTGTGTTTAATTTCATCTTTACTTTGGCTCTGGAAGCTGTAGATTAAAGCACACCTACATTGTCAGTCTAAACTCAGTAGCTTGTTGTTGAGTTGAGCTAAAAGGCCACTAGATGACACTGTAACTACAATTTAGACCAAACCTGCCGCACACAAGCTTGAGCTGACCACAGCGTTCTGCAAAACTAAGAAGTTGACATTGGAAAGCTGGAACTACTTTACTATAACCAAGACTCATCGACACAAACAGATTCAGTTCTTTAATGCCCTGTTTGAACTGCAGGAGAGAGCAGCAACAGCCTCGCTGAACAAATTGATCTGTAGATACATAAAAACTGATTTCATACAGAACACCATATGTACCTTTAGGAGAGTAGCCTGTAGGGGGGAGGTCAAAGGGCACTGGGAAACCAGAGGAGGATGAGGACACAGGAAATGGATTTCTGTGAACGGGGAAGGTCGTCATGTCCTGTGAGGAGACAAGAAACGATGAACATAATAATAATTATTATTATTAACCTCTTTATAATCTAGAAAGCAGCAACTCTTTTTGTTTCTGTTGTGTTCTTACGAAGGCAGAGGGCACATAGAGGACTCCCAGCTCGTATGAACGGACCATCACCTGGGTGTTGTTCTTCTCCAGGGCGCCCCACGCTGCTTTGGACAGGTTGGAACTGAAACACACACATAAAGAAGGTTTGTGTGTCAGCACAACTCAAACATGTGAAACGATCATTTCAGATCATGTGCGTTAGTCTCAACACAGTCCAAAGAATTTAACTGCTGACCTGTCTGACGCTGAAGTAAGAGATAAAAATATATATAAATAAATTCATATGAAAATGAACAAATATGAAGCTCTCACACTCACCTCGTGACCAAGAACCAGGCAAGCTTGGTGAAATCTGGCGACACCCTCATGTACGTCTTAATGTGCGGCATGGCGTGACTTCTTCCTGTTGTATCCGCCTTCCAGCGGCTGCAGTTGCACGCACACGCACATTAACATCAAATGACTTGATCATCTCACTAATGTTAGTTACAATTCAACATTTGCTTTTTCACTAATTCAGATTAATCTATTTCTCTAAATCTTGGGAAACATATAAATGTCCCTATTCAGTATCAGGTTGTTAACTTGTTTTTCTGTTGGCAGACCAACATCCATATTACAACAACTTAGAGATATCGATCTTATCTCTATAAACCGCCAAGCTTTCCACCAGTGGAAAATAAACCAAGAAAAAACAAAACAGCTACTTTGCGTGTCGTGGTCATGAACTCACTGGAAGTAGGAGTGGAGCCAGAGCTGTTTCTGAGCCGTTTGGACGCTGTAGGGAAGAGAACCTCCCGCTGGACGACACACATAGGAGATAAATTCACAAATAATGACCAAGCACATAGAACAGATTAAATACAATTACTTGAGCCCTGGCCAAAATTAACCAGCGTTTGTTAAAAAAATGTTTATTTGTCCGTGACCTCCAGGAATCATGATATATTAGAGAGTTATTTTGATCCTAACTAGGACAGGATTTTTCTTACTCTCCCTCTACCATTAAATTATCAAGAGAAAATGACTCTGGTCATCAGTGATGATGTCAACAACCAAAATCTCCATTTGCAATAATAAGTGAACTAATGTTTGATTGTTTAAACATATTAATCTTGTCTAGTTTTTCTTTAGAGACTGGAGATGCATTGAATCGAGCCAGTGCTATTTGGCAGTGGTTTTCCTGGCAATCCAATGAAACAGCAACTGAAGAATAGATGTTCTGTCATTGAAATCCAGAAGCAGGACGTTATTCATTTGAAAAATTATTATTATTAAAAATTTCTCTGACATTCATGTATCTGTTCATGTTTTACAGGTTTAACTACAGCCCAAGTTCAGGTATAAAAAATGACACTATGGAGGAAAAAACATCACTAATACATTCAGAAAATGATTGTTTGAAATCTAAAAAAGACAGTAATCACCTGGATAGCCCTCTAAACTAGTCCTCACATCTTCCACTGATGGATACAGCTGTAAAAAAAAAACAAACTCATTAGCTTCTCTCTAGATTTCTGAAATGTATTTTTGTTTTTGTGAATATCTGTGATGGAGTTCAATTAATCCTGCAGGGACTGAGATGGGACATACCAAGTGCAGGGGGGGGTCCGAGCGAAGCGACGATTTCCCCAGCGTGGTTAAAGTGCGCTGAAATTCCCCTGACAACCATTTGGTCTTATCCAGTCCCATGGAGCCGATGCTGGAGAACTGGCCAATCACAGGCCACCGTTCCTCCCCGGGTATCGGTTCTGTGTGGTCATGCAACAGCTAGAAGAATAAGAACAGACAACATATATAGACTCATACGTGCTGCTCATCGTCAACACAAATAAGAGTTGTTTCTTTGGAAGGATTAAAACAACTCTGAAGGCAAAAAGGTCCAACTCAGAAGAAGTTTATGAAACCTCACATGATCTATCTGTCTATCTGTTGACATTTCTGTCCTTTACATTTTATTTTAGTGAAGTTAGAAAAAAAAAATGGGCTGAGAGAAAAGTTTTACCTTCCTGAGCCTCAGGTGTCCCCAACGCTCCATGTCTGAGCCGATGTACCTGCCAGGAGTTGAGCCGATCAAGTACACCCTGAAGAAGAGAGAAAGACATCAGTGTTATAGTGTTATATATCTATAAAGTTTCTGTACAGTACTGATGCAGAGTGTAGCTGCCTCATATTGACCTGGTCTCTGACAGGTCGTGCTCTTTGATTCGTTGGATCCACTCCTCAAGCTCTGGGGCGCGGTACGCCGTCAGGTAATCCAGCAGGTCCCTCTTGAAGAAGGTGGGTGATTCACCTGCGGTCGCACTGCTGCCCTTTGGTAACCGTGGGAAAAGAGGGCTCATCCACATCCTGGTTTGGAAAGAGCAGATCCATAACCAAACCTTAAAACCCACAACAAGTTCAACCAGCTCCACTTTTCTGCTCAAACGCCTCTCTGGTGAAACGGTCAATGAAAACAGACCCACCCTTGTGTTTTCTGGTACCAGTCGGCTCTGATGAGGTTGGAGGTGAGGATGATGACTCTGAAACCTTCTTCGTACCACAGCAGCATCATCTTGCTGCACAATGACACACAGTATTATTACAGTGCAATAATATTCTATTTCAAAGGACACATTTTGACTTGTCAGGTATCACTCCACTAGTTTTTGAGCTGCCTTTTTGAAACCTCCAAATTTGTCCCAGAGTCTACGTCCACTGTTACAGCTTTTTCCACCATCACTCACAACCTTATCATTTATATAAGACAGACTGGGGTGATGTCACTCCACTTCAGTCCAGTTTCCACCGGATTGGAGAGCTAATCAGTCTAACTGAAAACAATCTGTGGGTGTACGGGGTCTTTACCAAGTTCCAAAACTGATCTGATGTCTGAGCAACAACAGCAGCAGAGAAGCACAAACAGCAGTGGGTACGATACCAGACAAGGAAGGAAAGTCTTACGTGTGGTGAGTTCCAAAAGCAATATCCAGCTTGGCCTGCCACAGAAAATCACACGTTACTCCAATATCAAGAGAAATTCAGGACAAACAGCGGCTTCCCAGGATGATTATTCGACCTAACAGATTTACAGATTGGAGGGTAGAAAACATGCTGTTCACTAACTACCTGACAGAATCGAACATGTGGAAAAGGCTGAGCCTGCTGGAGCAGCCGAGCCTTGGCCTCCCTCTTGTCCCCGTGGACGATCAGAACTGGACGATCCCTGAAAACACGATCATGATTTATTAGAGTGGACCTCCTTGATTTAAATCATGTAAAAAGAATAACAGATAAGTGATAGATTTATTACATTCATTGTTCTGTATTTTTTATTGAGATCATTCGGACATGTTGTGACGGTAGCACAGAAGCAGAACTTACCTAAACTCTGACGGGTACTGCTTAACCATCCAGGCAATATCAAAGCAGTAGTTAAACTGTCGGAAAAGAGAGGACATAGATGTAAACAAGAGTCCACAGCCACAACAGCAGCTCTGTGAAGTCGTACTGACATGATAACAGTGAGCAGCTATAATCTTTACCATGATGACACTCACCCACAGACCATAAGCTTAATCCTCTGGGGACCATGAGTGATTACCATGGGTATGAAACAGTTTCCTGAGGTTTTAAAGTAACTCACCTGAACAGATTCTTTCAAAGTCCCAAATAACGGGGAGAGAATATCTGGAGGAAAACAGGAAAGGTTAAGAGCCTGATGGGGAGAAATCATGTTTACTGTGAATTCAAATGTGGGAATTTTGCAGAAAAGAAGTAGGAGCCATGATGGTGAAGGGATGAAACTACATCCTTCTGCTTGACCAGTGCCTCAAAATGTTTTGCTTTTATTTTGGAAATGTCAAACCAAACTGCATCAGAGCAGCGAAACCTTCCTCACCTCTGATGTGCAGAGCTCCGTTGTTGTATTTCCTGTCCAGGCCTGTGACTTTGTTGAGGTAGAACCTGTAAGTGTCATTCAGACAAGGAATGCTGGACTCAAAAAAGTCGTCCGGTTCCTCGATGTAGTAAAGGCGGCCGTGGGGACTCAGGGGGCGTTCGTTCTCCACCTTCGGTTTCTTTGTTTTGGGGCTTAGAGGCGCCTTCTTTGGTAAGTCAATGCGACCCTTCACATCTCCATCATCAGCATCATCTTCGCTGTCTGAGAGAGCCCAGCCTGAACCGTCTGACGCCTCCTTCTTCCGCTTCCCGGCCTGTGAAGGACTGGTTTCATACTTGACTGGATTCATCTGGTTCATTGCGGCCGACTGTCTGGCCTCAGAGCCGATAAGCAGTGACGTCACGGGAGGTTTGACTGGTTCAGGTTTCACCTCCAAAGATACTGGTTCCAATTTGGGGCTGGGGGGAGAGGCGGACTGAGGTCTGGGCTTAGATGTTGTAGACCCAGAGGGAGGAAGATCCTCATCATCGTCATCACTGCTGGAGATGGTCCACTTGCCGTGTTGACTGTCCTGAGACATGACTGGTGGAGAGAGACCACCGATGGTCAGTCATTCTGAGCAGACGTGTCCAAACATTTAAACTGCAGTCAGACTTTTGAACTCCCAGTAACCCCCACTCCTCCCCCCGACGTAAGGAATGATTAACCTGCACTACATCTGCCTACAGTCTGTCTAAACTGTTTATAACGCCATTTGCACTATCACTATCACTATCACTATCACAAAATTGCACATCTGTTATTTATGCATCGGTCCAGTTATGGCTGTGCCTGTTATTTATCTCTTTTCATGTTTTTCTTTAGTGTTCTATTCTCACCAATTACTGTACAACCCGATGGACACAGATTTTATTTTGTGTGGTTTGAAGAAATACTATAATAATCCTGTTGATTCTCACTAATCAGTAAGATGCATTTTACTTTTTTAATTGGAGTTTAAAACGTGAATACTGTAAACGTATAAACATGAAAAATAATAATAAATAGCTACAAAAAAACACACGGAACAGCAAAAAAGGTCGCTTATTTAAGATGTATCAGCTAAGAAATGTTCAAAGATCACACAGGTAATGTATCCAGTGTTTATATAAACGTTCAGATGTAAGTGAGCTGATTTGTGTTTTCTGTTTGTGCTGCTGTTGTGTTGTGTGTTTGTGTTACCACATCAGATGAATGAGCCGCAGCGCAGGTTGATGCTGTTGTGGAGACTCTTTTCAATCCGCTGCTGAGAAAACTACACAAAGCTGCAACATGAAGAAAACAGCGCAACAACAACAACTGTCCGTGTCGAAACTCCACGGGGCGGAACCTTTTATCGATGTTCCGCCACGACGGTGAAATCCGAACACAAGCCAAGGATGATGAAGATAATAATAATAATACATTATATGAATTAATTAACATTTATCAGTTCGTATTGTTGTTACATTGGTAATGTCATGTATCATATCCAGTACTCGAGTTGTAAAAAAAAATCGGGGGTGGGTAGTCACCTAGCCTCATTTTCAATTAGAGAAATGTTTACAAGAAATGTAACATGTTACTGACCGAACACTGTAATAGGATAGAAAACCTTTTAACAAAAAAAAAAAAAAAAGACAGCATCGTAAATATGTTTTACAAATTATTAAAAGCACAGCAGCTTGTTGTTCCAGTAGTTAGGAAACTACATATTTTAATGAAAATGCCCAACATTCAGAGAACAACTGAATATAAAATAAAACAGCTTTATGGCTGGAAATAGTTTTCTCACCTTCCTTTTAATATCACTGTTTAAACATATAACAAGAGAGTTTTCAGAGACCCATAGAAATGTCAAAATTGCTTGCACTGGCTGGCAACTTTTAAGGTACATGCTGACAGGGAAAGAGTCAAGTTATCTTAAAATGAATAGTTATCAAACCTTCAATTCTCTCAGCACAAGGTTGGTCCTGGCTGTCATCTATGGAGAAAACAGCAGTGGCCAAATACAGATTGTTATTAGGTTAGATTTATTTTCCCAAAGCAGTCACCAGTTTTTAAATCAATTCTAACGTTAACTTTGTGAATGTAAAGTCTAACCTAACGTTAGTTAACAAGAAAAAAGAAAGTTAGCTCCAAACTAACATCGTTAACTGTGTTGTTATCACCCCTGTCTTTCAGTGACATATTAAAAGCTGTCGCTTGGCCATTCTCCTCCTTCTCCTCCTTCTCCTCCTGATTACTGTATAACATCCGCTTTGGATGAATTAAGAGAACTGCGTTGCTAGGCGCCGTGACGTCAATTAATTAAAAAAAAAATCGTCGTGTCACTGTAAGTGCGCGTGCCCCTCGCCCATAGTATTTTAATCAATATGCGCAAAAACAAAAACTTGACATAATATTTCCACATTCATTGATAAAATAACACAGGGGATGGGAAGGGGGGATGATTTTGACCATCTTTATTTCAGGGGGAATCATATCTTGCCTAATTTCAGCCCAATATTATTCAGTCTATCTATCTATCAGTACCCGGTTGATCCTGTTGGTGTTACTCTTTTATATCCTCTTGGATTTTTCTTTGCATTTCACTTTTTTGTCCTCTTGTCCTGTCTGTTAACCCCTTTACTGCCTCTGCCAAATGAGAAATAAAAAATAAAGGCATTTGCAATCAACTAAACTTTAACGAGTTTTCAAATATAGTTTGTTGTTGTTGTTTTTGAGTTTTTTGGGGACAACAAAAAATGAATTAAATATTACCTATTATTATTATTATTATCATCATTATTACACGTTTTAAATGACCTGTCCTGCAGTTCCACTCCCGGACAGGAGGGGCAGCGTGTCGCCTCCATGTTGTGGGTTCGCTGTCAGCTTCTTCTCCTCCTCTGCTCCAGCCGCCGTGTGTCGGAGGAGAGTCTGTCCGTCCGTCGGTCGGAGCGCTTCAGTCGGGTCTTTGAGTCAGAAACAGCTTCAGCAGCGCTGCGGAAGGAGAACTTCAGCTCATGGCGTTAAATCTGACCATCAACACCAACAACCTGCCGCTCGGTGAGTCACTTCCTGCTCCCGCGTGGACAGACGTTACCGGGAGAGACGGGGGGTCGCGTGCACTCTGTTAGCATTAAGCTAGCCGCTGCTACGTGTCGCCCCGACAAATGACACGAACCCCGATTGGAAATATAAGAAATTAAACTTTTATTTGCAAAAAGTCAAATGTGGAGAGCTGTTTTTCCTAAAAGTTAAAACATTGGAGCAGCAGTTACGATAGTCTCATTAATTAAAATAAAAAAAATAAACAATAACAAAAGTTTTATGTCTGATGAAGATGTGTTGGGTTTAGTCGGAAGTCTGTCGACTCGGATGTTTTTATGATTTAGTGGCTGTATGGTAAATATTGTCAAATAATATTTTTGACCTAAAAATGAACAAGGTGTTTTTGTCCATATAAGTCCAATATTGAGCGCTGAGTAGCATGCTAACGCCAGCTAGCATGACGTCGTGGCACTCAGAAAACAACAAGATGTGTACAGTTTGTCTGGAAAAAAAAAAAAAAAAAGAAAAGATTATGAATGACATCGGCCTCACACCAAATCAGCACAGTGTTGGTTTATTGTCTGCAGAAAATCTCTGTGGAATTAGGAGTGATTGTGGACAAAGCAGACTTCCAAAGGGGCTAGCTGCTAATTGACAGGTTGACATCGCTAGCATCGGTTGGCCCAACTAGTGCTGTTTTATGCTGTGTGTTTATGAAAACGTACGAACAGCTGGAAGAGTTTTGGTTCATGTGTGAGACTTGTCTCATCAAGTGAGGACAAGTGTGTCCATCCAGATGAATTATTGTCATTTGCAGGTTTGACAGTTACTCAACAGCGCCGATGTGCGTTTGCGGTGAATTCAGCAGGCTGATGCAAGCAGCATGAAACGTGGCATTTGATGGGAAGTCTCTCTGTTTTGCACACAGTTGATTAGCTGCAGCTTTTAAACTGTTGCGGGTTGACCTGGGCAGCCTCAGTCAGTGATGGTGTGTCGATCATTAACTCAGTTGTCCTCCTGCAGGGAAAGTGAAAGTATATCCTCTTCAGGCATGCATGAGACAGCAGAGCTGGAAAAATGAGGCCAAAGATTCTGTGGGACTCTGTCCCAAACACCAACCATCAGTCCACTTTCCTGTGAATGAAGGCGCATAATGAAGCTGAACCTGAGCTTAACTTGCTTTCATTTATTAGAACTGTTAGTTTCCTAGTGTTTTTTTTCTCCCAGAGAGTTTTCCATGCTGAAAACAAAAACCCTTGATGCTGCAGTTCACCATGTTTTTATAAATAAATTGAAGTCAAAGAAGGCGTTTTCAGCTAAACACTTCAATGCTGATGTGTTTTAGGACTGTTTTAAATCAATCTTACATAACTGATGAGTGTGCAGCTGTTGAAACAGGCTCAAAGACTAAAAGCTAAACATTGCAGTGTGCATTGCATAGTTTTTCTATCGCAGGACAGCTGAACTTGTTCTCAAATCATCATTCATCAAGGTCCTAAGCTGAAGAGGAAAATTATCTTCAGGAATCTCAGGCATATGTTGTTGTTCTAACTTCTAGATTGGCTGAACGAATGGACTGAAACAGTTTTGGTCTTTTTGCCCTTTAAATAGTCAGAATCCAAAGATTTACTAACAAATGCTGAATTTGCTCCTCTTTCCTGCAGGGGCACTCCTGGCAGCAGAGCATGTGAAGGACAGTGTGCAGGTATCAGTGGAGGAAGGCAAAGACAACCGCCTTCATGTCTCAGAGTATGTGGTATAATTATTTCTCTAAATTTCTGTTATGTACTGGAGAACCTAAAAAGTAAATGAGAATGTGCGCGTGTTCTTTGTTTATATAGAAAGTGCCTTGATGTAACTCTGTTATGATTTGGTGCTATATATTAATACTTTTGATTTAATTTGTTTCTTCCTCAGTGCAATCCAGTTCAACGATGTCAACTCTATCAGCCGATACTTGGCTCGGTTGGCTCCAGCTCTCGGCCTCTATGGATCCAACATGATGGAGCAGACTGAGGTGTGTATTTGAGATATTTTTTAAGGAGGGAGTGGGGCGTTCTTGCTTCACATTTGACATGCCATCTGGTGTCTGCAGATCGACCACTGGTTGGAGTTCAGCGCTCGGCATCTGTGTGGTCAGCCCGGCTTGGCCGAGGCCCTGGGCGAACTGGATCTGGCCCTGTCCCTGCGGACCTTCCTGGTTGGACATGCTCTCACCCTGGCTGATCTCTCGGTGTGGGCCACCCTCAAAGGTCAGTGGTGTTCAAGATGTACCAGTTTGGATCTGAACCTGTATCAGTGCAGAAATCCTGCAAGTATATGAGTGAAAGGAGCCGGATGACAGGTTGTGATTGTTTCTCTGCAGGTCATGAGGGATGGCCAAGCCAGGGCAAATCCTTCTCCCACATCAATCGCTGGTTCTCTTTCCTGAGCTCCCAGGTTCCCTTCTCAGCTGTGGGCAACAAGTATGCCAATAAGAAAGCCCCAATGAACAAATCAAATGTAAGTGTGGTGTCATCTTGGAAAGAGAGAAGCTGGATGACTGTAAAGATGGTTAAGGTTGACCAGGAGCTTTATACTGAAATGTAAAACAAACCAGATAATTCAACATTTAAGATAAAAATAATGGAGAGATAATTTCTTTCTGACTGACTGTCACTCTGGTCCACAGTCAAATGAGAAGAAGCAGGATGTTGGAAAGTTTGTTGAGCTGCCAGGAGCTGAGATGGGCAAGGTGGTGGTTCGATTCCCTCCTGAGGCCAGTGGGTAGGTCCTGATCTGGACTTTAGGGCATTTTAAACATGACTACATCCCCAAAGGTCCATGAGGAGTTGGGTCTTTTTCTTAAATTTCTGTCACTCTGTACGTAGGTACCTCCATATTGGCCACGCCAAGGCTGCTCTGCTCAACCAGCATTACCAGGTGACATTCAAAGGAAAGCTCATCATGCGCTTCGATGACACCAACCCAGAGAAGGAAAAGGAGGACTTTGAGAAGGTGGAAGATGGAAAAACAGAATTGCAACTCAGTCTTACGATCTCCAAACCAGCTGCCAGTAAAAACGAGTGTGTTCGTTTCTCCTCAGGTGATCCTGGAAGACGTCGCCATGCTCCAGATTCATCCAGATCAGTTCACCTACACCAGCGACCACTTTCCCATCATCATGAAATTTGCTGAACAGCTTCTTACTGAGGGAAAGGCCTACATCGACAACACCCCTCCTGAGCAGATGAAGCAGGAGAGGGAGCAGCGCACTGAGTCCAAATGCAGAAATAACAGTAAGCCACGCAACACACACCATGAAAAACCAATCACAGTCAGTTTAAAGCAACAATGTGCAAGTTCCTGAATGTCTGAAGCTAAAACACACCGCTTCCCCGTCATCTCTGTAGCGGTGGAGGAGAACATGAGGATGTGGTCGGAGATGAAAGCTGGAACAGAGTACGGTCAGACCTGCTGCATGAGGGCCAAGATTGACATGAAGTCCAACAACGGCTGCATGAGAGACCCGGCATTCTATCGCTGCAAGATCGCCAGCCACCCTCGCACTGGAATGACCTACAAGTACTTGACTTATTAGTCTTAATCATTTGTTGAAGCAGCGTTTTCTGTTTTTAACATTTGGATTATTTTCATCCATTATGGGAATATTCTAATAATCTAGATGGATTAATAATGGAAACTTTCCACATTTCTTCCAGAATCTACCCAACGTACGACTTTGCCTGCCCCATCGTGGACAGTTTGGAGGGTGTGACCCACGCCCTAAGGACCACAGAGTACCATGACCGTGATGAGCAGTTTTATTGGGTAATCGATGCCCTGCGCCTCAGGAAACCCTACATCTGGGAGTATGCCAGACTCAACCTCAACAACACAGTGTTGTCCAAGAGGAAGCTCACCTGGTTTGTTGACCAGGGATACGTCGATGGATGGTGGGTTCACATGAATTCTGCCTGTGTTCCTTTTCTTCCTCTCTTAACTTCTCATGCTCTGTATTGACCGTCTCCTGCCTTATCTTCCAGGGATGACCCTCGCTTCCCCACCGTCAGAGGAGTCCTGAGAAGAGGAATGACTGTGGAGGGTCTGAAACAGTTCATAGCAGCTCAGGTAAACTGTCAGCCAGTCCGATGAAGAGAGGGGGCAGGAAATGCCTTTAATTTAATTTAAAACAAAGATGGGAGCTCAGTTTGATAGATGAAGAAAGAATATTTGGGGAATGGTCTTCTTAAACTTTCCCTTTATTCAATAATGGACATATAAGGAGACGAAAGAAAGAAAAGATTGTTTTCTCCTGATTACAATCAAAGACACCAAGCACATTAAGGTGTTGCCTCTTTTAAACAAACTGTACAAGGAGGAAGTCACTTTTTAAATTTGTTTTGTTTTGTCTTGGAAAACAAAGGAAACTCAACATTTTGTTCTTTCCAGGGAGGATCGAGGTCAGTCGTCAACATGGAGTGGGACAAGATCTGGGCCTTCAACAAGAAGGTAAATGTTTCCGCTTCGTCATCTCACACCAGTTCTGATTGTGTGAACCCACTGATGGAAATCATTTTCATCTAGAATTTGACTTTGACTCTTACCAGTGTGCAGTTTAAGTTTAAAAAGATGTGTGACAGCTCCTTTAAACACTTGAATGAAATGCTTAAATTATTGTATTTTCCTCTGTAAACAAGCAAATGGCTTCACCTCCGCCTCTAAAAGAGCTGCACTCTCTAATGTCAGTTTAATAGTAAGATGAATAGACAAATCTTTTTTAACTTTGTCCACATCATAAGCTTCTATGATTGGAGCAACTCAACAGACCATTCATTAGAGTTTATTCACTGAGCTCTTTCGGCTGAGCAGTAAAACCTGTTATATTTTAGAAGAAATGCGTTTGTGGGTAAGAAACTCTTTAAAAAATGTGATGCATGAACGCGAAGGAGGCTAAAAGGCAGAACCCGTGACTGACGGAGGTTCAGAGAATTGCCCGTGGGTTCACTGCTGGCATGGCTTCTTTCTGCTTCGCTGCTCTTATTCTGTTTAACACTTTCATTTGGCTCCTCTTTCCTGGTCCCCATTATCCCACAGCTACCCTCCATTTCGTCCCCAGCACCATTAAAGCCTGTAAAAACCCGACCTGCTGCTTCATGTCATGTGCTGCTGTTGCTTGTGTTCATGTTTTTTTTGTCCATCTTGTTTCTATCTGTCTGTCCACCTGTGTTGCTTCCTGTGAGTGTGTGTTTTTATTTTATTTCCACGCTGGCACTTGCTGCTTCATCCTCGAGTCGGGTCGAAGGTGTGAGGTCGATGACTGAGAGCTCAGTTTGAAAAGTAGATGTTATTCTCATCGGAACAGACGAGCCCCAGTTGATTATTTTTATTATAGGTTGAATTGGTGACATTGGAAACGTTTAGTTTGAGGTTGAGATTCAGGAAACTAACAGCTGCTTCTGTTTCATATGCATGTTCGACTAACCTGCACCCCCCTGCCGTCTTCAGACAGTTTCATGCCCCCAAAGTTCTTTCACCTCAGTGTGACGCTATTTAAAGTCACTGTAGCAGCAGCTGGGGGAGAAATATAGAGTTTATCAGGCTGTACTTCTGAATTTAATCAACACAGCAGTTAAATAAAAAATGTGTTCATTTTAATAATAGATGGATTGTGAGTCAATGGACAAACTAAAGTTGGACCAAAAAGATGTGTGTTTTCACCGTTCACTTTTCCACAGCCAGGCTGAGTCAGTGTTAGACTGTGAGAACAGAAGAACTATGTAAACAGTCCATTCTATGTAAATGTGTCTCTACCTTTATCCTCTCTCTCTTCCTCCCTCCCTTTATCTGGCATTAAACAGCATCTCACTCTTCTGTTTCCAAGCTGCCAGTTAGCTGTCTGAAGGTACTCCTCCCCTCCTCGTCCTCCTCTTCCTACTCATTCTCACCCACTCCCTCTCTGCTTTCCTCATGGGCTGGTTTAACCAACAGTCTTCACTACTTTACCAGCCAGATGATAAAAAAACAGACTGGACGTCTGTGTGAAGTTAAATGACCCATCAAAGGGCAGCAGAGTTGAGTTTTGGTCAGAACATTTCAGCGTTTAATGAAGTGTTTGGTAAACGAGTTATTGTTTATTGGATTCTCTGCAGCTTTGAATCAGGCCCTGGTGGAAATGAGCACATTGTGTCTTTGCTAGTTCTCCTTTTCCTCACTGTCACAGATCTCAGATTTCAAGGGAATTATTTAAGAGTTGTTAACCAGGAAAAAGTCCAGCTCTTTCAAAAAGGTCTAAGGTTTTAAAAAGCTTTTCTTCTTGTAGACAGAACGAGTTTAACCGTCAGCTGGTTTGAAGGTCAAAGACTCAAAATGGATTTTAGCATAAACTGAAATGAAGAAGTTTAGTATTCATTTCTTACCTGGTTCGTCTACATGCTGATATTTGGCCGCAGGCTCTCTCTTTTGTCGTGTAGTTGAACTCTGACTCATCTGCCCTGATTCATGGAGTTAATTGATCATTTACTAGATCAGATACTAGACTGCATTTACTTTTTTTTTTAGACAGCTAAGAAACAACTGCAGGCTTCAAATAGCTGTTGAATTAAATTCTCTGCAGCATTAAATTAAAAGAAGCGTAACACAAGAGAATTATGGGAGCTTTATGAAACAGTAAATGATGTGATGAATAAAACTGAATTGTCTTAAAGTGGACAGGATGTTTTTTCAAAATGCAGCTTTAAATGTCTTCAGATCAACTTCGAGATGAAGTGAAGGTCAAACAGTCCCAGGACGATCACACCCAGCTCCACATTTCCCATCATCCTCTCCGTTTCCTCTTCATTTATTTTCATTCTTAAACATTTATTCTATTGTGCTTCACACTTTATTTCCTAAATCCCTAACACCGCCTGTGTGAAGAGGTCAAAGGTCACCGTCATATTCACTCCATACAGAAAGTAAAAAAAAAGCTAAACAAAACATCCATCTCAGGTGAGCAGTTCCCAGGCGGCATTGAGGGCAGATTTGATTTAAGCAGTGAAACAACCTGATCATCTTATTTAATAATGAACTGTTTCAATGGATCAAATCATTTTGGGCTTTTGTTTATGAAGTGGGAAAGTCACAGGAGGAGTAACTTAGAATTATCTTGATGTCAGGATCAAATTTACGCTGTCTGATATAAGAAGAGAAATATTAAACCTATAAATATTAATAATAATAATTTCTCTTGTAAATTTGATGCTCTCAGGCCTTTTGCAGCATCCACCTGCTCTTCTTTGTGGCCTTTTGGTCTAATTTAATCTAAAGAGTGTAATTCAGGCTGGTAAAATAGAAGAGGATGAATAAGCAGCTAAACAAAAGCTTTTTCCCCCAAAACATTCACTGATCATCAGCTTTTCTTTCTCCCCTCGTCCTCCTTCGGTGTGACTCCGACTTCCTGTTTCCTTTCATCATGGCGCCTTTTGTGTTTGAACAAAGCTGCATCGTTTTCTGCTTTGTCCTTTCATTATTCAGCATTTTGTCTGTGAAGATTCTCAAGCAGACCAATAGACAATCAAGTCCAATCTTGTTTTACTGACCTTTGTGTGTGTGTGTCTTTGTCTGTATGGGTGTGTGTTAGGTTATTGATCCAGTTGCTCCCAGATACACAGCTCTGTCCTCGTCTTATGTGGTTCCTGTTTCCGTCCCAGAGGCCATAGAGGAGATGAAAGAAGTGGCCAAACACCCAAAGGTTAGAAAACTCTCTGCTTTATTTTACTTTTTTAATTCTGAAGTTAACAGTTGAATCTGGGAAAAGGATTTATTGGGCTGGTCGTCTTAAATTTAGTGTGTCCAAAATTATGGAACAAAAAAAACTGCACTGTTTATATTTTGATGTTTCCACTTCATCTTTACTTACTGAGAGACCATTCACATTTGTTTTTTAATTTTATTTTTACGTTCTATTTATTTTAAGTCTGTACTCAGTTCTATTTTTTGGAGTGTCTGTAACAAACCAAAGTATTTCTGATTCTGGTTTCCTGTCAGAGTTTAAAGGCTTTCATGAATTGAATACAGTGATTCTCAGTCATAAACAGGACTTCTGTCATCTGGTTGTACATGTTAGTGCTGACATGCTTTCTGTGCTCATGCAGAACGCAGAGGTCGGCATGAAACAGGTTTGGTACGGACCTCGAGTTCTGATTGAAGGAGCCGACGCTGAGACTTTCTCTGAGGGTGAGGTGGTCACCTTCATCAACTGGGGCAACCTCATCATCACCAAGATCAACAAGTGCGTCTAATAATTTCAACGCAGCCGATGAAACGACAGCATGTGATGCTCACCCCCGCTCTCTCCCTCTTTGCTCAGGGGGGCAGATGGGAAGGTCGTGTCCCTGGAGGCTCGTTTGAACCTGGACAACAAGGACTACAAGAAGACGACAAAGGTCACGTGGTTGGCTGAAACCAACAGCGCCCCGCTGCTGCCCGCCGTCTGCATCAACTACCAGCCTCTGATCTCCAAAGCCATCATCACCAAAGACGACGACTTCAAAGACTACATCAACAAAAACAGCAAGGTGAGTCTGACGTCTGCTGTCCGCCTCGTCTTCATGTGTGTCTGACACCGTTTGGGTCAATCTTCTGTGACTCCTTCTTTCAGTTGGATGAGAAGATGCTTGGAGACCCTTGTCTGAAGAACCTGAAGAAAGGTGACATCATCCAGCTGCAGAGACGAGGCTTCTACATCTGCGACCAGCCCTACGAGCCAATCAGGTGAGAGGAAGGTCCCGGTCGTTTGTTTTGAACAGCTCAGTCCCGTCACAGGTCTCTAACTGTCGTCAATATCTGCAGTCCACACAGCTGTAAGGAGAGTCCCTGTGTCCTGCTCTACATTCCTGACGGTCACACCAAGGAGATGCCGACTGCTGGATCCAAAGACAAGAGCAAGAGCCAGACCACCACCACCACAGTGAGCGTTTTTTAAAGAAAACTCTGTCCACATGTTTGGGTTAGCCAATCAGAGGCCGAGCTGTCAGAGTCTCTGGATCAGTCCTGTATGTTTCTGAGTTTATTGTGTTGACAGAATAAAGACAATCAGATATTTAGAGCTGATTTTTCATCATTAATGAGCAGAACTCCTGATCAGATAAAGATAGAAACTTCAGATCAGCTCTAGAACAACACAAACACATGAGAGGAACTTTTCTTTGGAAAAGAAGGAAACATTCAGAGTCTGAACTGATCAGACTGAATCAGATGAGTCTGAAGATTTTTTTTTTTTAAATCATGAATCATGAATGAGCTCTAGTGTACTTTCAGTCACAAAAGGTTCAGAAGAAGCTGCAGTTATTTGTTGATGTTTCATTTCCTTCTGCCCTCCCTCCCCTCTTAGCCTGCCACCCCCACCAAGGCAGCTGCCCCCACCAAGGCGGTCGCCCCCTCTGCCTCTCCAGCCGCCTCGGGCTCAGCCGCGGACTTATTCTCCAGCATCGTAGCTCAGGGTGAAGCTGTTCGCCAGCTTAAGACGGCCAAGGCTCCTAAAGAGGAGGTGGACAAGGCGGTGAAGCAGCTGCTGTCTCTGAAGGTCCGAGCTTCAGTCCAAAGAAACGGAGCTGCTGTTGATTATTCAGATGATCTGACTGATCTTTGTTTCTCCGGCTCTCTGCAGGCTCAGTTTAAGGAGCAGACGGGTATCGACTACAAGCCAGGCATGGCCCCTCCCACAGCACCGGCACCTGCCACGGCTCCAGCCACGGCCACATCACCGGCTGACTCCGCCTCCTGCCCATTCACCCGCGTTGCCCAGCAGGGTGAGCTGGTCAGGAAACTGAAGGCAGAGAAAGCCCCCAAGGTACCAGGACGTCTGTCCAATCAGCTGTTTGTCCAGTCACTGTTAGTGTCATATTTGTTTGTCTACTCGTCCCTCATGTCCCACGCCACCCACCCACCCACCCATCCATCCATCCATCCATCCATCCATCCATCCAACCGTCCGTCCGTCCACCTGAGTGATTGATCGAGTCATTTCTCGTGTCCTCATCCGTTTGTTGAGTTCGTTCTCGTGTCCGTGTGGCTGTTGCATGCCAGTGGAGTTGATCCCTAACGCCCTCCAACTATAAGCTGGTTTGTTGATGACATCAGGAGCAGATCGATGTAGCAGTGAAGCAGCTCCTCGCGCTAAAGGCGGAGTTTAAAAAACTGAGCGGTCAGGAGTACAAACCAGGGATGGCCCCGCCCACCGTTGCTGCCCCCCCTTCTCCTTCCCCTGCCACCAACTCCTCCTCCTCTTCCTCCTCCTCTTCTTCTTCGGGCCTTTATGAACGCGTTGCCCAACAGGGGGAGGCTGTGAGGAAGCTGAAGTCTGCCAAAGCCCCGAAGGTACCAAGACCAGAGCCGACAGAACGCTGTGCTGATTAAACTCAGTGGGACACAGAAACTAACACCTTTTTAAAATCCTAAAACAGATCAGCTGAGCAGTGTGATGATGATGATGATGATGATGATGACAACTGACTGGGTCATTATCTCGTTCCAGCTGGTCAAATGTTAAAGATTTGCTGCTTTGAAGTGAGAATAAGTGAACTAACTTTGGGATTAATTGGCTTCAGTGATGCAAAGAGACATTTGACATGATGGTTTGTTTTTACACTGAGTATTTAGTACAAAATCAAAGTGATGAGGCCGGTGTTGGAACATTTATAACATGAGCTTTAAGACATCCATGAATTGTTGTGACTGCAAACTAACCGAGAATGAAATTAATTAGAAGCTTTATTGTGTTTTTTTGCAGCAGTATCTAGATCTTGAAAATGTACTTTTCAATGCAATCCAAACCGTCACAGGATCTCTATAAAAGCTGCTCTGAATGGACTCACACTTCCCTTCTCGTCTCTCCAGGACCAAGTTGATGCAGCAGTGAAACAGCTTCTGGCCCTGAAGGCTGAGTACAAACAGCTCACAGGTCAGGAGTACAAGCCTGGAGCTGCCCCAGCTCCAGCTCCGGCCCAGAACAGCCCCAGCCCCGCCCCTGCTGCCACCGGGCTCTATGAGAAGGTTGCTGAACAAGGAGAAGTGGTCAGGAAACTGAAGGCTGCCAAAGCCCCCAAGGTGGGAACGTGCTGTTTCTGTTCCTTTCAGACATTTTAGTTTCTCTTCTTGTGTGACTGTTTAACTGAACGTGTCCTTGCTGGCTGTTGATCAGGATCAGGTAGATGCTGCAGTGAAGCAGCTGTTGGCTCTAAAGGCAGAATACAAACAGCAGACCGGACAGGAGTACAAACCAGGACAGCAGGCCCCAGCTGCCCCAGCTGCCCCAGCTGATGCCCAGTCCAGCACCTCTCCAGAGGGCCTTTTCGCTCAGGTGGCCCAGCAGGGGGAGCTGGTGAGAAAGTTGAAGTCCGAGAAGGCTCCGAAGGTAGGGACGATAACAGCCTGACATCAAATACAGTTGGATGGAGAACAGAGAAATAACAACCGTCCTTCTATTTCAGGATCAGATAGATGAAGCCGTGAAGACTCTGCTGGACCTGAAGAACAAATACAAGACGCTCACTGGGGAGGACTATAAGCCCGTGGCTGCTGCTGGAGCTGCTGGGGGGGAGGACAAAAACCGCAAGGAGAAGGAGAACAAGTCTGAGAAACAGGGAGGAGGAGGAGGAGGAGCCAAGAAGGGCAAAGGAGACAAGGCCGGACAAGGCAAGGAGTCCTCAGGAGGAGCAGGAGGCTCAGGAGAAGGTCAAGGATCCAAGAAGCAGACACGGTGAGGAAGAAGTTAGAGCTGAAGAGAGCAAAATTACTCTTTTCATTTAGAAATGGAGACTTTTTGCTGAAATGCTAATTCGTGGTTAAAAAATGAGGACAAAGTATTTTTACTTTTTGCATCTGAATGTTTCCACCTTTGAGTTTCTCTGTTGGTTCTGATGTAACCAGTTGATTTCTCAGCCTGTTCACTCTTTCGCTGTGGCAGACTGCTCTTTATGTTTCTGTCCATCCCATAATGCTCCCCACACTTACAGCTGATTGGGCATGACATCGAACAGCAGAGTCAAAACGTTTGAGCCAATAAAAAGTCTTTATACTGAAGTTTGTGGTTCGGAGTTCTGTCCTGATTGGTTCATTCAGATGCCTCGTTTTTTACGGGGAAGCTCTAAAAGTTCAGTGGCAGCTGAAGACGGATCGCCTGTTTGAACATTTCTGCTGTAGTTTAACTTCTGACCAAGTGGTGAGTTTAAAGGCTGCTGTGGTTTTCGTCTGCACGACTTCAGTGTTCAGCTTTAACTCTGGCAGTGTTTCCTCTGCTCGTGGTCCCCAGAGGATGGATCTACTTTCTTTGGTGACTTTTTGGGAAATGTCTGGAATGTTATTGGACAGATTGGGAAAACACTAAATTATTCAGTTGTACCTGCTAAATCACCAGCATGGCTGTAAACTGCTTTTTCTACGTTGGCACCTTTCAAACTTTTATTTTGAAAACCTTCTGAAGGCAAAAAAGGGTTGTCATACGGAAGATGCAAAAAGTCCAGAAAATAACTTTGTTCCTCAGATCTCAACTAATGATCAGTGTCAACAGGAAACTGTGTGCTGGCTCTGCATGGCTGTTTTTTTTTGGAGTGATGATCATGTAATAATAATGTAGCTGACAGAAAACTAACAAACCAGCCAGGCATGACTCTACATATCAGTCTGTGGTGTCCGTTCTCAGGTCCGTCACCTTTAAGACTCTTCTCCAATAATGAGATCATAAAAGAACTTGAATAGAGGAGACAGAGGGAGATGCCCTGAAACTTAACCTGCACTCCGTCTTCCAGTCATTGACTGATCATGTTTCATCGTTAGCTTCACACTAACATTGTCGTCCTCTCAGGTTGGGCCTGGAGGCCAAGAAAGAGGAGAACCTGGCTGACTGGTATTCTCAGGTCAGTGTAATAAACACAGTCCTGTTTCCAACCTCCACAAACACATTAACTGTCTCTTACGATGTGACGTTGCTCTTTCGCAGGTCATCACCAAATCAGAGATGATTGAGTATTATGATGTCAGCGGCTGCTACGTGCTGCGGCCCTGGGCTTTCTCCATCTGGGAGGCCATTAAAGACTTCTTTGACCGGGAAATCAAGAAGCTGGGCGTGGAGAACTGCTACTTCCCCATGTTCGTCTCTCAGGCCGCTCTCGAGAAGGAGAAGTCCCACATCGCAGACTTTGCTCCAGAGGTAAACAGGAACTTCAGCAGATCATCTTGATCTGAGTACAGAGTTGCTGCCATGCCTCAAAGACCAGACAGAAATGTTCTCGCTCTCACTGGATGAAGCAGCTTTTAGTTTTTATGTTCTGACTCTTTGGACGAGCAGGAAGTCTTCATTTATTCACACATTTGAACAGAATTTAGTTTAAATTTTATTCTGTTGTCTTGTTGGACACCAACCAGAAGAAAAGTGCTTTACAGACAAAGTTTGATTGACTGATGTTGATAAACCTTTCGTGGCGGTGATGTCATCGTTTACAGGTTGCCTGGGTAACCAGGTCAGGAAAAACAGAGCTGGCGGAGCCCATCGCAGTCAGACCAACCAGTGAAACAGGTGAGAGCAGATCAGACTGGATTCAGGGAGAAAGCTTTGAGTTCTCCGTCCCCTCGGTGGTGTTGGTGGTGTTCGGTGTGAACCTTCTGCTCCGTCTGTCCTCAGTCATGTATCCGGCCTACGCCAAATGGGTCCAGTCCCACAGAGACCTGCCAATCAAACTCAACCAGTGGTGTAATGTCGTGGTCAGTGGCCTTTTACAATCCGTCTATGTTCATGTTGTATTTTCTGACTCTGACTGAGAACGTCTGGCTCCTCTTCAGAGATGGGAGTTCAAACACCCTCAGCCCTTCCTGAGGACCAGAGAGTTCCTGTGGCAGGAGGGACACACAGCGTTCGCCAGCAAGGAGGAGGCAGCTGAGGAGGTGATGGACCTGCAGACCCTGAGCTGGCTCCACTGCTGCTGAGGCACGTTGGAGTCCAGTAAAGGTAGATTCTTCTTGGTTTTCTTGCGTGCAGGTTCTTCAGATCCTGGATCTTTACGGCAGAGTGTACGAGGAGCTGATGGCGATCCCCGTGGTGAAGGGCAGGAAGACGGAGAAGGAGAAGTTTGCGGGGGGAGATTACACCACCACCGTTGAGGCGTTCATCTCCGCCAGCGGCCGAGCCATCCAGGTTCAGTTCCAGATTCGCCTCCTTTCTTGAATCCAGCTGATGCTGTAGAAGAAAGTAACAGCTCATGTTGGTGGTTTCCTCAGGGAGCTACGTCCCACCACCTCGGACAGAACTTCTCCAAGATGTTTGAGATCATCTTTGAGGATCCGAAGAAGCCGGGAGAAAAGCAGTATGCGTTCCAGAACTCCTGGGGAATCACAACCAGGACCATCGGAGTCCTCACCATGGTCCACGGAGACAACATGGGACTGGTGCTGCCCCCCAAAGTCGCCTGCCTGCAGGTGGACTCCCTCACAGACACGGACACGGTCGTGATGTTTGACTTAAACCGCCGACTGATGACTGAACGGTAAAATTGTCTGTCCTTCCTCAGGTCGTCGTCATCCCCTGTGGAATCACCGCCTCCCTCCCAGAGGAGGAGAAGGACAAACTGTTGGCTCAGTGCGGCTCATACCTGAAACGACTGCAGGCTGCCGGCATCAGAGTGAAGAGTGACCTCCGAGATAACTACTCCCCAGGATGGAAGTTCAACCACTGGGAGCTCAAGGTCAGGAATAATAAAATATATGGAGATAAAAGTAGAACTAACAGAGACCTGAACTTCTCCTCCATCAGCTGCTCTCTGATGGTTCTTCCTTTTTCCTCCTTAAACTGCAGAATCAGCTGATCTGTCCAATCTGAAACTGATCAGATCTGGATCAGTCTGACTCTCTGACTCCTTCTGTGTGTTTATCCGTCCATTCTCATCCACTATCATCTTTGATAGTGACGTCTAGAGTCACGTCTCTACGTCGGACACTCCTATTGGCTCCGGTGGGTGATGTCACAGCCAATCAGAGTCTGTGGATCAGTCCTGTATGTTTCTGATCTCAGTGAGGAGAAGTTGAGTCTTTACTGAGTCACAGAAAGGATCAATCTGTTGAATGTCCTTTAAACCTGAAGAA
The DNA here is from genome assembly GCA_034769265.1 of Remorina albescens. Lineage (NCBI taxonomy): Eukaryota > Metazoa > Chordata > Actinopteri > Carangiformes > Echeneidae > Remorina > Remorina albescens. The sequence continues at coordinate 29,749,745 of CM068479.1, forward strand.
AGAAAGGACTCAGACAGTAAAGGTGTAATCAGAATCTGACTGATCTGTCTGAAGGGCGTTCCTGTTCGCGTCGAGGTCGGACCGAAGGATCTGCAGCAGCGTCATTGTGTCGCTGTGAGAAGAGACTCCGGAGAAAAGGTGACCATTCCAGAGGCGGAGGTGGAGACGAAGCTGGCCGCCATGTTGGATGACATACAGAAGAGCCTTTTCAACAAGTAATGATCCAATCTCACGTCAGAAAGTTGACACGGTTGTGTTAGAAGTTGTGTGCGGATACTGAGAGATGAAGCTACAACTGACGAAACACTGATGGGAAGTTTGTCGTTTGTTTGTTTGTCAGAGCTTCAAATGACCTGAAGACTCACATGGTGGCTGCAGATTCAATGGAGCAGTTCCAGAAAGAGCTGGACCAGGGCAAGGTGAGTAACACAGTAACACACACACACACACACACAGACACACACAGCTGTGAGTACTAACGGATGTTTGTCTGGCTCTGTAGATCGTCCAGATTCCCTTCTGTGGAGAAATCAAGTGTGAAGATTTGATCAAGAAAACCACGGCTAAGTACGTCCGAGGGAGCAAACGGCACAACGACCAAGTCAGATGAGAGATTGTCTTTGTGTTTCAGCCGTCTGACGTGTTTGTGTTGTTGTCTTCATCAGGGACCAGGACCTGGAGCCCGGAGCTCCGTCCATGGGAGCCAAGAGTCTCTGTATCCCCTTCAGTCCTCTGAAGAAGCTGCAGCCGGATCAGCTGTGTGTCAGCTGTAAGGAACCGGCCAAATACTACACTCTGTTCGGACGCAGCTACTGATCCTGGAACCTGATCTGGTCTCTGACGGACCGCCGCTGTAGCTGAAAGGGGCTTCTCCTTCTCCTGGTTCCTCTCTCTGTGGTCTCGTGGCGGTTTGGAGCCGACGGAGGCGTTGGCGTTTGGTCTTTCTCCTCTTCGTGTTAAGTGTCAGTAAAGCTCTTAGCAGGAAACGTTACTCAGATTCTGTTATGAGAAATGACTGTAAAGAAAAACACTCAGTTTGTACAAAGATGGAAATCAACATCAAGGAGCGACAGGAAATAAATCTTTTCTATCAGGAAAGTTTGTCAACATGTTTGTCACTTTATTGATGTTTTATTTCACTGAGCTCTGATTTGATGAGGAGATGGATTCTGTGGAGGCCGTTAACTTGAATATAAGATTAAATTAATTTACATAAAGAAATCAGCAGAGTCTGGAGTCATGTCTCCCCATCAGACGCTCCGATTGGCTCCAGCTGGTGATGTCACAGCCAGACACGTACAAATGTTCGTTTATATTAAACGTTTATCCTGAAAGTTGAAAGACTTCATCCGCCCAGTACTGAAGGGGGGCAGATTCTGGATCTGGATCAGGATCTTCCAGACCCCGACTCTGGCTCAGACACATAAAAAACAAGTGAGGTATTTTTTAAATCCTCCTATCTGGACCATCCTGAGACCTGAAATCCTGGATGGATGGCTCACATGGATCCAGTCTGGGGGGGTCCTGTTTCCTACCCCCGACAGGCAGAGTGGAGGCTGTACAGTCTCTGGACCAGCGCAGCCTCCAGGTCCCTCAGGAGAACCGGCAGATCCTGATCCTCCTGGATGCCAGTCCGTGGGCAGAGCCATCCCTGACTGATGCCCCCCAGCAGCAGGCGGTGGAAGTCGTCCCGGTCAAGGAGCCGGTCCAAGTTCTGCAGGAAGAATCCCTCACAAAACTTGCAGAGCTCAACGGCTCTGTGGTGCTGGAACACAAACACAAAACAGCCTGTTAGACAGCGACCAATGCGCACACACACACACACAGCTCAGTTCAAATCTGTTCAACGTTGCATCATAACAAAATCAGATGAAGTGTGAAGCCGCCATGACTGAGACTGCTGGTGCGTTCACTGACCTCTGTGCTTCTCTCCACTGAAGTGGCTCTGCTGGCGATCTGGATGTTTTGAGCTTCAAATTTTATTTTTGTTACAAAAACATTTTCTCTGCTCAGATCTGATCCGAGTCCAGAGTTTAAACGTAAGAAACCAAAACCTGGACTACAATTACAGGCTCGTTCTCTGAGAGTTGTTTTACAGTGAAGGAAGCGGCTGATGAATATTAAACAGAAATCAGATCTCAGGTTTGTTCAGAATGAAACGAGTAAAAGCAGACAGTTTGTTTTCACCCTGCCCGGTGACGTTCTGGTACCTTGGCGGTCTGGTAGACACTGACGGCGTTCTCCAGAGTCACACTGAGGGACAGCGTTATCTCGCAGCTCCTCTGCAGAGCTCTGAGCTGGAAGAACGAGGCCACCGGCAGCAGCTGTGGAGAAACCAGGAACATCTGGGTGAAGGATTCTGCTGAGCCAACAGCTGACAAACAGCTGATGAACAGCTGTGTGATTTTACCTTCAGGGCTTCAGACTGGGAGACTTTCAGTCCTTCAGTTCCTCCACAGTACAGAGACTTCATCATCATCTGCAGACAGAAACACTCATCATCATCATCATCATCATCATCATCATCATCATCAGGCGGAAAACGACGAAGCTCAGGCAGAAAGAACAGACAGGAAACAGGTGACCTACCTGGAAGGTGCAGTAGGTCATGTGACTGATGTGGATGACGCTGTCGGGAGAATCGCTGAGCATCTGTCGGAACCTGAGGAGAGGAAAACAAGATGAGCAGCGACGTGAAAACATTTACATGAAAGTTATTTCAGCAGATAAATTTAAAAGTTTAATGAATTAAAATTTAAATATGATTGTCTGTCAAGATAAATGACATTGACGTGTTCTAATTTTTATTCTTATTCATCATTTTGTGTTCATTTAATCTTTACTTCAGTTCTCTTTTAATTTGAACTGTCAATTCAAATTCAGATTTTTTGGTTTTACAGGCAGAAAACTGAGATAAATTGGAAAATGTCCCGTCAGGTTTGACCTTTCAGACGCCGACATCAGCAGAACCCGATGAGCGAAGAACGGACGTCCGTCCACCACGAAGGTCACGTCGGACATTTCCTGATTGTTGAGGAAGTGAATATCTGAGGACGGACACACACAGGAAGTCCTTCAAGCGTTAAAGTCAGAAAATGAAAGATTGTAACAGGAAGTCAGGACAACACCAGCGGAGGAGTCTTACCAAGCTGCGTGGACAGAGCGGCGTCCATCGAGGGGACAGGAGGAACTGGACAGCAGCCGTAGCAGTGAGAAAAGACAGACGCCAAACGTTTGGTGATGACGTAGTCCTGCAGAGACAGACAGACACCACACAAGACAAACTGTAAATACTGATGGACACACCAACACTGACTGGGACAGACAGACAGGTGTGCCCGTCTACCTTGCTGGTCTCTAACATGCTGAACATGAGGGGGACGCCTGTGGACAGCAACTCAGGACTGTAGTCCTCCGTCCTGATGGACATGAACTCCGTAAGGAGGGACACGGTAACTTCGTCCCTGCACATCTGTCGGGCTCTGTGGAGAGACTCCAGCCAGGTGTGGAGCCTCCAGGGGACACCTGGACACAGACAGCGAGACAGTCAGTGGATGTTCCCTGTGCGGTTAATTACAATGTGTCTCAGACGTGCCTGTCCTCACCCATGTCTCTCAGCTCCATGGTAACGTCCAGGTAGCCGTGCTCGGCGCTGTAATAGGCAGCATGCTGCAGAGCTTTCATCCTGGTCTTACAGAGCCGAGGAGGACCGGATGAGTCCGGAGCTGGAGCTTCGTCCTCCTGGTCCTCCTCCACACCTTCAGCCAGGATCTCCTCCAGAGACAGGATGTCCTCCTTCCTGTCCTGAGGCTGCAGCAGCAGCCTCCTGAGGACGTTCCTGTGGACGAGGGACCGGTGAAGCTGCTGGACGAACGCACTAAATAAAACCGACCAGCAGAACATCGCTCACCTGTGACCGTGTGCTGCAGCCGAGCTGAAACAGTTCATGTCTTCATACAGAGGTGATGTCAGAGAATTCCCATGATGCACTCTGAGCAGCGGATCTGCTCCGTGCGCCAGCAGAAGGCTCACCATCTCATAGTCGCCTGGAAAGATTACATCACTAATTAGCTGCTAACTGTTCAGCGCTGACCAGCAGCTCCATCAGACCAGGTGGTCTCCTGTAGACCTGAAACCTGATCCACCTTCAGCATCGTACCTGCAGCCGCCGCCAACTGCAGCGGTGTCTCAGCTGAGCTCTCCTGACCATCCAGCAGAGCTCCGCCCTCCACGTCTGCGCCGGCCTCCAGCAGCAGCTGAACAGGACACAAAATACATGAGAGCTGCAGGAGTTAGCTTAGCATAAAGACGGGCAGCAGCAGAAACCTTCAGACCACGTGGACCTTTAAACTTTCAGAAACTGGGTCTGATGGGATCCATCAGCTGCTCCTGGTCTTGGTCCAGGTCTTACCTGAGCCACAGACAGGTGACTGTGCAGGACGGCGAACGTCAGGGCCGCCCAGCGCCGACTGCCGGGGTGAACCGATGAATGTCTGACAGAGCAGCCCGGGACCTGAACAACAATACACACACAGACACAAACACACTCACTCACTCAGAAACACACTAACCAGCTGTGTGTGTGTGTGTGTGTGTGTGTGGGAGCGTTAGAGTGGAGTCAACAGGTGAGTTTTTACCTGCAGGTCCAGGTGAGCTCCGGCCTCAATGAGCATCTGAACCAGAGCTTCATCTCCGGCTGCAGCAGCGTACATCAGAGGAGTCATTCCCTGCAGCGACACACACACACACACACACACACACACACAGATAAGAGTGTGTGTAGAAAGATTCTTTTGCTCTTTATAGCAACAGAAATATTACTTTTTTTCCAAGTTCATTCTACTTGAATTTCTTTGAACATAAATGACCATTTTGTTGCTTCACCCCCCCCTCCCCCCTCACCTGGTCGTCCATGGTGTTCACCTTCTCTGCTCCCAGCAGCCTTGTGGCCTGATGGACCAGATCAGCTCGTCCACAGGAGAGCATCCTGAAGCCCAGGTCCAGCTGGAACTTGGCAGCTGCAGCTTCTGCATCCAGACCCTTAAAGGACTGGAAACAGCACTCTGACCTGCACAGACACACAAACGCACACATTCACTGCCGCGTCCAGGACACCACAACTTCTCACAGCCGGGGAGATCCGCTGCTGTCTTACTTCAGCTGTCGGGGCTCACAGTCCAGTCCGGGGAGCAGCTGCCGGGCCGTCTGTCTGACATCATCGCTGTCCACCAATAAGCTGCAGCGATGTTCAGCGTGCACCACGGCGAGCCTGATCCACTCCATGAGAGGAGGGAGGAGCAGGAAGGGCCTGGGGGGCATTTGGAGATGGTCAAGAACGATGTCGCTCTTTCATTTTTTCTCATCACAACCTTTTGTCTTCATTTCAAACATCTTCATTGTGAAGCAGCGAAGCACCAAATAAAAAACAGGCCTCTAATCAAAGTGCTGATTTACCGCTCTCTGGTCAGAGTCAAGGTCGGAGGCTCCAGGTTTGGATTCTCCAGAGACTCCATCTGTGGGCTGGACAGGAAGTAGTAGAGCGTTCGGAGGGCATCCGGGGCCCAGGATACTGACGGCTGATTGGCTAAACGAGGGGGGCTGATGGACGGACTCGAGCTGCGCAGCCGCTGCATGTGATGCATCGCCCGAGACACCAGGTCGCCTGCAGGAAGACAGAGAGGAGGAGCTACACAACATGGACATATTTCTTCCTTTAAATGTTTGTGAAACGTTTCAGTTTACTTCTTCAACTTTGTTGGACAAGTGTCCGAACAGGAGGAGTGACTCCGGGTGAGCTTCGCTCTCTTTGTACTGAAGCAAACATAAATGTATAAAAGCTAAACGTACCATGATGACTAAGACTGAAAATTTAACAAATATTAACAGCATTTGAATATATTTGTTACATTTAAGTTTTTATTTCATATATATATATATATATAAAGAACTGCTGTGAGCGTCAGGTCTCCGAGTTCCCTTGAACACATCATCGGCTCCATAAATCAACAGAGAACTTTTATTTCCTTCACTAATGAGCTACGGTGGCCTGCAGGGTGTGAAAGTGCCTTTGTGTTCTGTAATGGGCTAACACACACACACACACACACACACACACACACTCTTACTGAGCTCTGTGATGCTGCCCACTCCGGTGGCCAGCAGCGCCTGCTCCAGCGTTCGCAGCTCCAGCTGGATGTAAGCGTCCTCCCTGCTCTCCATCGGGTCCTCGGGAACCTTGGTGTACGGGCTGACGTGGGCCGGCAGCGACAGTTCACCTGCACACGCACACAAACAGTTTGTTAATTCCTCGATGTTGATCCAGTAAGAAATGAACCCGTAGACTGCCGTCTGAAAGTCAGTTTGTTGTTATGACGACACAGATCATCTGATGTTGACAAAGACAGACACAGTACAGCGTGTTGCATTCAAAGACCACTCATGTCGCAAACCTTGGTGTCGGACCCAAAGAGGCCTTAAAATTGACAGACAGATAGATATTTGTTTTTGTTTCTGTGTTGGTTGTTTGACTTTACACACTTGTGTATCAGTTGTAAGATTGTCTGACTTTAAGCGTTCTATTTTCCTGGTTCCCTCTTGAAAGCAAACACTCCCTCCCCTAATTTTGACATCTCCTTGTGTGCATTTGAAGGTGTCGTCCAGCAGGAGAAGCTCCTGAACGTCCAATCAAAACCAGATTAACATCCATTTAACTTCCTGCAGACAACCAATGTAACACAACAGAGCTCAACATGCTGCCTGTCTGAGGTTGGGCTGTGAGCAGGAAAACACACCTCTGCTGTCTGAGTCGACTGATCTCTGGACAAAGAAAGAAATCTTTGGTTGGACCGACGGCGACGCGTGGCGGTTAATTGGTTCTGATTGGTCGACTGTGTTTACAGACAGGAGGGAGTGAACAAGCATCTATTCATGGCTACACAACAGGAGACCAGTCTGCAGGGGACAAAGCACAAATCACTGTTTTCTAATGCCTACCTGTGTTGGTCTGACCCCCCCAAAGACACACACAGACACACACCTCAGTCTAACACTACCTGCTCACACACAGAATCAGCAGTTATCAGGTCATTTCCTTCCTTGTGTATGTGCAAATGAATTAAAACAGAACGCTTTATGTCCCTGAGGTTGGCTACGGCATCCTCAGAGAAAGTGTGTGTGTGTGTGTGTGAAATGAAAACAGAGGCACAGTCTCTGGGCCTGAAAACAACAGCTCTTTTCTGCTGAGTGGTATAAAGCTGCAAGTGTTTAGTCCAGACAACAGAACCACAGAGGGGTAAAGGTGTGTGTGTGTGTACCACCTCGGCAGTCTAAGAGTCCGACATGTTGAACATAAACTTTTTACAGACAGAAACAGAATGAAGTCAAACCTGTTGATAAACTACGGTGGCCCTGAAAGGTCAACAGACACAAATACAACACAACGGTAGTGTTTCCAGAGAACGCCAAACAGTGACGGACCTGCTGGGACAAACATGTCTGGATGTTTTCTGAACTCACTGCAACATCCAGATGGCCGGACCGACTGTTCCAGTGGAAGGCGGCTCATCTCCTCAGGACCTGATGGAGAACTTCTGGATGTGGCTCCAGGAAAATGAGAGCAGGAGTCTGAGGGCTGACTGTCAGTCCCTCAACCATCAAACTGAGCACCTCGAACTGTGACAAATAAAACTACCGGAGCAGCTTCTGGATCCGAACCTCAGATGGTCACTGAGCCACCGCCATGAAGAAGAAGTTTAAGACCTCATCTCCTGCAGACTTGGTTCTGGACTCTGAGTCGGACCAGCACTTTAACTTGCGTGGACGTAAACAGAGTCATGTGAAGCAGGCAGGCAGGTTTTGTTTTGGTAGAATAATCAGTTAAAGCCTGCAGGCGGTTTTTCTGGAGTCCGGCTGGATGGACACCGTTGGCTCAGCTCTCCAACGGTTGACACAAGATTTTACAGACATGAACGATGAGGAGGTGTTGACAACAGCGCAGGGCCTGACCCCCCCGACAGAGACCCAGAGTGGCACAAAGACTTTTACTGCTTAATTCATCACAAGGCGTCAAATCGTCAGCGTCTGATCCTGTTGCTGCTGTCTTTGACTTTCTGCTCAGAGTGGTTTCAGTAACACAGAGGAACAGCAGAGTCAAAGCTGGAGACCACTTACTCCTTCTGGTTTATCGTTTACACGAAGGGCAGATGGTGACAGCATTATGAGCTTTGGTGGCTCAGTGAGTGTTGGATTACTCTGCTGGTACGCTTTCTCCAGCTGTGTGTTTCCACTTCCTGTTCAGCTTCAGTCTGAAGATCAACTAACTCCTTCCCTTTTCTTTTTCAAGGGAGGAGAAATCTGTTTGTTAAAAAGACATCACAACAAATTGTTTGGTCATTTTGGTGGAAACTTGAGCAGAAAGATTGGAGTCTGCCCCGATAAACCGATCGTTTGTGATGAACTCATTGATGAGTTCATTGAGTTTAGAGCCAATCAGAGGCCTAGCTGTCAGAGTCTCTGGATCAGTCCTGAATGTTTCTGAGTTTATTGTGTTGACAGAATAAAGACAATCAGATATTTGGAGCTGATTTTTCATCATTAATGAGCAGAACTCCTGATCAGATAAAGATAGAAACTTCAGATCAGCTCTAGAACAACACAAACACATGAGAGGAACTTTTCTTTGGAAAAGAAGGAAACATTCTTCTGTTGGGTGAATAACAGGGAAATTAGAGGCCTTAATGTGGCTCCACCATAAACAGTTGGAACAGAAACTGACCTGATGAGAACTGGGAATAAAATGCCATTAAACAGAGACTAAATGGTTGGACCTGATCTTCTCGGACATGACGGGGCTCAGCCGGGATGGAAAGCTGCTTTCTGCAGGAATCTTATAGATGATGACATTACAAGCTGTGTCTTTGGATTCTCTCACAGGATCTCTGCAAACACACCAAAGCAACTCTCAGATTTCACTGCCAGGGTTTATTTTTCATCATCGGATCAGACGGGCTGTTTGGTGCTGGAACAATGTCCTTATTAAAACCTGAGCGAGGGAACAGAGTGCGACCTGTAGTGTGTTGTTAGTGTGGCGGGGGGCCGGCCGCCTCTCTGGCCCGGACAGCAGCTACACTGGCTGTTTGTTTAGCCCAGCAGACGGACCTGGGAGCCCTGAACCTCGTGCCCTGCAGCCTGAGCGGGAATGAGAGCTCCTTTGTGTCGTCTGTGTGGGTCAGAGGCTAACAACACTCGTTCATTTACGTTACCCTCGTCTTCCTGTTCACTCCTGTGGGAGCGAGCGTGAAGTCTGTATCGCAGCAGGCAGCCAACAGGGGACAGAGGAACATTAACTGGCACTCAGAAATGCCCCGATATCTACTGCTCAGGTTTACAACAAAGACGCTGTTGAGCAGAGGTTTTCCTGCTTGAATGCCAAAAAAACTGAAACGAGTGGAATTGAAAACATTAACGATGACTTCATAGTTCAGATGAAGCAGTTTGCAGAAGGAGGATTTTTTAATTTGTGCAAAGCTACAAAACTCAAAACAGGAAACCTAATTCAGGTTTCACTAACTCCAGTCAAACCTGCTAACAAACAGGAGCAGTAATGAAACTGTTCTCAAAATGGGACGTCCAACATGTACAACAACCGGCCTGAACATTTAGACAACCTCATCCCGATCCTGGACTCCTCTAGACCTCTGAAGCTGAGCTTTGGGATCTGGACTTGTTGGTCCAGCTCATCCTGCAGATGCTGGACTGGACTGAGACCTGGAGGACTTTAAGACAAATCACACTGAACTGATTTTTGTTCCTCACACCTCCTGAATGTTGCTGCAGTGAGACAGGGAGCCTGATCCTGCTTAACAAGACCACTGACATCCATGAAGACCTGGACCTGGTCTGGACCAGGTTTAGGTCAAAGTAACATCCACATAAATTAAGGTTTCCCTGCAGGACATTGTCCAAAGCATCACAGTCTCTACCAGCCGGTCTTCTTCCCATAATGCATCCTGGTGCTGTGCCTTCCCCAGGGAAGACATGCACACGCACACACACAACCATCCCAAAAACCTGATCCACCAGACCAGACCACCTTCTTCATCGGACCTACTGAGCCCTGAGCATGAGGTTTGACTCCAAACTGAACTGAACATTCACAGCATCAAACCTGTGAAATAAAGCTTTAAAATAACTAAAACAGTAAACATAAAATCTGCATTAATACTAATCTGAACACACAGTTTGTCCTCATGAGTCAACGACCGCAAACGTTTATCGATAAAGATCCTTCACTTCCGTGTCCGTTATTACCCAAAATGCCCGTTTCCTGTCTGAGGGGGTTTCCCATCGCTGCCTCCAAGATGCTGCTCGACTTCTTAAACCACCAGAAACCATCTATTATTGTTATCTCGACGGAATCAGTTCAGCTCCTGAGACGTTAGCCATGAGTCTCAAGCTGCAAAGCCTCATGGGATTGACTCCTATTTGTCTAATAGATGGCAATTTCATTTATACCGTCAAGTAGAGGAGACGGAAACAAACAACAGCAGGAAACATTCTGATCAGTCAACATTTTTCAAGATTATAATATTTCCAAAATACAGATAATAAATAACAAAAAACTAAATAAATGACATTACTGTTCACCAATAATGACAAAAATTATTAGCAGCAGCCGTTAGGGCAGCAAAAAGGCAGCAGGATTGTGTTTATAGATTTATAAACGTTAAGTGATGCTCGGTTAAATGTTCGTCTTTTACTTTGTGTTGTGTTTAAATTGATAACATTATCAGGCCAGATGCAGTTACTGTGTTTATTTCAAATTTAAGTGTCTTTAAACTGGAGTAAAAAGGTCTCGTACATTTGAGAAGCCACCGGTTAAAATGTCGCTGTGGAACAGTTTGTGAGACGGTCTATAAACCTGGACCTGGACTCAGGGGCTGGAAACTGAGGCCCGGGGCTCCAGGCAGTTGTGTCTCTAACAGAAGAAGAGATGTCATGTTTAAATACGAAACTCCAGAATCATGTTTTTAAAAAAACGCTGAAGAAAAGCTGCTGAAACTGAAGAGAAACCCGATGTCTTCCAGGATCCATCATCTTCATCCCAACTAACAGAAAAGACAAACGTCACAGCAGCAACAGGGGCCTCATATGAGAGCAAGTCACGTGTGAAAAACACACATGTTTTTTTGGGAGATGGATCGTGATTGTTTTCACTGGTGAACATGTGATTTTTGACTCATTGTCACTGTTCTCCTGGGAACTGACCTCTGAATCCAACATGAAAATCAACATCACATTCAGATCTGTTCAAGTTAAAATCTCACCAGTGAATAAATTCACCCACAAAAAAAAAAAAAAACATTTCAATCATTCTGATGATTATTTTGACAAAATCATTTTCCTTAAATTTAAGATTCCACAACATGAAAGAAAATTCAGTGATTTGTTTATAAAATGCCCAAAAAATTCAGAAAAATATTCAACACGCAGAGCTGAAGCTGGAGGACGAGGCAGAATTAACGACTTTCATTAAATCACTTCAAACTACTTTTTTTACTTAGTTATTTTTTCCAAATCTTTGTTATGTTATCATTTTATTTTCTTACAATGTTCTTCTTTTCTTATTATCACTGAAGACAGCTGACACAGTTTTAGGTTGTGTAGTCAAAAAATAAAAAAATAAACCACTGTCCGGATCAGGACACTGAAATATCATCATTGTAGTTGTGAGATAAAATCCAACGTCTAAGAAATGCTGAGATTTTAAATCAACTTAATTTCCAAACAGAACTCAGTGCCTTTAGGATGTGACCCTGGTGTCCAGGGACATTACCGTGACCATCAGTATCTGAGTGGTTTCCAATTCAAATTAAAATAAAGAGGTGTCAATGTGAGCTCACATGAAGGAATCTGAAAACTGAAAATATTCTGCAAGAAACTGAATCAAAAATCAAAGTTCCTCGATGTTTTAAAGTCCAAACAAGTTTTTTCTTTAACGCATCAACAACAAACTTCTGAGGTGTTTGAACTCACCATTGGCATTTCTGCCGCACATCAGATGCTCGTAGGCCTGCAGCAGCCCCCACAGCTCCGGGTCGTTGTTGACGGCCCCCTCCAGCAGCTCTGCGCTCACCGGGCAGAAGCTGCCCCCTCCGCCCCGCCTGGCCGCCTCCAGCGCTCTTCCGACCAGCTCCTCCACCAAAGCCTCCAGGCAGGCTGTGAGGCAGACGGCGGCGTACTCGTGCACACGCACCGACACCCGGGTGTCCACCATCCACCTGAAGAAGCGGCCCACGGACAGCTGCAGCCCGCAGCGGGCAGACTTGCCGAGCTGACGCGCGTCGTCCCCGGAGCTCATGCAGTGGAGGGACACGGCCCTGACCGCGGAGGAGATGCAGCGCTCGGCCAGACTCCAGCTCAGCACCAGCCTCACGGCGCTCTGGACCTCCAGGCGAGTGCAGCGTCTGTGGAGCTCGCTCAGCCGCTGCGCCTCCCTGGAGACCCGAACCAGAGCCCTCCGGAGCAGGACGCACAGGCGGTGAACGGCCTCCCCGGTGAACGACGCATCAGACCCGGAGACTTTACGCACGACCTCCCGCAGCTCCTGCTCCGTCCAGGGGTACTCCTCCAGCTCCGGCAGGCAGGGACACTTGGCCAGGACGTCCGCCGCGTCCTCAGGTAGCGAGCTGACTGTGTCCCAGCTGCCGTTCCGGCTGTACAGGGAGCCGGCGCGCTGCCACCAGGCTCCCCGGTGAGGGCTGCTCGGACGCGGCTGTGACTGCCTCGACCTGTCGGAGGACGACAGGCTGAGGGATGGGCAGGGGTCCCCGGCTACATAACCCGAATCCAGGCTCAGGTCCTCCAGGGGCTTCACCAACAGACTGCTGGACATGGTAGAGTTTGATTTTACACGGTTTCTAACGGATCCAATCACTTTACGCACAGCGAAGAACGGAGCAGACAACTTCCATGAAGTCCGGTTTCAGGTCCCGGTTTGAAGGAGCAGGTCTCAGATGTCTCACCTCCAAGAATCTGCATCAGACTGAGACTGCTGCGCCAAAACGGACCAAAGTCTGCGGACGGATCTGGACACTTTTACGCACTTGGACCAAAAAGATCCAACCGAGTCCATCACCGACCAACAGCGTCTCCATGTGGCCCAAACACAACCTGCTGAAAACAGACTCACTTTCCTGATGCAATGGATCATTCTGCTCTGGACAAATAACACTGCTGGTTATGATTCTCTAAATAAAAGCACCAGATGTGCAGTTTGATTCTTTATAAGCTTTAACTAAACCTTCAGATTTCCTCCTCAGTGACAAACATCACTGTGCCTCTGGAATACAAAATCCCCCAAAAGATTTAGACTCTTCAACACAAAATTAATCAGTGAAACTTTGATTCTGTTAATGAAAACAAAATAAAATATAAAGTTTGATCAGTCTCAGTTCTGATCTGGACCGTCTCTAATATATTGGTAGATAATTTAGTATAACTGCCGATAAACTACAATAAAAGATAAGTTTAAAAAAAGAGTGAATTTTACTCATTTATTATTGAACCACTCAAATAAACGTCTTAGTTAATTTTGTTTTAGAGTGTTGGTAAGTTTTTAAAGACGGAGCCAGATGAAGCTAATATTAAGCTAACATTAAGCTAACAGCCACTGACCTCAGATTTATTTTTCAGTCAGCATCAGACCAGGTCCTGATCAAAAATACCCTTCTTGGATTTGTTAAATCTGAGCTGTTTCCATAAATATTAAAACACAGCTTTTTTACTGATTCTTTGTCTTTTCTGGGAAAACCGAGTCCAGATTTGATCAGTCCGGGTTAAATGCTAATATCTCATCCATGAAGGCTAAAGTCATAGCTAACGATCTACAAACTCCCAAATTACAAATTTATTCATTTGTTTTTCTTAATGAAAGTTAGCCAACTGAGTCATAATGTGCTCATTAGTTTTGTTTTATAAAAGCTGGTGTTTTACCGTTTTAGACGGAGTCACATTCGGTTTGTTTGTTTGTTTGTTTGTTTTTAGCATTAAGCTAACCGCCTCCTCTTTCAGATGTAATAAACACGACAGTATTTTTTTGCCCAGTCATTATCAGAGACAAATATATTTAGATTATACTTATATTGATTGAGTCTGGACTGTTTTCATTAACATGTAAGAACCGTTTCTGTCTTATTTGGGAAAGTCCAGTCCGGATCAGATCAGATCAGATCAGTTCTTACCTGTCCGTCCAATATGCTAATATTTTAGCTAGTTTAGCATAACGGCTAACGTCACTGCTAACTGTCGGTGATTCCCCATAAAAATGTTCAGTTTGACTCATTTATTTTTGTGCAAATGAACAAACAGACGAGTGATAACATGCCGGTTAGTTATATTTTAGAAATGCTGGTAAATGGTTTTTTTTTACCTTTTAGATGGAGCTGGAGAGTTTCTGTTTCCGTTTGTTTTCCACATGCTAACATTAAGCTAACGGCTTCTGACTTCATACTTGATAAACAGTTCTTCAGTCTCAGACCAGGTCCTGATCCAAAACCACCAAACCAGGACCGGATTCACAAACCTGAACCCGCAGTTTTTTATGTTATCTGAGAGAATGGAGTCCAGATTTGATCAGTCTGGAAAACACGGATCCCTGCAGCTGACCCATGTTGGTCTGTTCTCTGAGCTTTATGAGCTTTAATTCTTTAATTATAAAATTAAAGAATATATATTACAGAGTATACATGGTAAATTATGTATTCTGCAGGTTCAGATGATTAAACAGAGACTGGAGGATTCACATCAGACACAAATCTGTGTCTGAATCTCATATATGTGTTTGTGCTTGTTGTGTTTTCTTCACAGTAATCACAGTGTCAGCAGCTCTGGCTGGTTATTTCTGGGGCTTGTTTCCATAAAACATCAGAATGTCTTCAGGGTCTTGTCTGGCATTTTAGATTTTAAGCAAACCATTAATTATTAAAGGAAACAAATGTCAGATGTATTGATAATGAAAAATGATTCTGGGCTGCAGCCGTACTCCTGTGATGAAATAATATGACCTTTCCCGGTGTTTTTAACACAATACGCTGAATATATGCTAGAATATTGTAATAATTTACCATTAATGCTAATTTACAACATGTGCAATTATTCAAATGATGTAAAACCATGTAATGAGGAGGGAACCTGCGCTTTTCGGGGCCCCCTGGGCAGCTGCTTACTTTTCCTGGATGGTAATAAATGTTATTTCAGCTTTCAAAGAATGCGAGAGAAATGCCAAGTACCTGGAGAGCAGAACTGTGGACATTAGTGAAAAGTACTGAGCCTGGAAAAGACACAGATACACAGAATCCAAACATGTTCACATTCTTGTTCTTGTTTTATCCCTTTTAAAGAGTAAATAATGTTCACAGTAAGTTTCCACTAATGCTCCATTCACCAGTGCTCTATAAAATAAAGAAGGAAACACACAGAGATTAAGGATGATAAGAGTTTTTATTGTTTCGGCTCCAGGGTTTCATTACCTTCCTCAAAGACCCAGTAAAAGGTTCTTTGTATTTCAATGTACAACAAACACACACACAATCTGATGTGAAGTGCCTAACAATGTCACACAACTATAACCGCATTTCATTCAACGACAGTCAATAAAACCGGCAAATTGTTTTATTGGTTTGATCAATAACTATCCAAAAAAAGTTTAAATTATCTGGTGTTTTACAATTGAAATACAGTCAAATGTCATAAAAAGCCACAAATATTCACAGAATTCAAAATAATGGCCTTAAATTGTGAGAAGATTTCTGATCTGATTATTTTTGTTTCTAATTTGGATTAAATCTAAAAGTTCACAACATTTCTACTCTCCTTGGCTACATCTATAAAGAGACATGCTTGAACTAAACCAACCACAAGATGTCAACCTTTCACTGTTTCTAAGCACAAAGCTGAAGAAATGAGTTTCTCTACCTTCAGATGGGAAAACCGGTCCTAAGGCCTCCTACCTACTCATTCCACAATATTGTACATTTCTAAACACAATATTAACAGAGGCAGAATCATCTACATCAGGATCAAAACGTCCACTTTCTTATTTCAGCTGATTCAGTGGGAGACGCAGCAAATACTCTAGTTCTTGAGAAGGCTGAGCACAAGAGCAGATATTAAACGACCTGGACGCCTTTCTAAGGCGCTAAAACAATAAATTACTGAGCTAGAATGTCTTTAAACTGAGCTCAATAGGTTTGAATGTGTACAATCATAAGAGTGAGCCAGCTCACCATGTCAGAGGCTTCATGTTCAGTCTCACTTCCTCTGCCGCTGTGCAGGAAATATCACAATGTGTCCACAGAAGAACCGAAGCCGAACCCCAATAAGGCATCCAGACATTAGTACAAAAAATAAAACTGTAACTCTGCTAGCAAACATTTTACAAAGGCTGACTATGCAAACGTTTTGTTCTCTGACATTACAAAACTACAAAAATGTGTATTTTACTGTAAAGGGTGATGCCGTTTGTAGGTTCCTCTGCCACTCTCCAGGTCCTTCAGACCCTCTCAGCCAATCAGGAAACAGTTTAGATGTGATGTTGAGTCCTTCAGAGTCCAGAAATGTGTCCTGATTGAACCTTAAATCATCCAGCTTCTCCTCCGAGAGCTGGATCTCATTAATTCTAGGAAAAAGCACAAACCCTCAAAATGCAAATAACAAGAGAAGAAAGTGTCAGAGGGGATTTGAGGTTGAAGTAATCTCATGATTAATTACTTCCACTTCTTTGTTAGACAATGACCGTATTTGTCATTCCTCAACTGCATTAACCTACTGTGCATGAGTTGAGTTTACAAATTGAATACTGATTGGGAGTGTTTCCACTTAAATTACAGTTGGGTTTTTGCAAAGACTGCAGGACTAAAAGTGTTTTCTCTTCCCTCGCTGAGGGAATCTTTTTCTATCTGTGCTGATATTTAGACGAGGGCCGGAGGTGTGTGAGCTGCAGGAGGAGGCATTCAGGCTGAAGCACCTGTGTGACGAGAGATTATCTGTGTATGTACAAAGACGATCAGATTATTCAAGGAGGCAATTTTCTGAGAGCCGAGTCATGTGGGGGATGCAGAAGCAAACACACAGTGTCCCTGCAGAAATCAGTGTGGGTTTGTAGCATAACTGCTATTTGTACAATCCTGCACAATTTAATAATATGATCAAAGCAAGATGCAACACTATTCGAGTTATTATTAGGCAGGGATCAGATAAAGCTGACTTCATGCAGCTGAGTCAAATCTTCTGCTCTATTTGTTTGGATTTAGATCGTTTCAAAGACAATGTTTGAACTGAACGAATGAACGGTAGATATGAGATTTAAACTTTGATTTAATTTAAAGTTATTTCCTTGATAAAGCTCAACTGAACAAATAAAGTTCATCCACTGTCAAACATTTAAAAACCACATCACTGCGCTGCTGTAACTGACAGGTTTGATGGTTGTTTCCTGTCGGTAAATTTAACGCCCGCTGTGACAATCAGACTGTCCCTTCACATCAAAACAGATTTAAAGAACTGAAGCAGAAAAAATGCTTCATGGGGTTGTTACAAAACTTTTAAGAAAGTTAATAAATTTACTGACGAATGAAATCACCAGGAACAGTGCAGAAACTGGTACCACACGTTTTGAGCAAGTATTGCTCGACACCGATAATCTGCCTGATAAATGTTCTTCACCAAAAGCCTCCTGGTGACATCATCACTGATGTTTAATCCAATAAAGTTAACTGATGATCCGTTTGTTTCAGGACACGTCTGGAGTCGCTGTTTCCTCCGCTGCTGCGCTGCAGTCCTGCCTCAGACTGTTGTTGCTGCCCAGAGAAGAGGCCTGCTCCAGCAGCTGGACCAGGTACCGGTCCTCAGCCACCTCCACTGCCGACAGGCCCTCAGTAAGGGCCGGGTCCAAATCCAGAGAGGCCGCCTGGACTACAGGAGCAGAAGAAGTCAGAGGGATGGTGGAGGAGGACTGGTCAATACTAAAGGCTGCAGAGGAGTCGTCTGTAGAGGACAGCAAATACGAATCCACCACATCAGGTCGCTTTTCATCCCTTTCCTGATCCGGGGCTGACGGCTGATCTGCTGTGACTGCAGTGTTGCTCCCTGGGGGCCGATAAGGTGGAGGCCCCATCAGCGGGGAGCCATCGGGGGTGAGCGGGGCCTGGCTGTGGATAATGATGGGGTCTGGAGAAGGCAGCGGCGCCTCCTCATCATCCACGGCGTCGAGATCCCGTGGGTCTTTGGAGGGGCTTTGGTTGGGGGTTACAGAGTCCGGCTGGTGGGAGATGATGTGGAGGCTCAGGCCGGCTCTGGGGAGCCCGCTGGCTGAGGGGGACTTCCCCCCGGAGGACTGGACCGGACTCAGCAGCACCGGCAGCTCCTGGCCCAGAGGCTTACGAGGCAACTCATCCGGCTTCCCTGAAAATAACAGAGGAGGACTCAGACTCTTCAGAAGATGGCCGTCCAGAAACGACGACATACTCTATATTTAGAGCCAAATCTGGTTGGCTGTTTGTGATGACATCATCTACATGGATCTGTGGAGAATGAGAGTTTAAAAAAGGATGTTCGCCCTCATTGAGTCGGGAAAGTCATGTGATCAATCCTGAAACCTCATAAAGAAGGACGCCGCTGCTTCACTGGTGCTGCCTTAGGAATGCTTGACTCCGCCCCCTAACTCAAAGAGAGGAGGAGAGAGCTGTTACTGTGTGATGTCACAACGAAACATCACTTTCATTCTTCATAAGAGCAGCCGAACAGCTGAGCTCTCTAAACTCTCCCCTCAGAAATGATCTCCAGAGACCAGAGCAGTTTTAGTTCCAGACTGAAAACATCTTCATAAGAACATTATGAGGTGGTTACCTGGAGGAGGAACGTCCAGCTTCATCTTTCTCAGCTCAGCCATGGAGACCTGCAGCTGCTCCACGATCACATCGTCGCTGTAGAAGAACGTGTGAACGATCCGCTCCTGCAGAAACTCTCTGAGCTCCTCCAGCGACATCTTCAGCAGGCGTTCTGCAGGAAACGCACAGTTAAAAACATTAAAAACCTCCGTGGACCATCGTGTGTTTGAACCAGCCGCTGCAGGACGAGGCCTTCGTAACGCAGCTCCACTTATTCTTTTCATTTTCTTCTTCTCATTCGGCTGCTTGTGTTCAGATGATATTTAATATTTGAAAAAAAAAAAAAAACTACATAATGAACAACAAATGTTCACCTTAATAACAAATCTATCCATCTATTGATCTATTAACAATAACCTTTGACCTTTAGTCATTCAGAGAAAAATCAGTTGTAAGGCTGACTGGGGTTTATGTGGAACAGCTGGAGCAGATAATGATTTATGTTTTGCGGTGAGCCGGTGGTCGTCTCCTTACTCTTGTGTATCTTCAGGATGGTGTAGGACATGGCGGTGAGCAGCCTCTCCCCCTCCAGGATGAAGATGTCCCACAGACGGAGGGTCAGGGTGAACGGCGTCTGCAGGATCACAAACACAACAGAGTCACCGTATCACTGCGAGTCAGCCTGCTGTGTTTACGCCAGCGGTTTCCACATATGTGCGGTTCTGGTTCCCGTCCGGAGTCAGGAGATTTCTTTGGTTCTCTGCCAGACCTCAGAGACCCACGGGCCCCTCTGAGCCGGGCCCAAGAAGTGCTGACAGCAGCCGAACGCTGCCAGACCAGCACCGCAGGATTGTGGGCACGCACGGAGGAGACTAATAGCAGTTTAGCTTAACAGCTCTAAATGCTCTTCTAATGCAGCGTCCCCCGGCTCAAATATCAGCAGCCCCGTTTTCTGCTGAAATCAGTTAAAAGCAGATTTCAAAAGGCAATCTGACAAATCTCTTGTTTCAGTCATTCTTGGTAACGACCTGCTGTTGTGTTTTTAGGTCGTTCTTCATTGTCATCATCTGATGACAAATCAGTGTTTGTCCAGTAATGTGATGTTTCCTGTTCTTTCTGTAGGTGGCAGTCTTCACTAACAGCTGGATAGCGTAGCAGCCCTGATGCTAACTGACTGCAGGGCTTCAGTGCTCCAAACAAACTAAATGTCACTGAGCAGAAAATGATTAAAATCTGAATCGGCTGAGCTGCAGTCAAATTAGAATCACACGATCTCTTATCGGCTTGTAGATAATAAATAAAGCCAAAACATTAGTGACTGAAACACTGACGCTGTAAAAACAGAGTTCAGCCAATCAAAAACAGGGATCCGATCCCCCATGTCAGAAACACTCAGAGAGACCAAATCCGAGGTTGGATGACGGAAGAAGGCTGGACTGGAGGGTGCTGACTGTTTTGTTATGACATCACAAAGTCACAGAAGTCCTGACGGCTCAGTTTCTGAATCCAGACTGAGAGCTTTTCTCTGAGGACTGAAACCTTGGATACATAACCTGGACCTGATTTAGAATCTCAGACCACGTGGCGGTCCACCTGTAGACCAAGTGGACCTTTAAGGAACAGATTATAAGGTGGGCAGAAGATAAAGATGCTCACCCTGTCAATAAAACACTGTAAGAACCATTTGGTGCTGTAGATCCCTGCAGACATCTGCTCTTTGTCCTGGAGAGAGAGAGAGAGAGAGACAGTAAACATCCACAGGGCATCCCACCGCCAGCAAATCACATTAAATGTCATCACAGATCGGCCTTCACTGTCTGTCAGGAAACACGTGTCACTGTGACCTCACCAGATGTTTCTTCAGTTTGGGGATGAGTTTGGAAATAATCTGATCGTGATGCGACTGGTATCGCTGAAGTTTGGGAAAGCCGGGAACGAAAAAACCTTCAAACAGGAGAGAAAGAGCAGAGAGGAGCCTTTTCTGTTAATACCGCTGTGGTGAGGCAGAGCAGCCTGCGATGAGCTGACTGCCCTGCGGAGACAACGGCGCTTCATCTGGAGAACATGCAAGAGGCCGTTTTTCATTTTCACATTCAGATGAGTTCACTGTGGCGTCTCACCGTGCATGGCGTGTTTCTGATTGGTCAGCAGCTGTGACAGGGCCCAGAAGGCGTCCTCTTCGTTCATGAACATGAGCAGCAGGGCGGCGATCTGACTCATCCCCTGGCAGTAGCTCACCTCCTGCAGGCGAAGGCACAGACAGACGAACAGAACACATTCCCACCTTTACTGTTTGGTTTTTCTGCTCTAAAGCATGAAGGGCAGCTTCCTGACGTCAAGTTGCCATGTTGGGTTGTTTGTCTGATCCTGAATTATTCTCCACGCTGTCCGGGCCCCTAAAGGAAACTAACCAGACTCAGCGTTTTTCCTCTATAATTAAAATACCAGTTTATTTGTGAAGGATTGTTGGAATTAAAGTGATTTATATAAAAAAAACAAACTATAAACACACACAGTTCTGTTCACTGAAATGTCTCGACTCAACGACCTGTAAACATATTAGCATGCTGACACCTGCAGGCCTGATCACAGCCTGCAGAGACTTTTAGATTTTTTTGGGGTTGTTGATTGATTTTTACATTTAATTTCCATGTTTTGAAATTAAAATCGAACACAATGAAGTCTAACAAAAGTGAGGGTTTAATAATGAATCTCCATATCTTTAGGAGAAATACACCAAAACATTAATTTGGCAGTAAAACACTGAATTATGGAATTTATTTTTAGATTTTTTGTGGCAAAACAAAATGGATGTAAAATGATTGTGTTTTCTTTGGCTTAAAAAATAAAGACCTTAAAAAAGACAAATTAAGCTTTAACATTTAGGGCGGTGGTGTATTATTTAATGACTGTTAACTATATCAAACACGACGTGAGATTAATGATAATCTGAGGAGATCAAAACCCAAAACAAATGATGTTTTAATTAAGAACAGCCTGAAAGTTTTGTTTCTGAGCAGAACATCAGTACTGAATATTATCGATTGACCTAAAAGTCTAAATTATTTGTTCTGCATGAAATA
The DNA here is from genome assembly GCA_034769265.1 of Remorina albescens. Taxonomy (NCBI): domain Eukaryota; kingdom Metazoa; phylum Chordata; class Actinopteri; order Carangiformes; family Echeneidae; genus Remorina; species Remorina albescens. The sequence continues at coordinate 29,771,712 of CM068479.1, forward strand.
TCTGGATCACGTTGATATTTTTAATGGTGACTCCAGTTAAAAAAAAAACAAACATATTTATCAGCTCTGATTAAAAACTGGGAAATAATCTAGTTTTGCTTCCTGCAGCCTCCGACAGCAGAAACAGTGTCGGCATCACGGAAACAAAAAAAAAAAATAAAAAAAAATAAAAAAACTGGGGCCAGATTTTTATCAGTGGACTTAATGAAGTCTCATGTAAATGAGCAAAACACATACTTACTGTGTTGTAGACTGAATACGCAGAAAGAACGTGGAAGAGAGACTGCTGCCTGTAGGGAGGAGGAGAGAGGGAAGGAAAGGAGGAGACGAGAGGAGAGAGGGAAGGAAAGGAGGAGAGGAGAGGAGAGAGGGAAGGAAAGGAGGAGAGGAGAGGAGAGAGGGAAGGAAAGGAGGAAAGGAGAGGAGAGAGGGAAGGAAAGGAGGAGAGGAAGGGAGGAGATGAGAGGAGAGAGGGAAGGAAAGGAGGAGACGAGAGGAGAGAGGGAAGGAAAGAAAGGAGGAGACGAGAGGAGAGAGGGAAGGAAAGGAGGAGAGGGAAGGAAAGGAGGAGAGGAGAGGAGAGAGGGAAGGAAAGGAGGAGACGAGAGGAGAGAGGGAAGGAAAGGAGGAGAGGAAGGGAGGAGACGAGAGGAGAGAGGGAAGGAAAGGAGGAGACGAGAGGAGAGAGGGAAGGAAAGGAGGAGACGAGAGGAGAGAGGGAAGGAAAGGAGGAGAGGAAGGGAGGAGATGAGAGGAGAGAGGGAAGGAAAGGAGGAGAGGAGAGGAGAGAGGGAAGGAAAGGAGGAGAGGAAGGGAGGAGACGAGAGGAGAGAGGGAAGGAAAGGAGGAGACGAGAGGAGAGAGGGAAGGAAAAAGGAGAGGAGAGGAGAGAGGGAAGGAAATGAGGAGAGGAGAGGAGAGAGGGAAGGAAAGGAGGGGAGGAGAGGAGAGAGGGAAGGAAAGGAGGAGAGGAGAGGAGAGAGGGAAGGAAAGGAGGAGACGAGAGGAGAGAGGGAAGGAAAGGAGGAGAGGAAGGGAGGAGATGAGAGGAGAGAGGGAAGGAAAGGAGGAGACGAGAGGAGAGAGGGAAGGAAAGGAGGAGAGGAGAGGAGAGAGGGAAGGAAAGGAGGAGAGGAAGGGAGGAGACGAGAGGAGAGAGGGAAGGAAAGGAGGAGACGAGAGGAGAGAGGGAAGGAAAGGAGGAGAGGAAGGGAGGAGAAAAGAGGAGAGAGGGAAGGAAAGGAGGAGAGGAGAGGAGAGAGGGAAGGAAAGGAGGAGACGAGAGGAGAGAGGGAAGGAAAGGAGGAGAGGAAGGGAGGAGACGAGAGGAGAGAGGGAAGGAAAGGAGGAGACGAGAGGAGAGAGGGAAGGAAAGGAGGAGAGGAAGGGAGGAGACGAGAGGAGAGAGGGAAGGAAAGGAGGAGACGAGAGGAGAGAGGGAAGGAAAGGAGGAGAGGAAGGGAGGAGACGAGAGGAGAGAGGGAAGGAAAGGAGGAGACGAGAGGAGAGAGGGAAGGAAAGGAGGAGACGAGAGGAGAGAGGGAAGGAAAGGAGGAGAGGAAGGGAGGAGATGAGAGGAGAGAGGGAAGGAAAGGAAGAGACGAGAGGAGAGAGGGAAGGAAAGGAGGAGAGGAGAGGAGAGAGGGAAGGAAAGGAGGAGAGGAAGGGAGGAGACGAGAGGAGAGAGGGAAGGAAAGGAGGAGACGAGAGGAGAGAGGGAAGGAAAGGAGGAAAGGAGAGGAGAGAGGGAAGGAAAGGAGGAGAGGAGAGGAGAGAGGGAAGGAAAGGAGGAAAGGAGAGGAGAGAGGGAAGGAAAGGAGGAGACGAGAGGAGAGAGGGAAGGAAAGGAGGAGAGGAAGGGAGGAGATGAGAGGAGAGAGGGAAGGAAAGGAGGAGACGAGAGGAGAGAGGGAAGGAAAGGAGGAGAGGAAGGGAGGAGACGAGAGGAGAGAGGGAAGGAAAGGAGGAGACGAGAGGAGAGAGGGAAGGAAAGGAGGAGAGGAAGGGAGGAGACGAGAGGAGAGAGGGAAGGAAAGGAGGAGACGAGAGGAGAGAGGGAAGGAAAGGAGGAGAGGAAGGGAGGAGATGAGAGGAGAGAGGGAAGGAAAGGAAGAGACGAGAGGAGAGAGGGAAGGAAAGGAGGAGAGGAGAGGAGAGAGGGAAGGAAAGGAGGAGAGGAAGGGAGGAGACGAGAGGAGAGAGGGAAGGAAAGGAGGAGACGAGAGGAGAGAGGGAAGGAAAGGAGGAAAGGAGAGGAGAGAGGGAAGGAAAGGAGGAGAGGAGAGGAGAGAGGGAAGGAAAGGAGGAAAGGAGAGGAGAGAGGGAAGGAAAGGAGGAGACGAGAGGAGAGAGGGAAGGAAAGGAGGAGATGAGAGGAGAGAGGGAAGGAAAGGAGGAGAGGAGAGGAGAGAGGGAAGGAAAGGAGGAGATGAGAGGAGAGAGGGAAGGAAAGGAGGAGAGGAAGGGAGGAGACGAGAGGAGAGAGGGAAGGAAAGGAGGAGACGAGAGGAGAGAGGGAAGGAAAGGAGGAGATGAGAGGAGAGAGGGAAGGAAAGGAGGAGAGGAGAGGAGAGAGGGAAGGAAAGGAGGAGAGGAAGGGAGGAGACGAGAGGAGAGAGGGAAGGAAAGGAGGAGACGAGAGGAGAGAGGGAAGGAAAAAGGAGAGGAGAGGAGAGAGGGAAGGAAATGAGGAGAGGAGAGGAGAGAGGGAAGGAAAGGAGGGGAGGAGAGGAGAGAGGGAAGGAAAGGAGGAGAGGAGAGGAGAGAGGGAAGGAAAGGAGGAAAGGAGAGGAGAGAGGGAAGGAAAGGAGGAGAGGAAGGGAGGAGATGAGAGGAGAGAGGGAAGGAAAGGAGGAGACGAGAGGAGAGAGGGAAGGAAAGGAGGAGAGGAGAGGAGAGAGGGAAGGAAAGGAGGAGAGGAAGGGAGGAGACGAGAGGAGAGAGGGAAGGAAAGGAGGAGACGAGAGGAGAGAGGGAAGGAAAGGAGGAGAGGAAGGGAGGAGAAAAGAGGAGAGAGGGAAGGAAAGGAGGAGAGGAGAGGAGAGAGGGAAGGAAAGGAGGAGACGAGAGGAGAGAGGGAAGGAAAGGAGGAGAGGAAGGGAGGAGACAAGAGGAGAGAGGGAAGGAAAGGAGGAGACGAGAGGAGAGAGGGAAGGAAAGGAGGAGACGAGAGGAGAGAGGCAAGGAAAGGAGGAGAGGAAGGGAGGAGACGAGAGGAGAGGGAAGGAAAGGAGGAGACGAGAGGAGAGAGGGAAGGAAAGGAGGAGAGGAGAGGAGAGAGGGAAGGAAAGGAGGAGAGGAAGGGAGGAGACGAGAGGAGAGAGGGAAGGAAAGGAGGAGACGAGAGGAGAGAGGGAAGGAAAGAAGGAGAGGAAGGGAGGAGAAAAGAGGAGAGAGGGAAGGAAAGGAGGAGAGGAGAGGAGAGAGGGAAGGAAAGGAGGAGACGAGAGGAGAGAGGGAAGGAAAGGAGGAGAGGAAGGGAGGAGACAAGAGGAGAGAGGGAAGGAAAGGAGGAGACGAGAGGAGAGAGGGAAGGAAAGGAGGAGACGAGAGGAGAGAGGCAAGGAAAGGAGGAGAGGAAGGGAGGAGACGAGAGGAGAGGGAAGGAAAGGAGGAGACGAGAGGAGAGAGGGAAGGAAAGGAGGAGAGGAGAGGAGAGAGGGAAGGAAAAAGGAGAGGAAACAAGGGAGCAGAGGAAAGGAGGGAAGGAAAGGAGGACGAGAAAAAAGAAATCTTTGAATGTGACGACACAGCAGTTGTTTGTTTTCTAGTCAGATGTTTGTGTTGTCATTTTGTTGTTGATTGTTGGAACTGGACTATGACACAAACTGGAGAACACAACAGCCCACAGAGAGGACGACACAACACACAACGAAAAAGACCCAGGAAGAACACAACCCCCCCGAACGGCCAGCCGGCTGCAGAGTTTCTAGAAAAAGGTGGTTTTGTGCTGAAGCTGTTTCTGCCCCGACTTTCCACTGCCCCCCCCCAACAGGCCTGCAGACCATTAAACTGTCACTGACATCACCGCCCTGCAGGATCAGGTTCCACATGGATCCAGCTCAGCCTCTCTCACTCAGTCCCGCTCTCTGTTTTCCCGCCTTCTGGATCCGGACCGGCCTGAACCGAGCTGCTCTCCAACAGCGACATGTGGCCGGAAGTATGTGGACACCTGAGCAGGTGATTCCAAACACAAGCTGCGATAACAAAAGGTTACTGTGCAGACGGGTGTCCTCTTTGGTTTTAAATCGTTGGACTCTAGATGGATTGTGGATCCAAGTGGGCGGAGACAACTTCTTTGTGATGTCACAAAGTCCCAGAAGTATCAGTTTATGAATCCAGACCATGAGCCTTCTCTGTGGACTTTCACTGTATTATTACAGAAGCTACACCTGACTGAGAGTCCAAGACCACACGGAGGTCTGCCTTTAGACTGAGTGGACCTTTAACATCCACCTTTAGAGTGAGTGGACCTTTAACATCCACCTTTAGAGTGAGTGGACCTTTAACATCCACCTTTAGACTGAGTGGACCTTTAACATCCACCTTTAGACTGAGTGGACCTTTAACATCCACCTTTAGACTGTAGGGACCTTTAACATCCACCTTTAGACTGAGTGGAGCTTTAACATCCACCTTTAGACTGTAGGGACCTTTAACATCCACCTTTAGACTGTAGGGACCTTTAACATCCACCTTTGGACTGAGTGGACCTTTTAACATCCACCTTTAGACTGAGTGGACCTTTAACATCCACCTTTAGACTGAGTGGACCTTTAACATCCACCTTTAGAGTATATGGACCTTTAACATCCACCTTTAGACTGAGTGGACCTTTAACATCCACCTTTAGACTGAGTGGACCTTTAACATCCACCTTTAGAGTGAGTGGACCTTTAACATCCACCTTTAGACTGAGTGGACCTTTAACATCCACCTTTAGAGTGAGTGGACCTTTAACATCCACCTTTAGACTGAGTGGACCTTTAACATCCACCTTTAGAGTATATGGACCTTTAACATCCACCTTTAGACTGAGTGGAGCTTTAACATCCACCTTTAGACTGAGTGGAGCTTTAACATCCACCTTTAGACTGAGTGGAGCTTTAACATCCACCTTTAGAGTATATGGACCTTTAACATCCACCTTTAGACTGAGTGGAGCTTTAACATCCACCTTTAGACTGAGTGGAGCTTTAACATCCACCTTTAGACTGAGTGGAGCTTTAACATCCACCTTTAGACTGGGTGGAGCTTTAACATCCACCTTTAGCCCAAGTGGACCTTTAATAAGAGTAAAGTGAGACAAAGCCGTGCGGTTCAGAGCGTGATGATGAATATTTGTGGCGTATCGTCGGTCAGAGTTTTTCCATCAGAGGAAAATAAATCACAGAATTCAAACACTTGGCTCTTACTTGACTCCGAAGCGGTCCATGAACATGATGTGGTCTCGGAAGGTCCTGTTGATGTCCAGGTCGATCTGTTTGATCTCGGATGAGTAGAGTCTGGCCTGCTCCTTCATTTTCTGAGAGGAGGACAAGAGGAACGTTAACATCGACGAGGTCGGTGGTTAAAAGATGCTTGTGAGTGAGTTCAGAGGCTGGAATGTGTTTTGATCGCAGGTATGTGAGAAGAACTTTTGGAAATCCATTTTTGTCATCTGAGGCCTCACAGAAGCAAGATATAGGAAATAAGGAATTAAACTCTCTTGGCTGATAAGCCAATAAAACATGAATATATGAAAGATGAACTCTGGTTCCAGATGTCCATTACAATTTGATCGGCTTGTTATTCTCCCGCCGAATTAATCCAGCCCACTTTGGGAAACTGCTGTTGTATTGTGTTAATCCTGCGGCTTGTTGTGATGGAGCAAAGGATAAATATGTGTCAGGACAAATATTTGGATTTAAATGTTCATCTGCTCAGCCAGCTAATCGGAGACATTTCCAAATCCACCCAGACCGCCAACATCAGTCTGTTTATTCCACATCCAGATTTCATTCAGCTGACGGAGGTCAACGTTTGGAGCAACGTCTGAATATCTCACATTTTATCTATTAAAAATGATCATTTGTTCAGTTTGTAGGCAGAGTTACAGCTGACAGGTACACAATAGATCCTTTTTTATTTTACACTGTTTTATTTCAGATTTCTTGTAAAATCAAAATGCTTCAGTTGTTCTATGTCAAATTCTTGACACACAGAAATCGCAGATTTTACACCAATCAGTCATTTTCTTGAACAGTCCGGCCACCGATTTTTCATTTTATAAAATGTCAGAAAGAAATGTAAATCCTACTGTATTCAGAAGATTTTTTAATCAATATTAAATAACAGGAGAAAAAAAAAAAAACGAGAAACAGACGAATTATTGACATTTAAGAAAATGAAAGAAATGAACGTTTTGGCATTTTATCAGTAAACTTTGTGTGCTGGACCTGGATGGTTTTTATCTATCAGGGGAAATAAAGAAGCTGAAGAAGTTCATTCAGCCGTGATGTGAAAACAGACAGAAGAGAATCTGAAACAGCCTCCGTTGTCCGATTCAGATGTTCCATCTTCGGCGTGTTCACCTCTGAAATCTACAGCTCAGCTTCCTGAAGTAGAACTCAGCGAAGCTCCGAAGGAAACATTTTGTTGTTGTTACACAAGTCGCTGCTGGATTTCTCTGGACGTACTTTCTGCTTCTGAAAACTCCTCGTCTCATTGGTGGACTCAGCACGGAGCTGCTGATGGGTCTCTTTGGGAGATTATTTCCACATTAAATAAGCAAAATAAATCTGAAGGTGTGCCGGACTTGCAGCGTCAGCGTCAGCCTTTCTTCCAGTCTTTGTGGTAATCTGGTCTAAAGTCGTCCTGGACCTGAATCAGTTTTCTCATCTGATTTAAACTTTAAACTTGAGTTTCGGAGTGGATTGTGTAAATGAATATTTTTCATTTTAAAACTTTTTTTTTAATATACGAGCCCCTCCATTTGTTGTTTCCTTTTTAATATCTAATAATCTGGACTTTTAAAGAGACACCTTATGTTAATATCATTTAATATTCCTTGTTATGTGTCGGCCACATTTCTGATTCAGACCTCCGTCCAGCTGGAGTCAACAGTCACACGTGAATGATGGGAAACTTTATCAACGTCTTCAAAGAGACCACACTTGTTAATCAAATTATGGCTAACCTCGTATTTGCCCTCATTCTCCTTCTTCGTCTTCTCCACATCCAGCATCAGGGCCCAGGCCCGACCTCGGAGCTGCAGGGGAATGCCCTTGTACACCCGTTTCACCATCTGAAGACGCAGAGGGAGGAAAACATGAAACAGAGTGGATATGAAAGCCAGAAGTTTGGAGAGCTGAAGCTTTAAAATGTGAGTCACCGGAAAGTTTAACCACCTCCTGTTCGCCTATGTCAATATTCACAAGAGCAAAACAAAAAGTTTTCACATCGGAGACGTAAATGCTGAGTATGAACTGTGTGTGTGTCTGAAATGGATCAAAAACGACTGGTAATAATAATCTTTTTGTTGACCTGTGTGAGTTAGACGACCTTCAAACACCTCAAGATAAACCCACGCTTTGGAAACCAAACATGGCAACTAGAAAAACACACATTTAGAACTTCCAAAACACACTTCTGTGACGTGACTTTAGGAGCTCTTTCCATCCTCCTCCTTTCTGCGGAGGTGACCAAACTGTAGAGAAGGTGAATGCTTCAGTTTCTGGGAGGAACAGAACAACATGTTTGTTCATCTGGAGTCGTGTTTTTTTATCCGGTCTGGACCTCAACTAGCTCCAAACAGAATCTGGCTCTGCTAAAAGGAGTTCTGAGGGAACTTAGACGAAGAAACAAGTTCACAACTAAAACTGTAAAAGAACCGCCGGGTTTAAAAATAAACCTTAGAAGAGTAAGTTTTACACTGAAATAGAAGAAGAGATTAAAGTTTCAAACTTAGCCGTGTGGATGAAGCCGTACCTGATCAACTTCCTGTTTCCAGGTAATGTTGATGAAAGCAGCTTCCTGCTGAGTTTTAGTTTTTACCTCGTTTCTTCTACAGTAAAACCGAACTATGAATCTGACGGAAAACCAAAATGAGGAGTTAGAAGGAGCTAAAACTGTCAGTTTGTGTCATATGTTAGGGATTGTGTTTAGATGTGAGTCACTCTGGAGTCCAGACTCTGTTTTGTGGTGATTCAATGTTGTCTGTAATCATGTGACCTCTCCAGCAGTGACACCATGCTAAAAAACATTCAGTCTGGTCCGGGTGGACTTCTCCTCACCCTGCTGCTGGCCTTGTATTTCTCCCACTTCTTCACCATCTTCAGCCATTTCTCTGCTCGCTCGATCTCCAGTTGCTTCAGCTGTGGAGGAGGAAACAGGAAGTATCAACCTGAACTTTGGCTTTCTTCTTCTTCGTCTCTTTAAGGCCTTAAAACTAGCGAACAAGTAAACGAGTCAAAAAAATCATCAGAACAGAGGAAGATGAATATCAGGTCTGTGAGGTTCAGCCTTCATGAAACCTTCAGACGATGAAGAGTATTTACCTTGACCTCATGAGCCGTCGGTGCTTGTAGTTCGTCCTCACTGAAAAAAGAAATAAAAGGTGAAGAGCGTCACGAGGAACAATCGTTGGGGGAGCGCTGCCCAGCGGAGGGAAACAGCAGCGACACGTTTGACTTACTGCATGAAGCCGAACCGGTCGATGACTTTGTAGACGCTGTAGTCGGCGTCCTCCCAGGGGTCGATCTGCACCCCGCCCTGCCTGCCCTGGAGACACAAACGCAAAGACACACACTAAAACTAACACTACTGTATCTCAGATGCAGGCTGGGGTTGAATGCCTTGCTCCAGGGCTCCACAGCAGCAGATAAGGAGGAGAAAATCTTCAAACTTCGTGTCCTTATTGTATTTTTTCTACTGAAACTTTTTACAGAGTTTATTATGAACGTCTTCAGCAGTTGGATCAGACCATGCGGTCCATCAATGACCCCTGACCCCTGACCCCTGACCCCGTGGTCTTCTTTCCTTGGACTACTGTTTGAAGAACATCCCACAGAGCTGCAGCTCGGTTCTTCTCTCACTGGACTATTTTCCTGCTTCAGCTCCAGGACTAAATGTTCATAATGTCGTTTGTGCTTCATTCATCCACATTCGCACACAGACAGCAACAGTCCAACTGCAGCAGCAGGATAAAGTTACAACTGGAGCTCCCAATCTGCATCAACCAGCACAAAGTTTGTTTCACGGAAAATCCTTTAAAGCATCAATCTGTCCCAGTGTTGACTTAACAGAGAGGGAACTAATCCTCCGACAGGACTACCAGAGGCCTCTGCTGTCGGTTGGCTGCCATCTGGAAAGCAGCCAATCAGGCAGGAGTGAGGGGAGGGGCGGGGCTTCATCGTGGTCGAGTCAGCGGTCTGAGCCCCCCCGCCTCCACTAGTGATGTCAGCAACATGAAAGTGAGAGGACTAAAAATACTTTCTCACTGAGGGCGACTGGACAGACGGAGGGGGAGTGACTTAAATCTGTCACGTTGATTTATGACTGAACGAACTGAATGTCAAAGTTAAACTTTGAGCTGGGGCATAACCCCCCAACTACCCCCCCCCAAATCTGTTCAACCATGACACCACCTGCATGGTTCATCTGGTTTCTTCAAAACCTGGATAGAAAAAAAGAAAAAAGAAAAGTGAAGCTACAAGCTGTGACGTCATCCATCAGTTCGAGAGCTGGAGCCTCCAGTTTGTAATTCGGTCTTCGGTCATCATATGGGATTTTACCCCTAATCCCCCCCCCCCAACCTATAGACTTCAATATAAGGGAGGAGGAGGGATATTTTCCCATAGATTTCAATACACTCTTACTTCTCTTCATAACCTGATGGTCATTGGATAGATCATCAATGATCTCTTCAGCCTCAGTGTCTACAGACATTATTATATACAGTCTGTTTTTGTTTGTTTGTTTGTTTGTTTTTACCCAGAATGCCGCTGGGCTCTTCTCCTCTTCCCTGATCTGTGACAACAACACGTGTTTGGAAACTGGTGTCCGTCCACAAAGGTCTCACTGACCGGGAGTTCAGCCAGCCGCCGGAGGTCGTTGTCAAGTCAATCAGGACGCAGTGTGTCACAGTTGTTGCTATGGTGAGACAGACCCCCCCCCCCCCACCCCCCCCAGCTAAATTTAACCTCTGTCTGCCACCGAGTCCCGCCCCCCCCGCCGATCTACTGTGTGTCGACATGCTCACCACTGGGCCTCGTGTTCCCACCTTCCCTCCGCTCATCAACGATTTTAATTCATTTGAACATTCTCTCTGTTTATTCTCTTCAGCGCTTCAAACCTGTTCTGATGAACTAAAGACTGAAACCTTTCAACTTAAAGTCCAGTTTTTAAAGGTCAAGGATCTGACTCCTCTCCAGCCTTTTATTCTGAAGGGCTGATGTCCATCAGATGATAAAAAACCATCTCAGTAGTTTTCCGTCTCCTCCCTGAGGCTTCTGTCCAATCAGAGGAGAGGATCCGATCCTCTGTATGTGACATCACTGACTGACGGCCGGATTTAAGGTTCAGTTTCTGGATGAAGGCTGTGGACTGATACTTGAACTGGATTCGTTCAGAACCTGGACCTGATTTAGACCAGATGGAGGTCTAACTTTAGACCGTGTGGACTTTTCTTCATCTCAGCTGTTTTCTGTGTGTGATTTTGATGCCAGTTTGAGTTTCAGCGAGATTTAATATCATTTTCCAATCAAATCCGACCACAAGCGAAAACATCTTATTACACAATGTGTTATTGATGCACGCCTGGCAACGCACACACATCCACCCACATCCACCCTGCTCCGTCCTCCGCTCAACACAACACACACGTCGGATTTAACACCTTTGTCCTTCTGTTCAGTCTAAAATCATCAGTGTCACATCGACCTCCACCTGCAGAGCGACAGAACGAGCAACAAAGGCCCGCAGCGTGATGTCGTCTAAATACTAATGACACATTTGTTCTGAACAGGATTCTGCTTTCAGTGAAAACAGAACGAGAATCCAAATACATCTGTGTTTTGGTATGAGGCTAAAAAAAAAATGTCTGACATGATCCATCTGGACCGAATCAGCTGATCTCAGTCTGTGAACTCACCGTCGCATATTTCAGGATGATCTCAGCACGTTCCTCTGCTATTAGAGTCTCGATGTCTTTCTTCATGTCAATATCTGCAGAGAAAGGAGAGCAAGAGCTCAACAACAACAACAACAACAACACAAGATGACTCAGAATCAAACAGCTCATCGTGGTTGGAGACTTTCGGTTTCCAAACCAGCAGGAACTTCACCACAGTCATCGATATGCAATTTATCAATCCGCTCTAACTGATCGATCAGCATCTAAAATGTGACAATTTCTTATTTTTCCTTCTCATATTTTTTGTATTTTGGATGTTTGAAGACTGAATGATGAATCAAAAACTGGACCGCCAGGATCCTGGACCAGAGCGAGACCAGAAGACCAATAAATATTTGAAACCTGGTCCGTCAGTACCGAGGTCTGGACTCTAAACGAGGTCTGGACTCTGGAGGAAGTCTGGACTCTAAACAAGATCTGGACTCTGGAGGAGGTCTGGACTCTAAACGAGGTCTGGACTCTAAACAAGGTCTGGACTCTGGAGGAAGTCTGGACTCTAAACGAGATCTGGACTCTGGAGGCGGTCTGGACTCTAAACGAGGTCTGGACTCTAAACGAGGTCTGGACTTTGGACGAGGTCTGGACTCTGGACGAGGTCTGGACTCTGGAGGAAGTCTGGATCTAAACGAGATCTGGACTCTGGAGGAGTCCTGGACTCTAAACGAGGTCTGGACTCTAAACAAGGTCTGGACTCTGGAGGAAGTCTGGACTCTGGAGGAGGTCTGGACTGCTGTAGGTCTCACATAAAGAAAATATAAATCAGTTTAACTGAATTAAGGCGGCGTCTCTAAAACAGAGCAGAGCTGCTGAATCGTTAATCCTCCTTAATCTACATCTTCGGCGTGGATCCACCCGGAGAACGCAGCCGGGGGGGTGATCTGGATCAGAACTACCTCTGAACAGGATTAACCGATGAGAGTCTGTTTTTTCATGAGGAGGGAACAAAGAGCGGCTCCATCAGACCAGACAAGATGAGTCCAGCTTCTCTGATCGTCCTGAAGTCTCCTAATGTGGACTGACGAGTACAAACAGAACATTAAGACCACCTGATCCTGATCCAGATCCTGATCCTGGACTCCTCTCCACCTCTGAAGCCGAGCTCTGGGATCTGGACTGAGACGTTAGCAGCAGATCCTGTAAGTCCTGGAAGTTGTGAGGTGGATCCTCCATGGATCTGGACTTGTTGGTCCAGCTCACCCCACAGATGCTGGACTGGACTCAGATCTGGGGGATTTGGAGCCGAGTCAGCACCTTAAACTGGTTTTTGTTCCTCAGTGAGACAGAGAGCCTGATCCTGCTGAAAGTCTGAGAATACTGTTTCCATGAAGACCTGGACCTGGTCTGGACCAGGTTTAGGTCAAAGTAACGTCCACATGACCACAGGACTTCCTGTTTCCCGGCAGGACGCTGTCTCCACCAGCTGGTCTCCTTCCCATAATGCACCTGGAGCTCGAGGCAGGTCGACCCCTGACCCTGTGGCCCAGCGGTTTGTGCGCAGTCAGCCTTGGATGTCACACTGAGGATTCACTGCTGCTGAAACTGGAGACGACGGCCATGTTGGATAATAAAGGCTGTAAATTCTATTTCTGGATTAAAGTCTTCAGTCGGATCGGAGGTTCAGTTTCACTTCACGTCAACATGGACGTTCCCGTCTCACTGGGATCTAATTTGGTGCTGCAGTCGGAGCGTTCGGCTCCTGCTCGCGGCTCAGTAGGTGGCGAGTTTAGCTTCCTGGCGGTTCGCTGCTGGTTTTCTGTCGTGGTTTTATATTTGACAATAAAAAACCCTTTTTCTTTTTGCTGAATCTGTTTCCTGCTCCTTTCTGTTTTGTTTCTTTCCTAACCGCTGAATTTTAACAGGGAACATTACAGACGGCCGTTCTGAATCCATGACTGAAGCTCCTCCGGGTCACCGACGCTTTGACTCAACAAAGACTTCGGGATTTCAGTTCAGGCAGCCAAACGGTCGGCGTGTCATCAATCTGAAGCAGCGTGTTTAAAAAGTCCAAAGAAGAATCGAACAGTTTGCGATCGGCTCACAGGAGCTTTAAATACGAGCCCACGTCTGAGGCAGATGGCAGCGGCGGCGTGTGGTCACTAAATCACAGAGCAGCTCTGGCCGGAGGCCCAGGACGAAGGGCGGAGGCCCAAACCGGGAGAGCGGGCCGAGCTCCTCCCTCTACCTGACCCGCCCCCAGAGTCTGACAGACCTGACGGGACCCGGACCGGAGCGTTTGGCTTCCTCACAAACAGCTGAACCAGTTTAACCAGATGACATCATTAAAAACCGCCGAGCGTCAGGAACGGCTCTATTACAGAGCAGCAGTCGGCCGAGTGTCAAACATCCAGAACCTCCTGAGACCAGATCCAGACCGAACATGAAAGACCAGGTCCGGGTCTGAGCGTCTGCAACGTCGTCCCTCTGATCGGACTTCAGACGGACTACAGCCGAGTCTCCAGGACCGTTACAGGTCTGAGTGAAACACCTGAGACCTGAAGACCTGGACTCTGGGTCCTGGACTCTGGGCCCTGGACTCTGGGCCCTGGACTCTGGGCCCTGGACTCTGGGCCCTGGACTCTGGGTCCTGGAGACTGAATGAAGACCTGTAACATCACGTGTAAACACATTTATATATCAGGACCACTGACTGACCTGGACCTTCAGATCGTATTGAAGTCTATGGGAAAATGTCCCTCCTCCTCCTTTATATTGAAGTCTATGGGAAAATGTCCCTCCTCCTCCCTTATATTGAAGTCTATGGGAAAATGTCCCTCCTCCTCCTTTATACTGAAGTCTATGGGAAAATGTCCCTCCTCCTCCTTTATATTGAAGTCTATAGGAAAATGTCCCTCCTCCTCCTTTATACTGAAGTCTATGGGAAAATGTCCCTCCTCCTCCTTTATACTGAAGTCTATGGGAAAATGTCCCTCCTCCTCCTTTATATTGAAGTCTATGGGAAAATGTCCCTCCTCCTCCCTTATATTGAAGTCTATGGGAAAATGTCCCTCCTCCTCCTTTATATTGAAGTCTATGGGAAAATGTCCCTCCTCCTTTATACTGAAGTCTATGGGAAAATGTCCCTCCTCCTCCTTTATATTGAAGTCTATGGGAAAATGTCCCTCCTCCTCCTCAGTCAACGTTTTCCTGATGAGTTTATGGTCTCAGTCTCTAGTTTACAGTCTTCAATACAACATCATGTTAATTTTTTAAATGATGCTCCATTTAGAGGGAAAGGGGAGGGGTTAGGGGGCGGGGTTAGGGTTTTAAAGGTCTGATCCTGTCTTCTGATTGGCTTTCTGTTTTCTGAGCGAGCCAATAAAAATCTAACATTTTTCAGGTAAAAACGCTCAAAGCCTGGAAAGGTGGGAGGAGTCCAGGTGGGCGGGGCTTAGGGAGGCTGCTTAGGTCGGGTGGACCTTTAAAGCGTTAGTTTTTGTTTACACATTGATTATTGGTGATCGATATATCTGTCAGTTACTATTTTTAACTATAAAAACACAGAAATGCTCCTTTTTGTTCCTGGAAGCCGTAAAAACAGATTAATTCTGTAAATAAAGTGAATTATCGGAGAAAAGGAGGAAATATTTTTCACATTTCAGACGCTGAAGGTGATTTTCTGTCATCTGATCGATTATAAATTCATCACTGGTTCCCGGACACACGCTGCAGTTGTGCAGTAAATGTTGTTAAAGTGTGTTAAGTCTGTTGTGTTGTTGTAGCAGCAGCAACCCGGAGCTCCGCAGGCCGGAGCCACCGCCGCCTCCCCCGGCTCCATCGGGGGGGGCACACCGGGAGCTGCGGATCCAGATTCACTGAGACCCGGACCGGACCGGACCTCCCTGACGGATCCGGGTGTCGATCCGTGATGGTAAACAAACCCCCCAGCCTCCGGGGGGGGGGGGGCTGAGACGATGATTCAATTTTCCCGCGAGATCGTTAAATTCTAATGAGAATAAAGAAAAGAACAGACGGACGGAGAGAAACAGGCGGATCCTTACCGTGTTCCAGATCCGGATCCGAGGCGCATCCTCCGGTCAGAGTCAGAACGGTCCACCGGTCTGACAACAAAAGGCTCCGTCAGTCCATCCGCTCACACACACACACAGCAGGGAGGCAGAGGTGAGAAAGGAGACGCACGGGACAGAGGAGATCCAGATCCAGGTCCAGGTCCGGGTCTGGGTCCGGGTCCAGGATCCGGCGCACTGAGCAGGCGCCGCAGCGTGGCACCGTCAGCCGAGAGAGAGCTGCAGGACCCGGCCTTAAAGACACAGAACCTCCAGTCCTGAAGACACAACAGACACACAAACACACAACCACGGAGGCTGGTCTGGGTTTTCCTCTGCCGCCACCTGCTGGAGGGACAGAGAGGAGACAGTGATGGGACCGATCCAGGACAGATCCGGGACAGGTCCGGGACAGATCCGGGACAGATCCAGAACAGATCCAGGACAGATCCGGGACAGATCCAGAACTGATCCAGGACAGATCCAGAACTGATCCGGGACAGATCCGGGACAGATCCAGGACAGATCCAGAACTGATCCGGGACAGATCCAGGACAGATCCAGAACTGATCCAGGACAGATCCGGGACAGATCCAGGACAGATCCAGAACTGATCCAGGACAGATCCGGGACAGATCCAGGACAGATCCAGAACTGATCCAGGACAGATCCGGGACAGATCCAGGACAGATCCAGAACTGATCCGGGACAGATCCAGGACAGATCCAGAACTGATCCAGAACAGATCCGGAACAGATCCAGAACTGATCCGGGGCCGATCCAGGACAGATCCGGTACAGATCCAGGACAGATCCGGGACAGGTCCGGGACAAATCCAGGACAGATCCAGAACTGATCCGGGACAGATCCGGGACAGATCCAGAACTGATCCGGGACCGATCCAGGACAGATCCGGGACAGGTCCGGGACAGATCCAGGACAGATCCAGAACTGATCCGGGACAGATCCGGGACAGATCCAGGACAGATCCAGAACAGATCCGGGACAGATCCAGAACAGATCCAGGACAGATCCGGGACAGATCCAGAACTGATCCGGGACAGATCCGGGACAGATCCAGGACAGATCCAGAACAGATCCGGAACAGATCCAGAACTGATCCGGGGCCGATCCAGGACAGATCCGGGACAGGTCCAGGACAGATCCAGGACAGATCCAGAACTGATCCAGGACAGATCTGGGACAGATCCATAACCGATCCAGGACAGATCCGGTACAGATCCAGGACAGATCCAGAACTGATCCGGGACAGATCCGGGACAGATCCGGGACAGATCCATAACCGATCCAGGACAGATCCGGTACAGATCCAGGACAGATCCGGGACAGGTCCGGGACAGATCCAGGACAGATCCAGAACTGATCCAGGACAGATCTGGGACAGATCCATAACCGATCCAGGACAGATCCGGTACAGATCCAGGACAGATCCGGGACAGGTCCGGGACAAATCCAGGACAGATCCAGAACTGATCCGGGACAGATCCGGGACAGATCCAGAACTGATCCAGAACAGATCCGGAACAGATCCAGAACTGATCCGGGACCGATCCAGGACAGATCCGGGACAGGTCCGGGACAGATCCAGGACAGATCCAGAACTGATCCAGGACAGATCCGGGACAGATCCAGAACCGATCCAGGACAGATCCGGGACAGATCCGGGACAGATCCAGAACCGATCCAGGACAGATCCGGGACAGATCCAGAACTGATCCAGGACAGATCCAGGACAGATCCGGGACCGATCCAGGACAGATCCAGGACAGATCCGGGACAGATCCAGGACAGATCCAGAACTGATCCGGGACAGATCCAGAACTGATCCAGAACTGATCTGTCCATCCCAACATCTCATCTCCTCCCACGGGGGGTGTGTGAATTAACAGGATGCAGATTTGTGGACTTCCGGATAGTTTGGATCACAGCAGTCCAGTCTGGAGGGACCAGATTCCTGGACCGGTTCTTCTGGATCCTCTTGAGACAGGAAGGCCGTCCCACAGAAGGACAGAGGACGTGTCCCGGTCCACAGTGACTGCAGGCCGAGGTGATGCTGCTTCAGGCCACATACAATAACTTCAGTTTGTGTTTACTCTGAAATAAGTCAACGTTCACACAAATAATCAAAGTGATATCAGTTTATTGAGTATAAAAAAGGTGATGAACACAACGAGAGTGTCAAACATAACTACTGAAAAAAAACAAAAAACAAACCCACAATGCAAAGTTCATAAGTGGTTTAAAAACAAGCAGAAAAAGGTCAGTGGTCACTTTAAGAGGAGGCTGGAAGTGAAATCAAATCAAACCTTCACAACATTTGGAATAAACGAACGTCTTCTGACGGTCACGTTCAGGAAATAACACGTTCACGACAAAGTGCAAAGACTTCATTCAGTGCAAACAGCAAGACTCCACAAGACACATTCACAACCTCCAACAGAGACGACAACATCAAACTTACACAACTCACTTCAACCTTTTTCCTGAACTTACTAATTCATGTCGACTCGACGACAAACCGAGTCAAATTCCCTTTAAAAAGGTGTCGAGATGGAATAAATCCAGAAGTCCGGGGAGCGTGGCGGTGTGTCCTGGATTTACCTCATTATCCGGTCTGACATCCACCGCCAGCTGAACCCACATCCAGGTTCAGGGACCATCAGGGCCCACGAGTCTCCAGGTCACCTGCTGGACCTGCTGGACTCAAAAACCTGAAGTACAATATCACCAAAGTCTGGATGTGAATTATTAAAATAAAAAAAAAAAATAAAAAAAATCACAGTGTGGTCAATCTGACAGATATTAGGACGATTCATTTTTAACTTTTTCTTTTAGTGGAAAATTTAAAATTGATGATGTGGGGAAATAAGTCAAAGGCCCAGGAGCTCCACTTTGTGGTCTGCTCGTACACATTTTACCTCATCAGAAGAGGAAACAGCTGATCCTTTGGTCAGTTGTGCTGCATCATCAGCTGCTGACGTCTAGTTTAGTTTGTCGGACCAACACGGTGCTTCTTCCTGAATAAAGTTTTGTTTGAATCCTAATCATGCAGAATATAAAGAATAGCTCTATAAAGACGCTTCTCGTTAATCTGAAACAAACGAGGCTGAAATTTCACACATCCATATTGTCGATGCCGTTTCCTCCTGAATTTAAGCATTCACAGCCAGCGAGGAAAACACCAGACATGATGAGATAAATACTAGATGGCTGTCTTCAATCACCTCTCTGAGTTTAAGGTAGAGTCACTTTCTACTTTCACACACTTCACTCTGACCAAACACAAAAATAATTCTCTTTCCTGACGGACGTTTTGAGATCCGACCTTCACTCACCTCTGATTACATCTGGCTGTGTAGACAGTTTAAGCATTAAATATGTATGGATTAGATATTTTATATTAAAGGTCCATACTTCAACTCCTCCAGCCTTTTATTTTGAAGGGTTGCTCTCCATCAGGAGATATATATTTTTGTTTTTAAGACCAAAATCCATCTCAGTAGTTTTCCATCTCGACTCTCGGAGTTTCTCTGGAGCTCCAGAAACAGCAGGTCAGTCAGCCAATCAGAGGAGAGGATCTGATCATCTCTTCTGATTGGCTGATTGTTTTCTGGCAAATCTCGCAGATCCAATTGGACTGGACTTGGGAGGCGTGTCTAAACCTGAATCCAGGCTGGAACCGAGACCACATGGAGGTCTCTCTTCAGACTGTATGGACCTTAAAGATCTAGCTTTAGACAGAACGGACCTTTATGTTGAAGGAGTTATTGAAACAAAAATATGGCTGTTTAATTCTTTCCTGATAAGATTAAGACTAGATCAGATCTGAATAAAAGGGACCGGTCCACATGAGATCACCTCGGCCATCAGTTTATCCAGGCGTAGGCGTACAGACCGTTCTCCTTCCACAGATCACACTGAGCGGCAGAGTAGTTCTGAGACACCAACAGATCGCTGGACAGGAGAGCAATGGCTGATGGGTACTCGGGCCAATCGCTCGCCATCTTTCCTGCATGAGCATTAAAAGATAAGCACAATGTGAGTGGAAGAAAAAAACCCCATAAATATAGTCAGTTATCAAACCTTTCCCTGTTCAGCTGGTTCCTACAGAGAAATCTACTCTGAGTGGGTCAGACATCATCTAAAAACATCTCAAAATAAACCAGAGCTGCTGATTTCCTTTAATCCGTCTCCTCTTAGACTGAATCATAATCAAAGTGCAGCCGAGTAAGAAGAAAATCAACCGATTCTTTGTGTTTCAAATACACTGCGGCATAAAATCTGAACAAGACACAACGCTGACAGTATTTAGATATTTTAGAGATTGAATAAAAGCAAAAATAAAAAAATAAATCAAAGTAACATAAGTAACAGGATCAACAGGGAGAATACTGACTGACTTGGTGGCTGAGATTAATGTACTGAGCTCCTGTGGTGGTGCCTTCACTGTCCAGGGAGAATTTGAATTTGAACGTGGAAAACAAACCGAACCTCAGTCACCTCCTCCTCAGACAGACGTCCTCACCTGTTTTGGCGAAGCCGACGAGGTGACGCGTGATGAGACTCTGGAAGCTCTTGTCCTGCTCAGAGAGGGACTTCCCCAGGACGGACTCCAGGCCCCCAAAGAAGGCCACGGCGTCCAGACAGTGGAAGGAGAAGCGGCTGGGGAACGGCAGGAAGCCTCCGGACGTGTTGACCGGCCCGGACGGCGTGTGCGTCACCACGTAGCGATACACGGGACTGTCGAGTGCAGCTGCAGGCACAGAGGAGTCATTCAGAATGAGCTGCGAGAAGCCAACAACAACAGAGAAACTGCTGCAGGTCTGTAGAATCAGGGATTAACAGATTTCAATCCTTTTCCCAAAACATGAATAAAATCAAGCTTTCACACAGTTACTGCAGCTTCATTCTTCAGGAGAGAAAGAATATTCTGATTTGAAAATACGATCAAAACTCTGATGCAGCATCAGGCCAGATTGGTCTTTATGCAGCAAAGAAGAAATAGACTGTACAACAGAAAAAACCCAATGAACTGTACAGGAGGGAAAAAATAAATCACCCATGATGCTTTGCACAGCAGCGGAATGTCAGTTAACTCAGAGCTTCACCACTGAGCGAGTTCAACACCCCCACAGACACAAAACCTACACCGAGCACATCTTAGCTGCAGCAGAGAAGTCGGCCAAGATTTGTTCTCCCGAATAAAACAAGTTGTAAGGCTCAGTAATGCTCTAATATACTGATGTACTGCAGGAAGGCCGAGCGCCGCGCTGCTGGCCTCAGCAACAGGAAACGCTGCCAGCTTCTCTGAGCTCAGCAAACACCGGAGGAACGGCCACGAGCAGTCTGAAGGAAAGACTGTTTGAAAAACAAATTGTGAGTTCAAGTTTTGTAAAAGTTCCGCCTTCAAGATGGCGGCTCGCAAACTGACGGTGACGCGTTGAGTGTGATTGGAGAGACCTGCAGCACAGTCAGGTAAAAACCAAACCCATTTCCATTTTTAACAGATCTTACTCTCCTCAAAAAAAACGTTAAAAAAAAAAAAAACTTATTTGACTTGAAGCGCGGCCATCAATGAATGCGGATGGATGCAGTGAGCTAAGTGAAGGCGGGGCCACTCAGGACCAGGTGAGGTTACCTGCGGCCCTCTCGGCCAGGTCGTTGTTGGGACAGGTGACCCTGATGTCGGACACCATGGTGGTGTAGGCCCTCTCCGGGCAGCGGTCGCTGGTGGGGCACGGCGCCAAGCTCGGGTACAGGTCCAACGCCGCCTTGGTCAGGTTCTCACCGAAGGACCGGAGTTTATCTGGGGGGGCAGAGAGATCAAGGGTCACAGCTCAGGTCGGGCTCTCGTGGTTAATAAAACCTGCTGAGGGTTCTTCTGGAACAGTTTTGTGCTGAAGCTGCAGATCTTTTGTGTTGCAGCGTTTAAAGTGGATTTAAAAATGTTTGTGTTGGACTTCATTATTTAAACTGAGCACAAGTAGAAGCATAAGAAGATTTCTAAGATTTCTATCTCCTACACATTGAAAACAAAACCTTAATAAGTAAAAACCATCAGGAGGAATAAAACCTAAAAAACTCTGAAGACCAGCTGATGTTTGGAATGATGTGAGAAACGCTGAAATCCCAACATCAGAAAAGACACGGAAACATTCAGAAGCTTCGACTGTGAGTTTCTGAGTGTGAACAGAAATGTCTTCTCTGTAATTAGAGCCACAAAACATATTCACATATTTGACGCTGTGCTGCTTCTTCATTAGCTCTAAAAGCAAAAAACTATTCCCATGAAAATTTCAGAAAGCAGCTGCAGCGATCATGAAACATTCATGGACTCGCGTTACATGTTCCACACGCACAGCTCAGCTGACTGACTCCTTCACTCTCCTTCTGCCTTCATGTAGAAATCTGATTGTTTACTGCAGCATTTATTCATCACCGTGTTGGGAATTAACTGTAAATGAGACGGACGCTGCCTCTGATGTCAGCTGCAGGTTTCTGAGCTGTTCCATCAGTCAAACCTGCAGGTCCTCCACAGACCACTAGAGTCCAGCAGGAAGTGTCCTGTTAAAGGTCCAACCTGTTTCCAGTCTGGGACTGAAGCTGTTCTGGTCTCTGGGGATCAGGTCTTCCTTCATGAGGACTGAAGGGAGAATTTAGAGCACTCAGCTGTTTATGTTTTGTTTAGATTATAATTTTGGCACATTGAGGGCGGGGCCTTTGGATTAGTTTAGCGTTAGGGGGGTGGAGTCAGACTGCGCCGAGATGGCGAAGTACAGCAGCTTTCTCTGAGCTTCAGAAAACTGAAGGTGACGTCTCAGAGCAGGCATCCGTCTTTATTTACAGTCCACGGTCACCTGAGCATTTACTGAGAGTTAAAAATTAAACCTGACAGTTTGTGTTGTCCAGCCGGTTGGAGGAGACCTTCAGCCTCAGAATCCTCTCTCATTCCAGCATCATTTATCTGATCTCTGATCAAATCACCATCTGATAAAAAATTTTATCTAAATTGTTTGTGTTGGTTCGTGTCTCAGCTGGTTAAACTGGTGGACTGAAGGTGTGGGACCTGAACTGTCAGACAGGTGAAGGCAGCAGCTGTTACCTGTGACGAACCAGCTGTAGTCGCCCCAAGTCCACGTGGAGATGTTTCCGGAAGAAGGACTAGAGGAGACACACACGGGAAGTGAGAGGAGTTTGATCAGAGTACGATCCGATGACGAACCTGAGCCAGCTGACGTCTCACCTGAAGTCCGCCTCCTGCTCCGTCGTCCCGACAACGAAAGGGACATCATTGTAGGCTTTCTTCTTCTCCCACAGCTCGAAAAGCGGAGCCTCGAGGACGTATCCGTCCACCACCGCCACCGGGCCGATGAAGTGCCCTCTGGTGGGGAGGTCTATCATCTCATCTGCTGCCCAGGAGGGGTACTCCTGCCATGGCACGGCCTGGGGCAACAGGGAAGGAGGGGTAACAGTTGGACTGATAATGAACAGGATCAGCTGTCGTTGTTGTTCTGCAGTAAGATGATAAATTATTAAATATGACATTACTGCATTATTAATGATGAGGCATTGATGCTGTTGTAGCCACATCGGGGGGGAGAACAAAAAGGAAAGTCAGCTTCAGGATCGAATTATTTCTTTATTACTATTTTGCTCTTCGGCCTTGAACCTCCTGAGCGGTTCAAACTGGAAATCAAACATTTATCTGACAACACTGCTGACGTGTGATCAAAAGCAAAAACTGTTCAAGGTCCCATATTTTACAACAGATCAGTGAACCAATCAGAAGAGTGACTGACATTCTCTCTTCTGATTAGTTCACTGATCTGTTGCAAAATATGGGACCTTGAACAGTTTTTGACCTCGAGCTGTTTTCTGAGTGATCCAATAAAAATAAAGGTGGGTGGGGCTTTGAGGGCGGGGCTGAGGATTGCTTTGTTGTGACATCACAAAGTTCTCAGAGTCCCGACGGCCGGTATTAAATCTCAGTTTCTGACTGTATGAACTGTTTTAGAAACTCCATATCTGACATCACTTGGAGCTGCAGGTCTTTCTCTCTGTTACAGAGTTGGACTGTAAAGCTGCAGAAAATAAACCCGAGGAAATGCAGTAAACAACCAACTCTATGGGAAGAATAAATAAAAGTAAGGGCAAGAAAATGTGTAAGAATATGTGAAAATGTAATGTGAAGTACTGACAGTAATACAGATCATCTGTTTTACTGCCTGGAGTCATGTTTTATTTCATTTAACAACATGTATAATTCATTCCTAATCCCGGAGTTGCAGTCTGATGCTGAATAGAAAATGACCAATTCGACTTCTTCCAAATGGGCTCTCGTGTTTAGGTGCTGAACACCTGTCGTCACGTCGGGTCACAGTGAAAAGTAAAGAGGTTTCATTACCTTCATTAAGTTTCAGATTAAAATTAGAAACAGTCAGTTTTTCTGATACCTGGATGAGCAACATCAGTCATAAAGACGAGATATGGATCAGATATTTTATCTGATTTAAGCCTTTAATCTTTTACATTAAAGGAAAGAACTTCTCTGCCGTGTTTTCTGTCATTAGATATTTTAAATAATCTTTCTGCTTTGACAGAAATGAGCCCTGTTCAGATTCTACACAACAGTGTGGAGCGTCTGTGTGCGTCCTACCTGCAGGACTTGTCGGACGGAGAGCCGCCTCAGGCAGGTCAGGTCTTTGCAGCCCGTCTTCTTCAAGAACACCAGGTTGTCGGACTCGGCCTGCTCCAGCGAGGCGTTGTTGTTGACGTACGAGCCGCTCATGTCCACCGCCGCGTGGAAGAGACCCTTCGCCAGCGAGGACCCCATCAGCGTCCACACCGAGGTCCCACCTGCTCCACAGAAAAACAAGGTGAAGGATCTGAGCAGGTCCAGGGCTGGTCTTCAAACTTTCTACTAAAACATTTTCATTGCCAATAAATCTTCAAATCAGCTTCTTGATTTAATGTTCTGGTTTGTGTTTTACGGAACACGAGAAGATTTGACATAACTGAGACCAAAATATTTCAGTTCAGACTCATCAAATGTTTGGAGAAATGACTTGAAGGACTGATCAGTCATCATGGTTGCCACTAAAAACTAAATTTATTGGCAGCGGCTGCCGGACAGACTTCCTGTTTCCTTACCTGAGCTCTGTCCCAAGATGGTCACCTTCCCGGGGTCTCCTCCGAACACGTGGATGTTCCTCTGGACCCACTTCAGAGCAGCGATCTGGTCCATGAAGCCATAGTTCCCTACAGGAAAGGGGGGGCGAGGGATCAATTAGCAAACCAGAGCCCGCTTTGATGTGGCCTTCTTTCTCGCGTCCCATTTTCTCCATCAGAAACAAGAAGTGCTCTTGTAGCCTGAACTAAATTTAACTCTTTTCAAGCGGAGGGAGCCGCAGAAATGGGCCACAGAATTAGGAGGATTCAAAATTAGAATCGTGAGCGGCGGAGAAGCTGCTGCTGGAAGACGAAGAGGACTCGTGGCCGCTGCCATCGTGCCACCATGTCACCAGAGGCTTACTCTCTCTCTCATATCAAGGTCACAGCAAATTACGTTGTGAAAAATTACCCAGCTTCCCCTGCCAGTCTGTGTCCTGTGTTACACCTGAACATGAGCAGACAACCTCAGGAATCAGCTGATCACATCAATAACATCAAAATGTGAAACTAAAGATCAGCAGCTGAACAAAAAAAAAAAAAAAGCATTTAGCTGCACCACGTCGTCTCCTCCATCTGAGTTTGTGTCGTTCTCTTCAGTTTAATTAATAAAGAAAATCAGTTCAGTCCAGGAAACAACAGAAAACACAAATCTGGATTTGAACTTTAGTCTCCAACTCTTCCTGCTGGATCGTCTTCATTCTGGACATATCAGTGTTTGGGCCGCAGATTCAGATGAAGTGACTCTGAAAGGAAGTTTCTAATATTCCATCCAGATGTTTGTCAGATGACGGCGGGAACAGAAAGCAGGGGATGGATTAGGGGGCAGACTGAACCAGCCAATCAGGAGAGAGCACAGAGCAGGTCAGATCCACCTTCTCCTCCAAAGACGGTTTCTACTGGTTTAAAAAAAAGAAGCTGGCTGACGGACAAACTGGAGGCTTCAAAAGGGCGGCTCACACCCCGACAGGTGACATCATGGGGGGGTTGGCAGTTGTGATGTCACCGCCCTGGTGTGTCTCTCTACCTGACTCACCTGAGGTGTTTGTTGCGGAACCTTCTCTCAGGAGCTCCAGGGCCAGGAAGCCGAAGGCGTTGAGTCTGTAGTTGAAGCTGACGTAAACCACGGACGTGTCCGCGGCGAGCTTCTCTGTGGGCGAGTAGCCTGGCTCTGCCCCACTGAGGATGTGCAGGTATCCCCCGTGGATCCAGACCATGACGGGCAGCTTGGCGTCGGGCTTCAGCGTGGGCGTCCACACGTTGATGAAGAGGCAGTCCTCCTGGCCCATCACCTTCCCCGAGCTCGTCATCGGACGCACCTGAGCGCAGATGCTCCGGAAGCGGCTGGCATCCATCAACCTGCTCCGGCACACCGGGTCAGCAGGTGGCGCCCAACGCAGGTTACCGACCGGCGGCGCGGCGTACGGCATGCCCTTAAAGGAGTAGGCTCCATTTTTCTGAGGGAGAAGAATTAAAATGTGATATTAAATCATCATCGCTTTGATCAGTATGGAGATCACAGTCATTCAACTTACTAACTCTGGACATGGACAGTTATTGATAAATGCTTCTTCTTCTTATTAATATTTTTATATTTGACAGTGAATTTGTTCAAAGTTTTATTTTTATGATGTTGTTTTCATCGCAGTTAGAGGACGACAATCATAAACAATTAATAAAATTTTATTCATCTCTACACAGCTGGGGATCTGACCCAGCAGTAAAAAGCCTGATTATCAGTTGCATGGTGGGAAATGTAGGACTCTGATGAAGACTGTTGTGCTTATTGTGCATTCATTTATATTTGTTCTGTCGTCAGGCCGCTCACATGTCTTCCTCTGAACTCGCCACACTCCGTGGTCACCTGGGCGATGCCCTGCGGCAGCGTTTGGGCCACGTAGACCAGATGTGCGGCGAGGGCGAGCAGAGCGAGCACGCCGACACAGATGAAGAAGATGCAGCGTCTGGAGAGCACCATGAAGGGGCTGATGTACTGCCTGTGACGGACATACTGCACCTCGGTCTGGTCCTCCTCCTGGACCAGGTAGCGGTACTCGTTCCTTTCTGGGACCTCGAACGTGTCCCCAATCATCTTCGCTCTGAGTCAGACGGAGAAAAGACAGAAAAGGGATCATCATGCATTCATGATCAGCTGCAAAGAGACACAGACTGTCCCTTTAACACCGGACAGGAAATAAAGAAGGTGTGTTTGTGTTTGAACTCTGCTGTGTCACCGATCCAACCTCCGTCAGCTCGGGGTCAAAGTTCACTCAGTCTCTGGTCCTCAGCTGCAGAATTAGGAAGGAGAAAACTGTTTTCTTATATCAGAGGAAGAGGAAGTGAGAGTTAACGAGAGAAATGACACTTTTTAAGACCCGAGGCAGACGTTGTGGGGAAAAGAGGAAAAGATGATAGAAGTCCTTCAGACTTCAGTTATTGTTCATAAATAGGTCCATTTTTCTCACAAATATCAAAAGCTGCAAAGTTTGTGTGGCTCCAGAAGTCCTGCAGCTGGTTTTAAGTGTTGTTTCACGTTTATCTAAATAAACAGTATTTATCATTTCCTGTATTTGCAAATCATTTTCTTGTTAAAATGTGGTTTTGTTTTAGGTCCAGTCAGATGTGTCAGTTTGTGTGTTATCAGGGAAACAGAACTCAGCAGGAAAACTTCAATAATGCAGCCCAAACTCTGAAAATTATTACATTAATAATAATAAACAAATAAAAATAAAAACTAAAAACAGAGATGATCTGCTGCAGGATTTCCGCTCGGTCCGTTTTTTATTTTAAATCACTTTAAACTTTCTTCTTCTTCACTGAATGTCTGAAGCTGAAGAAACAACACAACATCGGTTTGTTTACTCACCTGTCACACAAACAAACATCAAGAAGGAAAAAGTCCCAACAACAGTTTGTGTTGTTGTTCTGATCAGAGCGGACTGCGCATGTGCAGCCCAACGAGTGTTTTTAAAGAGACAGTACACTGAAGACCCGAAGACCTGAAGACCTGGAGCAGGAAGATCTGAAGACCCGGACCAGGAAGATCTGAAGACCCGAAGACCTGAAGACCTGGAGCAGGAAGATCTGAAGACCCGGACCAGGAAGATCTGAAGACCCGAAGACCTGAAGACCTGGAGCAGGAAGATCTGAAGACCCGGACCAGGAACATCTGAAGACCTGAAGGCCCGGAGACCTGAAGACCCAGAGACCTGAACCAGGAAGACCTGAAAACCCGAAGACCTGAAGGCCCGGAGACCTGAAGCCCTGAAGACCTGAAGACCCAAACCAGGAAGATCTGAAGACCCGAAGACCTGGACCAGGAAGATCTGAAGACCCGAAGACCTGAAGGCCCGGAGACCTGAAGCCCTGAAGACCTGAAGACCCAAACCAGGAAGATCTGAAGACCCGCAGACCCGAACCAGGAAGATCTGAAGACCCGAAGACCTGAAGGCCCGGAGACCTGAAGACCTGGACCAGGAAGATCTGAAGACCCGGAGACCTGGACCAGGAAGACCTGATGACCTTTAGACCTGGACCAGGAAGACCCGAAGACCTGATGACCTTTAGACCTGGACCAGGAAGACCCGAAGACCTGTAGACCAGGAGGACCTGATGACCCGGACCAGGAAGACCTGAAAGTGAGGTTTCTGGTCTCAGTCTAGTTTCAACATGATGTTCATTTTTTAGATGACGCTCCAGAGGTCTCCAGCTCCGGTCCTGGATGTTTTAGATGTTTCCTGCTCCAACACACCTGATTCAGATGATCAGCTTGTCAGGTCTGATCAGGAGCCACTCATTTGAATCAAGAAGCATCTAAAACATCCAGGACAGTGGCCCTCCAGGACCGGAGCTGGAGACCTCTAAATCTAAGAAGGAAACAGCACAGGAAAGAGGGGAGGGGTTAGGGGGCGGGGCTACGGTGTGACTGACAGGCTGTATCACCCAATCAGGACAGAGTCCAGAGCAGCTCAGATCCACCTTCTGCTCCAAATCTGGTTTCTCCTGCTTTAAAAAAATAAAATAAAATAAAAAAAAAAAAAATCAAGATGGCCGACAGACAGATGGGAGACTCTCCAGTTCTGGTTCTGTGTGATTTATTCCCAGCATGCTTCAGGGAATAATGATGGACATTTTCACAATTTTCTGGCAAATTATACACCAAGAAAAATCCATCAGTTCTAATTATGAGCGGTATCGACTGTGAAAATGATTATTGACTGCAGCTGGATGGAATAAAACCGGAGAAAACACAAATGTAAAACAAAGGAGCAGCACGTAGAACCGAAATCCAGCCGACGGACGTAAACTTGGATTTCATCTCTAACAATCGTGTCATCGAATTAATCATGAACGTTTTTTTTTTTTTTCCCCCACATCCTGTAAATCCACCATTTTCTGTGCTCATGCAGATGTCACTGACATGTCTAACTTGGCCTTTGTCCTTCCTCTGCTGGGGTTTCTTATCGCCGGCCACCAGGCGGGGACTCTGGCCGCAGACATGTCTGGTTCTGATGTGATATGCCGGAGGACTTGGCTCTCACCACGTCACCTGAACAATTGTTGCTCTGGGGAAAGAAAGAAACTGAAGCTGCCAAGTTTTATTTTAATGCTTATTCCAGCCAATATTTTCCCCATGATCATCGAATAAAGAACATGTATCTTATTATTCTCACAAAAATTATAATTCTGAATAATTAAGGTCCTCTGATCTTAATATGTCATGTTTGTATTTTCTCTTTGATATTTGAATTTTTTTTTAGGACTTACAGCAGAGGTCTCCAAATCCGGTCCTGGAGGGCCACTGTGCTGCATGTTTTAGATGTTTCCTGCTCCAACACGCCTGATTCAAATGAATGGCTCCTGATCAGACTAAAGCAGAGCTTGATGACGAGCTGATCATTTGAATCAGGAAACATCTAAAACATGCAGCACAGAGGCCCTCCAGGGCCGGATTTGGAGACCTCCGCCTCACAGCGTCACTGGATATTTGTGCTACATTGATCATTCTTAGGTTTCATAGCTCCCCACGGAGCTCAGAGGCTTCGATGACTCCTGCAGCACCATTTATCAATAAAATCTAGTCATGGGTTGTAAGAATCTGCTTACACAGACGACCTCTTTCAGTGTATGTTTAATGTAAAGTATGTGTGAGGTCAGGGGTCAAAGGTCAGCAGTATCATGTCAGGGGGTAACATGGATGGAGAGACCATATTCTTTATTTCTCTGGAGAATAAAACATATTTATAAATTCACAAAAACTACCCAAATAAGAGTAGATATCACTTTGCCTGTCAGCTCTGAGTGCTAACAGCTGGATGCGGAACGGCTCCGTACTCCGGCTCCGTCTGTGACGCGCACTGTTGCGGCTCCACCGGACGGGACGGCAGGAGTCGCGAGGACTCACGAGATGTCGCGAATTCACGCATAAATCGTGCAGTTGCATAATAGCCGGTTGTAGTTTCTATAAAGAGAACCACAAAACCGTTTAAACAGTTTATTGTGTCCATCCAGAGGAGTAGAAGGAAATCAACTCGGTCCTGTCCTGTAGATCTGCCTTTTTTGGGGAGATTATTGTGATTCAACCATGAGTAAGTGTAATCTTTATATTCATAAACGAAACGGATAATAAATCAAACATTTATTTTGAGTTTATTTGTATTTTTTGATGCATTAGGAAAGTACTAGGCCATGTAAATAAAGTTAACTATTGTTGTTGGAAATAAAAAAATATATATAAAACAAAAAAGCTGTACTTCTGAGTGACAATGACATTTCATATAATGCTAAAATAGTAACTAAGTTATTCTGAGCATTTCAGTGCCTGTTCCTAGGAGACAAGCTGGCACTGGGTCCATCCATTAAACCAGCGCAGGCCTCAACAAGGACATTTTGAACAGCTTGCGCCTGGACAGTCAACGGCATCAACAGTACTTTCGAATGAGTACAGAGCAAATGGATCAGCTTCTCTCAATCATAGGCCCAGAACTCACCAAACAGAACACCAACTACAGAGCTGCACAGGCTGGCTGTTGGACCGAGGTGAGCTTGACATTATGTACACAATGACTCAACTGCTCTCAATGTTATGCAGCAGGTTTAAAATCCCAATTTTGGCCTGCAGCCTCCTGTTTTGGTCCAATCGGTGGAGTTGTGGGATGAGGCTCATCGCAAAGTGATAGGACTCATCGAGGTCACTGTCCGGTTTGAGATTTGGCTCTTCTGGAATCGATAGAAGCCGATCTTCCACATCAGAGGTCTGCTGTGGTCTGTGGCTCATCCTTGGGTCGGTGCGAACCCCCCTCTCCCTTGGGCTCCGGGACCTGTGGGGCCTTTCTCTCTCCCCAGATGTAGTGGGCCCTGGTACAGACTGTACTGCGGAAATAATCGGAGTTGGAGAAACAGATCGTCGCAATGATGCAGTGGGCGGAGCCTGATCATCAGATCCACATGCAGACACTGGTGTAGATGATCCCTCCTCCTCTGCCAGAGCAGCGCTCAGGTTGATTTTCAAACTACTAAACAAACACATACAAAAAAACAAATTAGTGACATTGGTGTCAGAGACACAAGAATTATTTATTGCTTCATCTGAAATGTGCACATAGAATTTAAAAATACCATCAATAATGTTATATAATAAAAAATAATAAGAAGAATTTCATACAGACCTTCTCGGGTGTAGGTGGGGCAAAAGAAAAGACATGATGTCCGTGTATTTCCATTCCTTTTGTGACCCCCCCGCTGAGCCGCTGGCAAACATCTTCTTTCGGCTCTTCACATAGCTGTCCCTCAGGGACCGCCATTTTGCCTTGCAGGAATCAACTGAAAAAAAAAAAAAAGACATGTTAAAAGAATAATCATACATGTAACTAATCTTTTTTTCTTTACTAACTTATGGGGACTCACTTATCAGCCTAGCCTTCAACTATCGCCTCGGCCACACAACAGTGATTAACTCTGTTCACATGGTGTGTGCTGCCATTGAAAAGGTAATGATGAGGAAGTTTTTACCACGGCCGACCACAGAGACATGGAAAGAGATAGCACAACACTTCTGGGAAAAGTGGAACTTCCCAAATTGCCTGGGAGCACTTGATGGCAAACATCATCATTCAAGCACCACCCCCGTCCGGTAGTCAATACTTCAACTATAAAAAGACTTTCTCCATCGTGCTGTTGGCACTCGTGGATGCTGACTACCGTTTCAGGTGCATTCAGGTGGGAGACTTTGGGAGGACGTCCTATGGTGGAGTCTACGCAGGCTCGGATTTGGGGAGAGGGATGGAGAACAACACTCTTCATCTTCCTCCACAAACCTCTCTGCCTGGTGCTGCTCACATCGGGGATGTACCACATTTCATGGTGGGAGACGCAGCATTCCCTCTAAAGCCCGACCTGATGAGACCCTACCCAGGACAGAACCTGCAGAGCGAGGATGGTGGTTGGAGTGCCTTTGGCATTTTGGCCTCAGGTTGGAGGATTTTCCATCGAAGGATTAACCTGCACCCCAAAAACGTGGACACACTTGTGGTGGCAGCTAAAAGAGGCAGAGGAGCTCAGGAGACGCACGACACCACTGAGAAACATGGGAGGAGAGCAGGGCCACCTTCTTCATCTGCCCCGAGGGGCAGTTCGTCCTGACAGGACAGAACGGTTTAAAATGACTTCACTTGAAGTCATTAACTTGACTGAAATAGTGTATATTTGTATTTAGTTTTTTGTTTTTTTTTCTCCTGATGTGAAGAGGTTGTACTTTGTTAAGTTTGTGATTTGTGAGTGATTTCTATTGAAAATAAACTGGTTTGGCAACTTCTTCTCAGCCCCCCAATTTGCAAGTGTGAACGTACTTTGGCCTTTGTTATGTGATCAGGACACCAACAGCCCCCCCCCCCACAGTATTTAGGTTAACACAGGAAAGATTAACAGTTTTTAACTTTAACAAATGTCAAACACAATCTAAAGTCAATAATTGATTCATATATACATATAAAGCATAACTCAACCTGAACTTACTGCATTTCAATATCAGCTGACAAAAGCTCTTCATACAAATCAAACAGATGGATATTTATTTCAAAGTTTTTCCTGTATAACGGGAGAATGTCTCATTTAACGTAAATAAACAAACAACATTTATCGGACCAAATTAGTAACTTACCATCCACTCCAATTACTCCTGCAATGGAATTCCACGCCGCATCCTTCTTGTGGATGTCTTTATAAAAAGGATGTGACGGGTCGTAGATTATTCTGTGATTTTGGACCTCCAGGATCAACATCTCCTCGTCCATGGTGTCGGCGGGGCCGGGATTCGACTGGATGCGGAACGGCTCCGCTCCGGAACGGCTCCGTCCTCCTCCGTCAGCACACACCGGATCCGTCTGTGACGCACGCTGTTCCGGACGGGACGGCGGGAATCGCGAGGACTCACGAGATCTCGCGGATTCACGCATAATCGCGCGATATCGCTTCTATCAAGAGACCCACGATGACGGATCATGGATTGTTCTGTGATTTTGGACCTCCACAATCAGCAGCTCACCTGAACACCTCTGACCTGTTCACTTCAGGTCTGTCTCCGCCCATTATGACGTCCTCAAGGTGTGAAATACGATCCGCCGTGAACACGGAGTATTTTATTTTGAAAACAAACCGGATGTTTTATTTTGTGTCCGTGCACGATTTTCCGTCCCGTGCGATCTGCTCTGTGCCGAATTTATGCGCCGTGCTCCGGGATCCGGTAAAAATAGACGCTCAGCGGATGTGTAGCGGAGGGCTGCCGGTTACCGGAGCCGTGACGGAGCGGAGCCGCATCCAGTGGAATATGGGGGCAAAGCAAAATGATTATTTTCTGTCGGACTGTCAGCTCATTCATTCTCTGTGGACTCCATTTCACATTCCTGCATGAACCCCACCTGTCCTCACCTGTCCTCACCTGTCCTCACCTGTCCCCGCCCACGTCTCCTCACCTGCTTCCTATTCCCCAATCAGCTCCACCTTCCTCCATTTTTAACTTTAACGTGGAGTCTTTGTGAACCTGAACCTGAAAACACCTTTACTGCTGGGACTCTTTTCAGAGGTGGATTCATCTACCTTTGGAGCTGTAGCGGGACTCCGTCCACCCTGAATGACATAAAAACTCAGGTCAGCCAAACAAATGAAGATTTGAACTTTACTGAAGAATGATTTCTTTAGTTAATTAGCAACAACTGTGCCGATCAGCTGGTGTCCAACAAATTGGTGGTTTCACGTCTCACTTCACCACAGAAGGTTCGCTGCTCAATTATCTGCCTCCAGTCTGTTGTTTGCCACAATCAATGAATGGCATCCATAATGAGCACAGAGAGCCTGGACCTGCTTCGGTCACCTCCAACAGTACAGAGGCCACATTAGAGAAATCGATGCAGAGGACAGCCGCCTGTTCACAGTTAAATGTTCTCCCTAATTGTTTGATCAGAGGCTCTGACTGAGAGTCCTGGAGGACCGACTTCCTGCCCAGTCAGCCATTTTACCCATCAACCTCATCGAGCGCTGGAGACGCAGCCAGCTTAACCACAGAAGGAATCGTTCCTTCAGAGTAAAGAAAGGTAATAATGAGGAAACTTGTTCTTGTTTGTTCAGTCAGTGTATCAGCTGATAATCCAGGATTCATTTATTATTTTAAAACAGACATACAAAGTGTACAGAAAAGTAAAACTTGTGACTTCCTCCATCACCCTGGTTAAGATCTGGGGATTAGTGTGACAGCTTTATTCTCTGGCTTTTATTTTCCTGTTTGTCAACTTCTCTGCTGTCTCTGCCAAATGAGAAATAAAACAATTTTTAATAAACCAAATTGAGCCTTTTTTTTTTTTTTTTTTTTTTTCTAATTAGTTTTTTTTTTTTTAATCCCTTTTTGTTTGGGAAGGAATGAGAGCAAATTAAAAATCAAATTAAGTTTTTTTTTTTTTTTTTTTTGTTTGTTTGTTTTTTTTGGGCACTAAATAATGATAAGGAATCACCAAAAACCCCATAAAATTTATTTGGACACTATTTTGGTTTTTGGAAAAGTGTTTTGTTTTATGAAAATCTTTCAGAATTAAATAGGAATTGTGGATTATTGGATGATTCTGGGAGCCTTTAATATTTTGGTTGTGGTTATTTGACTCTGGAGGTTTTTAAGCAGGGTCTCTCTCTCTCTGGGCCAAAACACAAGAGAATCCTAATGATTGGATTAAACAGGGCTTTACTGCGCTAACATGCTGCCCAGTTCACTGTAGCTCACCACACAACAGCAGAAACTGTGTTTCGTGGCAACCGGGGCAGATTTAATGGAGTTAAATTACAAATTTAAATTCCCTGATTTATACATGTCTCCAGCCGCCTCAGCGCTGGATTATCTGCTTTAGTCCAATAAATAATCAAACATAAATGTCTCTAAGCGTCTCATTATATTCAGAGTTTCTCCTCTTCAGGGTTCAGCCCTCTGTGTTTATCCGATAAGATCCAAGTCACTTTGTCCAGAAAAACAAGTTTTCAACCAAACTACGAAGTTCATGTTGATTTAGAAGCACCTTGGAGAACACCTTTAAAGTTTCAGAAACATGCAGTGGTATTATGGAAAGTTCTAAATATTTTAGACCCAAAGACTGCAATAAAATCTGATTCTGATTATTAAAGCGACAAAATCTGAGGTTTAGGGGAGAAACTGGATTTGGTTTGATTGAGGTCTTGAAGCGGAGAAATAAAAGTCCTGGAACTTACCGACACATTGACCCAAATCAGCTGAACATCAAAAAGTCTACAGCTTTACAGCAAATAAACGTTGCTGGTGTACAGGATTTATATTAATTCTAATTTATTGATTAGGAAGGTCAACAGAACACAGGAGAGCTGTGTTTGATTCCCACCTGAAAGTAGAAATTGTTTCTTTTTTTTTTTCTTTGATTGATTTTATGAAATATGATGTTCAGTGCTCTGGTTATGGAGAAAATAAACACCACTCAGGGGAAATCATTAGTTTATCTGTTTATTTTCCGTTGGGCTTTAACATCATGTCTCTCTGAATAACTTCTTTTGAAATTTGCTGCTGTTCCTCAGCACAGCAGAGACATTTGGCTTCTCAGTGTGATGAAACAGGAATCGGTGTGGAAGACGAGGTAAAAAACAAATTGCACTTCCACCCAGCTGATTCATATTAACACAGTTTGAGAATTTTGTTTTCTCTACGGGTAGAAATATTCATCTAAAGCAGCGAGCGATGAGGCCGGAATTACACTGTGACTTATGAATGGCAGTGAATCGTGTGTGTGTGTGGTGACGACTGATTGCAGGTTGACTCAATGGCAGGAACTTCAATGTGTTTGCTTTTTTCCTTTTGGTTTGGATTCATGTCGTAATCTAAAAAAATTACAACCTAGTTCTTCTCCAACTGTTTCTCCTCCTGCGTGGGAGGAAACTTTCTGTCATTTAAGGAATATTCATCGTAACAGACAGTAACTGAACCAGCACGAAGCTGTAATCAGACAGTGTAAAACTGAAATGACCTAAATCATCCTCTAAATGTCCTTTTCCCTCCATAAAGGACGGTCTGATGGAGGCTCAGTGTTCAGGGTTTCATCCGCAGACCTGAGAAACAGCCGGTCTTCAAGTGTTTTCTCTTGTAAATCCAGTCAAACATAAATCCAAACCTTGTGTCATTATTTTGTACATCATTGCAGTCGAGCAGTTTGTCAGTTTAGGTCGAAGAGTTGTGCCAATAAGACGTTTGATAAATAAATTTACAGACGATCAAAACGGCGTCAAACTGATTTTCTTCCTGTTTAACCTGAATTTAGCCTAAATTTGGCTGCATGATGCTTATATGTGATTGAGTGTTCTTACAGCGGTGAAGATGTGAATCCTCCTCCCTCCAACAGGAGGAAGTGAGATGTCTCCTCTGAGGATTCAGTCAGCTCCTACTGAGAGCCCATCAGCACTTCCTAATGCGTTTAATAAGAAAGATTTTTCCTTGATCTGTCACAATCAGCACATGGATTCTGAATGAATGTTTGATGTGCACAACACACACACATCACATGGACGCGTCTGTAGCACCAGGAGACCTAAATAAAGATAAATCAGGAACTTTTCTGAAGCACATCTCTGATGCAAACTGCTGAAATCGCTGCCAAACTAAACAAACAGACAGAAACATGTCACAGTGCTGACAAGAAGGTCTGTCTATTTTAGTCTTCTGATCCGAAAGCGAAACTACAACAGCATCACATTCATTAAGTTGATGGGGAACTGAAAAACTTAGGGCTTCAAACAGACAAGAGACGGTGCAGAGCTCTGGCTGGGAGGACAACTAACACAAGACTACGGGTTTGTTGGGAAGTGACTCGATTTTCAGTAACATGATACAAACGCCGTGCTTGTCTGATTTGGTCCAAGCTCACCAGCATCATGTTCAAACTGGACATAAAGTGCAGAGAGAGCTCTCAGTTAATCTGAATCTTCAGCGTTGGAAGCAGCTTAATGTGACAAAATCTGATAAAATCAAGCTATTTCTTATAAGTCGGTGGCTCCAGAACTTCAAAGGGTGAACTACACAAGTTTAAATCCAACATGTCCTCCAACGACCTGTCACCCTTCGTGACACCACCTGCCGTTCTCTGAGGGGCCATCTTGAGATTTTGAAACCAGTAGAAAACATTTTGGAGGAGAAGGCGGAGCTGAGGTGGAGTGGGGGTGGAGCTAACTGGTTCCGGACTAAATAATACAAATTAGCATAACATAGGAATCGAACACAGCTCTCCTGTGTTATACTCCCTCCACTGCCAACCTCCCCCTGACCTGGATCATCTACGCCATCATCACGTTCCCCTTCGCTCCTGTCATCTTCACTACGACCACCAGATGTCGCCTAGCAACAGAACCTGACAATGATGTCTTAGTAACCTGCTGACAGATGCTAATTACTGAATATGAGATGAAGTCAGCAAAATCTAAAAATGAAAATAAAAAACTAAAAAATGGAAAGGCCTGACGAAAGTATTGTTATTGTTATCATCACTGGTTATTGACTTAATGAGGATATTTGTGTCATCAGGATAAATAGACCTCGTCTGTTTTACCTCGACTCTTGATGAGTGTGACCCAGACTGTGTTGTCTTCATATCACACACCTCCACACCTCATTATCCCGCCATTACTGACGGTTTCTGTGGCTCCTGAGACTTAATTAATGGCGACTCAGATAAGCCAAACGAGGGGCCCGGCAGTCCGCTTTGTTTCCGTCCAAACAAGCATCATTCTAATTTTATTCCCTGTTAACTCGGCTGTTGAACCACCTCCTCGCCGGCTGATACTGATTCTTGGTGGCAGATACTGAAACAAATTTCTTCTTCTAAACGGGTTAAACTCACATTTGTTGCAGCCAATCAAAACTCGATAATCTCTAATTAGGTTGAGTAAACACTCACTTGATACAGAATTACTGCACTTTGATGGACATTTAAATAATGTGCTCCCAGCTGGTGTCATTTCTCTCTGCCGAAGGCAACCCAGTCACCTGGCTCAGCACCGAGCTGGTCCTGGCACTTGGTATTTGGCTCCAATAAATAAGGGTTTTAATCACGTGGAGTTGAGATGTGCTTTTTGCTGGAGTGTTTGAACGCCACAGGCCCAGGGAGCGTTTGTTCCAAAACAAAAAGGAGCAGGGCAGAAAAGTTTTGAGAGCAAGAAATCTCAGCAAGGTCATCACTGCGATCCAACAGCAGCCGGGAAGAAATATGAGGGTCCGGCTGCTGCAGGATCATAAAATCTCTTATCTTTATGGTCTTCATCCACAGCAGAGATGCTAACACACTCGTCCCTGTGAGAGGACGACTACAAGGGGGCACAGCTGCCGTCCTGTTTTTTCTTCTGCCAGCCGGTTGGTAAGGACACAAAGCAGCAGGGGTTTAGCCTCTGTGGCCCTGAAGTGAAGCATCAGAGCCACAGACTGAGCCCATAAACTCATCAGGAAAACTCTTACTGGGTCGATAAAACGAGAGAAGGAGGGACATTATCCCATAGACTTCAATACAATCCGACTTATTATAAATTGAGGCACCTGTGACTTATCGTCAGCAGCTTCCTGCTTCCTCATGCTGCCTAAAAACAGCGAATGTCTTTTGATGGTCTGTTTCAAAATCCAAATGGCTCATTAGCAGTGTGTGCAAAACAGAATTTAAATCATTTATATTTGTATTTGAACCTAATCTTTGTTTCTGAAGTAGACATTGTGCTCCCTCATTCTGTTCTCTTATTACATGTTTTATTAGAAATGAATCTAAAATGCAGCGTCATAAAGTCATTTTCTTTAACTCTCAATCAAGATACTTTGAGGTGAACTCCATTACATCGTTAATGTGGACTTAAAAACGGTTGATAATTTTAAATAATCGAATTTTAAACATGATAACACTTTTAAAATTTTGTAATTATTTGCAATTTTAAAAAATGAATCGGTGGAGCGGCCCACCTGTCTGGCTGCTGGTTATGATCAGTTCCCTTGGTGACCTTTCGTTTTGCGTCATCAATCGGATATGGGCCAAAGAGCAGCTCTCGAGTAAAGCACTGAAGCCCTAATGGTCCATATAAACCTCTCATTAAGTTGATAAAGCGCAGTAAGTTGTGGGCTGGAGGAGGCAGACATGTGGTGCCAAAACCTACATTTCTGTTTCAACACAATCAGTAAAGCAGAGCCACAATGTCATTTAACATGATTACAATGTGTGTTTTTCTCTTTTCTACAGTCAACCTGAATAACACACTGACCGTCCTGCTTCTGCCTGTTTCTGTGCATTTCAGACAGTATGTGTTCATCATACATCATTTTTTATGGGATAACTCTGACTCCCTCACCTCGGCCTCTCTGACTTTATTACCGAGGATAAAGAAGACATCGGAGTTTCTAAAGTGGTTTAAGTGAGGAGGAGGCAGATTTATTCCACTAAAAGAAACAATAAAGGCCTATCTCTCCGCTGCAGCAGACGGTGTCTGGCACGTTTGGTCAATTACAGCAGAGAAACAGGATCCTGCTAGTTCCTGGTCAGAGAGGAGGGAAGATCGGCATCAAACATCCAGACGTGAACTCTCCTGAGTCTCTCCTGTCTGTTTCCGGGTTTGCAGGCTGCAGTCGAGTGGAAGGACGCTGCAGCTCCTCAGGTCTGATAAACAGACTGTGACCATGTCTGATCCACAGACTTTCCTCCAAATCCCAGAGTGGACGCAGATGGGGGGGGGAGATGGTGCCACGCTTCACTGACATCTCTCATTTAGTCCGTTAGGTCGGTACAGGAGGGCGCAAGGGACAAAAACTTTCAGAAAATGTCCTTGTCCAACAGAACGTTAAGTTGTTTTTTTTGTTTTTTTTTTACAGATGGGTGTCATAAGAGGATTTGATATGAAGTCAGGACATCTCTAATCCTCATGTCGACTGTAAAGAGAAACAATTTCAGCCTTAATCTTTGTAAATCAGATGAAACTACAGAGGGATTTGGAGGATATCGACGAGTCCATGTCTGCACTCTGATGCCTCGTTCACAATGACGCTTAAACGCAATTAAAAGGATTAAATAAGGAGTATTTCGGTAACTGTTGATACTATACTGTAAGTTTATATAAGTCTGTTCATTAAAACTTCAATCTTACACTAAACCTCACAAATCAATTATAATGAACGTGATCATTGTTATTTCTTCTCCAAGTATGAAGTAATTGCTTCAATCAGTGAAGCAGATCAGGAGGATTTAATCTGATACAAATCTCCCTGATTTTCTTGAAACCTGTATTATCTGCTGTACTGAAGTGAAGAGTCCTGGATCTACGTCTTCAGTGTCTTTTAGTCTCAGTTTACAGGACAATCCAGTATTTTACACTGCAGAACTGGAAAGTTATCAAAATACGAAACACCAGGCTGTCTCTGTTTTTATTTTGGATACTGGCTGTTACTTTGCTCGGCCGTTTTGTATACGTATATATATGTACAGGTGATGATGTTAGTTATAGTCAGATTTTATTCACTTTTCCAGTCTGAGAAATAAGTATTAATAACATTTGGTTTTGTTTTTAGGTCACATTTGAACCATTAGGGTTTATTTTTGAAGGTAAAATTTTGGACTTTAATTCATTTCAACGTGGCGCCGTTCAGCCATTTTATGACGTATGTTCCTGTGACGTTATAAAGGCTTCCTGTGTCATGGCGGCACCGGCACAACCAACAGGTAGACTAACTTCAAGTCAAAATGGCGGCCTTACGGCGGCAGTCAGGTTGTGGGTCCGTGAGAGTTTTCTGTTAATCTGGACATCGTTACACACATTTACCGATTTTTGTTTGTATGTGTCAGTTTGGAGCCAAAGTGCTCCACTTTACTAAATGTCAAGGTGGCGTCGTTCCGCCATTTTGTGACGTACATTTACGTGACCCATAAAATATCATATATATATATATATATGCCAGAACTGTCTTTCTGAAGGAGTTTGATTGTTTTGTAAAATGTTAAAAACGCTTTTTTAGGCAGAAAATGTTGAAGAAGAACTCTAAAGAATAACAGCTAATCCAGAAACAACAACAACAACAACAACAACAACAAAGCAACAGTACTTATTTAAAATTCTAATAGATTTATTATTTAGTCAGTCTTTATAAATTAAATCTCTTCCAGGTTCCTCTAAACGGGCTTTGTCTCACTTCCTCTGGACGCCTTTCGGGTTTTACTTTGAAGGGCTGTACAGGAAATGCCTCCGGTCCGTGTGGAGCGGATCTCTGAGCATCACAGCCGGCAGACAGGCATCCTCCACCGGCCACACTGTTGGACGGGGACCGGTGGAGGGGACCGGTGGACTTGGTGGACCCAGTGGACCCAGTGGACCCGGAGGACCGGGAGGACCGGGAGGAGCCGGAGGAGCCGGAGGAGCCGGAG
Source organism: Remorina albescens (assembly GCA_034769265.1). Lineage (NCBI taxonomy): Eukaryota > Metazoa > Chordata > Actinopteri > Carangiformes > Echeneidae > Remorina > Remorina albescens. The sequence continues at coordinate 29,813,009 of CM068479.1, forward strand.
GATCCGGACTCGGTGAGTTGAGTCAAAAAACATCAGACTGTTGGTTTAACTGAGCCGGATGTGTTTCACATTAAGAGTCTCTGGATTCCATCACTGTTTGGTCTCCTGGCTGTTAAATACTGTAATAACTGACATAAAAAGACGTTTTAATGAGTGATTCAAATTACAGAGCTGTTTATGGTTATTACACATATTATTATTGATTCATGTTTCTTCCTGTTATGTGTTTCAGTACACTGAATTGCTCCTTTAGATGAATTAATGAAGAGATGATTCAAAGATTCACTTCCACTGTAGTGACATTCATATATTCAATGTATAAGAAAACGAAGGACTAAATATCACACAACTTAATGCATTATTACATGAATTTAAAGTATGTAAAAGAGAGTAGATTTGTTGTTGTTTATTCTGAGCTGGGAGGGTCTGTGCACTGATCCAGGCAGACCTTGTGTTTTTGCCAAATGGGCAAAATTAGCATAAAAAAAAAGTGTTATGTTATTGTTGTTGTCTGTTGACAAGTGATGTGGGATGCACATCAGCTCCTGTCGAACTGTCAGATTTATCATCTGGATCCTTCGGTGTTGACGTCTGACACTTCCTGTTTACCTAAATGAAAATTAAACACCATCAACAGGCTGTATATTCGAAATATATTGAGACTAAAACTCATGAACCAGAATTTCCTTTAACTGGACAGGGATCTCTGTGGTCTGGCTGAGCTGTCTTGGAGGTTTTGGGATTTGAAAGCGGTGGTGTTTATGATCTGGATCGGTGGGACTGGTGTGTGTGTGTGTGTGTGTGTGTGTGTGTTTTCGGTGTGTCTTGCTGTGGATGTGACTGTTTGGCTTCGTGCTGTCAGATCTCTGCTCAGCTGTATTGTTTGGTGGATCAGTGCCCAGACCTCATAAACTCTGTCATCTGCTTAGTGCATTTATCATATTATTACACAGGAAAAAATTGTTTGTGTCAGCTGGCTGAACACCTTGAGTGAGTGTGTGTTTGTGTGCACATTAGACAACAGATTGTACCTGATTAAAGAGAAATGATGTGAATCTGAGTCGCTCAGTTGAAAATATCTGGAAATGAAGTTGTTTTTTTTTTAAATCCTGAAAATGTAGAATATCTTCATGATATTTTGTATAAAACTCATCACTGAATCTGTGTCCAACTTTGAGGCAGCTTTGTCTCTGACTGCAGACTCTCCCAGTATTTTGTGATCTGATCTGATCTGGTGCAGGTTTGTTTCGAGTTCCTGAAGGACTCAAACACACAGAAGATGTCCGTTAGTCAATAACAGCTGGACTGTGCCCAGATGTGAAAACATAAGGGCCAGAAGTTTCCTTTAGCAATGTGGGAGCTGCTGTTGTTGTGTTTTGTTGTTGTTGTTGTTGTTGTTTTTTGTGAGAAACCACATGACTGGTTAAACATTCCTTTCCCTCCCGAACTGGCAGGTCTGATATCTAGTTTGTTGCTCCTGTTAAAGAGTTGGCTTCTCTGTGAGACGTTGGGATAATTCCTGTTTTCAGTCTCTGTTCCAGCTGAAGGTTACCTGTAAATACATCCGTCCACGGCAGCGTCATGTGACCTGAAGGATGATTCCAGGTTTTTCCTGTCAAGACTTAGCTGGTCTTAAATCGTTGAATACATTAGCTGGTATCTGATCCAGGATTTTATCCATCAGGTAACTGTGTCACATACTTAAACTCAGCTCAGGTCATCTTAGACCTTTGAACAAACATTTTCTTCATTAAGGCTTCAGTCCTGGTCTCAGGTGTCAAAGTCTTGAGTCATGCCTTCAGATGTGGGTCAGAAAACCTGTTACAGATGAGTTCCCTTTAAAACCTGTGAAATAAATGAGGCCTGTTTGAGGAGATGCGGCTGAACCTCCTCTCTTGTTGTGAAACAGAATTCTTACAGGATTTAAATGAAAGCTAAATAATTTCTCTCTTGTTCCCACAGTGAGTTGCCAGTTACTCATGTGAAATAACTTGTTTTCGTACAAAAGGGGTTTCAGGTCCAGTGATGATCAGTGTGTGTGAGGCTGAAAAGCAGCAGATTAGTTCAAGAATAACAAGCAGCCCTGTTAGGATTAATTACAGAACATGAAGTGATGCTTTTGTTCCAGTGACTGCAGGTTATGATGAAGTCACAAATAATAATAATAATCTCCAGTCAGATGATAAGTCTTCCCAGACAAACAGCAGGATGACGCACTTTCCTCTTCTCCTCTGTCCTCAGCAATTTCTGTTTTGCTGCTTCTTCCCTTATTTTCCATTTAGTCTTCCATCACTTTATCTCAGTCTTTGCTCCCAAAGGGGTTGAGTGGGCAGATTTTCTCTCCATCTTTCTCCTCCTCTCCAGGAGGCAGGGCTGGAGACTGGCGTCAACAAACTCTAAAATGCTGTAAATGGTTTTTTGAACTGTTGGTTCTGAGTCCGGATGCCAAAGGGAACCATCAATCTGTGGTTGTGGAAGCTTTAATTAATTAAACGGGTTTTGCAGTTTACCTCACTGGAGGATCCAGGTTTCAGGGGGATGTCAGGTCCTGAACACAAAAACCAGTAAAGATCTTTCCAGTGATTCTACATGCAGATCAAGACTTTCCTCTGTCACCGTTAAATTAGTGTTTGGTTTTTTGTTGTGTTGAAAAGGCTCATATATTGTCAGCATGTCTTTGCTGGAGGCAGCGAGTCCTCAGTCTGTCCCGTCTTGTCTCTGCTCATCGTAAATCAGCCTCAGTCCTCCAGTCCAAAAGGAGGAGCTAACATACCACACTTAGTTTCCCGTAAATGAGACCATCATTTAAAAAAATGACCTAATAAATACAGGGAGAAGTAGATAGATTTCAATGTATTTAGGTTAAGGTGGAAAGTTTTGTTGCATGTTTCATTTCAACAGGATTATTCCACCTGCTGTTGTTTTATTTCATTACTTGAGGAAAAAGAAACAGCGAAGACAAACATCAAAAAAATCGATTTTTTGGATTTTATGCTTCAGTATTTAATATTTTTTTTACCCTGGCCCTTCCAAAGGCTCATCTTTAGATCCATTTGCTTCAGGTTGTTAAACATGTTTGGCATTTTTGAGAAAAGCTTGGAGTTGGGTGGGCTCAGGTCCAGCTCAGCTCCGGCTCAGCTCCAGCTCAGCTCCATGTCCATGTATGGTCTCATCTGACCTTCTGACCTCCTCATCCAGGATCTCAGTTCAAACACGTCACCACTAGGGTTGGGACCCGGATATGGTTCTTTTTTGGAACCGGTTCCATCACTTTTGGATTGACGGTTCCCACAACAGCTGTGTAATTCTTCTTTCATTTGGCGGTGCCCGTGGTTTGAAGTGACTGTGGCGACGTCACGTCCATCTACATGAGTGAGTCGAGTGGATCCGCCCACTGATCACAAATCACGAGAGTCGGTCGAGCGGAACAGAGACAATGAGCTACAAAGCAGGACAGAAAACATCTAAAATGTGGTTGTATTTGAACAATTTTAAAGAAAACGAGGCAAAGTGTGTTGAGTGTAATGCAGTGATCACTTGCACTGGTGGTAGCACATCTGCTATGATGAAACATCTCCTAAAACACGACGTTAATCTCAGGGACTGTACCGTGTTCCACAGCCTGCTACCTCATGATTGTACTGTGCAACAGTTACAATAAAGTTTTTGTATTTGTAAGATTGCATTTGCGTTTATTATGTACATATATATATATATAAATGTAGGAATCGGAATCGTTAAAATCGTAACGAGTCCCAACCTTAGTCACCACTGATTACTGGTTGTCGTCCATGTTTGTTTTGCTGGTGTTCGCGGTGGATCTGTGGTCCGTTTGGATTAGTCTCTGTAGGTTTCAGTGGATCTGCAGCTTTGACCTCAAGTCTTCTTCTATTTTCAGAGTTTGAGTTAATATTTATGGAGTCGGAGTTAAATGTGAATCATTATCCTGTCGTGTTATCGTGTACTTTTAATTTTTCAACACCTCCGTCGTGGGGACAGGCTGCCAAAGTTGGTCACACAACACTGTCGTCACGCATCAGCTCTTTTTCAGAGTTTCTGCACGTGACTGGAATTAATCAGGTGTCGGTGTTGGAGTCAGCGTCCTGCTCAAGGACACTTCAGCAGGCAGTTATCTCCTGGGGAGGCTGGAGAACGGTCCTCCTGCTGCTGTTTTACTCTGCCACCATATGCTTGGTGCTTCAGCATTATATCTTTTTAAAAGTCTCTATCCTCAGCCTCCAGATGCGTTAATGTCCCCGTCCTCCCCTCACGTCCCTCCTCTGCAGATTCCCAGAAACGCCCAGGCCCCTCGAGTCTCCGCTGATTGGCAGGGTCCTTAATTGCGACCACCTTTTTGTGAATAATAGATGCTCGTCGAAGCTAAGTGGAGTGATGAAATATTAAGGGGCCAAGAACATGCCATGCAATTCTATTTCTGAAGAGTACTAGAACGAGCAATAAACGGAGGAAGAAGGAAAATCAAAGAATCTCCTCAGTTCAGCGGGGAGCTCGTGTTGCTAATTCTTGGCTCTGGGCTGTCAGATTAGCACATTTGTCTCGCACAGGAAATTCCTGCTGGTGAATGCTCTTCTGTCTTCATCTCTGCAAAGTATGGCGTTCTCCGTCTCGCTGACGAATCAAACTCACTTTAAAGCTGCTTCATCAGGTAAAACTGTCAAAAAATAAACCCGAAGCTTAAAAAAAATCGTAAACCCAAAGTAAAAAAAAAAAAAGAAAAAAAGAAACTGAAACTACTTTGTCTTTTCTGTAGAGTTGATTTAAGCTGATTTAACTCGAGTATCTGAGTTTATTAAATTGACCATTTGCCCAGAAAACCATCCAAGTCAAAGTTTAGATGTTTCTTTTTGGCTTAAAGCTCGGCCTGGGCTGAAACTTGGGGTTTCACAAAATGTCCGTTGGATTGAATTATTTAAATGTTGATGAGCATCAGGACAAAGGGACTGATTAACAATAACAGTCAAAAGTCGAAGATGGCAGATGATTTTTATTTCAAGTAGAGAAATCAAAAGGTTTTGGGGACGGTGTTGGATCAGGCTCCTCCTCTTCCTCTCACATTTGAATCCTCTCAGCTGTTTTGTTTTTTTTTTTTTTTTTCTCCGACCATTGAGATTTCACTTTCAGATAATGTTTTTAATGCTGATGATGATGATGATGATGATGATGATGATGGGACATTTGTTGGTCTTGTACTAAACAAACCTGCTCCTTCTCCTCCAGGGAATACAGTTTTTCTTTGCAACAACACAACACTTCTGGTGCTAACAATCTACAACAACAATCTGACATTTTACCTTAAAAGCAGCTCCTGATTTGAATATTGCTCTTGGCCATAATAATAATTATTATATTTTGATGAATTAAGCTCCTTCCTGCTGCCGTTGAGCTGCAGGATTATCCAGAGAGGAGTTTCTGTCCTTTAGCCTCAGTGATATAAAGGACTGGACGTAAAAACAGAAACAGCTCTCAGACTGATTTATTGCTGCTCCAGGTGTTTTCTAATAAACTGCCAACTGAGCGTCAGACTTCTGACCTGGCTGTCCGGTGAAGAACTGAAAAAAGGTTTAAAAAAATAAGAGTAAAAACAGATCACTCTTTATTTAAATGTTCTAAATGGACACCGAGCCGCAGCCGCTCCCTGGCCTTGGCCTTTTGTTTTGACATTGAAGGACTGGAGATTAAAAAAAAAAAAAAAAAAAAAAAAAGTTGGTTCTTCAAATTAAAAGCAGGCAGCAGAAGCACTCAGTCCAGGATGTGCTGTCACAGCTTCTGTGCTGCAGCACTTCATCTTTAACAGGAAAATAATTGATACTGTATTGATAAAAACAAAATAATTAGCTGAGCTTGTAGAGCCTCTGTGTTAATTAGGAGCTCTGAGACCTCAACACTCTTTTTATCCATTAGTGTCGCCTGTTTTTATTCCAGCATTGCATATCAGCTGAACATGTATTAATGGAAGCAGCAAGCTTTCATACATTTCTTTACTCATAAATTTATCAGAGAAAATAACTTTTCAGCCGTCAAAAGCTTCTAACTTTATTCACAGTAAGGATAAAGTGAGACAAACACAGAACAGCTGGGAGAAAAAACACATGGGAACTCAAGGAAAATAGGCAATTCACACAGTTTCTACCAGGAGGAGTGAAGAGATTGGAACATTAATCAACAGAGAAATTGTGAAGGACCTCTGGCTGTTACAGCATTAAAATTTAGGGGAATGTTTGTAGGAGTGTGTGTTTGTGTTCGTGTGTGTGTGAACCGTTTCATAGTAATGGAAGTGGGGAGATTGTTCTCAGCTCTCCCACACCTGGTACAGGACAGAAATAGATGCAATGGCGACAACTACACTGAGTACATGTGACAGCCATATTCAAACTACCGTGTGTGTGTGTTGGGCTGTGCTGAGGCGGTGTATGTAGGCCACTGTATCTCTGCCTCCTTCGCTGTCTTTTTAGTTGACATTTTAGAGTTTCATTAAAACAACAACAACAACCATAAAAAATACCAGTTTACTGCTGAAATGCTTGGTGCTGTTTTCGGACACATCAGTCAGCTCTTACATTTTATCTCCGAGTCCTCGGAGATGGAGCTGCAGCCGCTCCGCTGTACCTGGTAGCTAATGGAAGGAATAATTAAAAAAAAAAAAAGCACTAAGATGAGTTTGCCGTTGTGGTTTGCATCCTAATTAGTCCTGCTGCATGAAAAACATTGATATTTGGGGAGAATAATGTTAACCCATTTACATTTTCTCCACCTAAAGGCAGAGAGGGGAGCTTTCTCGTTCCTTGTGGGAGGGTGACTTGACAAAAATAACCGTCTTGCGGGGCATTAGTATGCTCCAGACGAAGCCACAGACCTTTGTGGGGCTTGTGCAGACGTCCCATTAGAGAGAAACCTGCACGCTGCGCTCAGGTGGAGCTAAATGACCGGACTCCTCAGAGTTGGTGTACTTAGTGTTGGTGGAGATGAAAGGTAGCCTGGAGTATACTGAACAGGGTAACCTGAGGGACACAACGATACACCAACTGTTTCTGCAGCTCAGAGGATACTTCAGTGATTTCAGGCACACGGATAGTGAAAGTTATGTCAACAACTACGTGGTGTGAGCTTTAAATTCAGAGTTTACTGCATTAAAGTGAGAAAACTGTCACCTTTCAAGTCGATAGTATTTTTTTAATAAAGCTTGAACACAAAGACAAAGTTTCAGGGATAAAGCTGAAATATATGACAAAGAAAAACACATTTTGGTGCACTTTTTTTTTTAATCCACTTTGATTTAATAAACGGTAAATTGTCTTCTGAAACTTTTGATCCAAAGTTAGAATCTGTACTTTTAACATATTAAAGTGTGTAAAACAAACAGAGGAGTGATTCAGTTTCTGCTTTTAAGGTCTGATCCCCTCTTATGATTCACTGACTGCTTTCTGAGTCATCCAATAAAAATAGGTGTTGGTTTTTTGTTTTGTTTTGTTTTTTTTTTAAATGTGACTCTGGGTCTCAAAAGCGAAGCCGCTGATGAGCCTTAAACCTGCATCCTGTCTAAATGACCGCACGGGGCCACATTCAGATTCTAATGAAGTCGGAGACTAAATCAAGTCATTAAATGATAATCGATACTTAATAAAAACGAACAATAGAAATAAATACAGAAACGAGCACTTGGATCACCTGACATGTTGTGAAGCGGAGGAGCTGCTTTCTGATGTTCAGCTGCCTCCCTGGCTCGCCATGTGAGGGCTGTGTGCTCCGGTAAACTCTGACAAATGAACAATGCGGAGCGTGTGAACGGGAGGCCTGTCGACAGCTCCTCCGGGCCCCGTTCCCTCCGTCACTGCAGCAGATTTTAATCAACAGCAGCTGTAAAGGTTATGCTTTCCACGCTCAATGTGTTTGACAGGGTTTGGAATAATTATGTCTCCCAGATCACCGCAGCTGCAGAGTAATAGTCTGATAAATCACAAACCTGCTACATACTTCACACATTCACAGTCCTGGGTTGGTACATGGTTATTTTGGTGGTGGTGGTGGTGGTGGTGGGGGGGGGGTTTGGCAGGATTTTCCTGTGATGCAGATTTTAACGAGAGCGGCAACAACACCAGAGAAAACGAGGCCAGAGATGGAGAACACGTTTGGACAACTTCACCTGCTTCTGTAGCTGAGCGAGGCGAAAGATGATCTGACAGGTAGATCACATGTGGAGGGTCAGGGGCTGTAGGGACTGCATTGAAGTCTATGGGAAAATGTCCCTCCTCCTTTATACTGAAGTCTATGGGAAAATGTCCCTCCTCCTCCTTTATACTGAAGTCTATGGGAAAATGTCCCTCCTCCTTTATATTGAAGTCTATGGGGAAAATGTCCCTCCTCCTCCTTTATACTGAAGTCTATGGGAAAATGTCCCTCCTCCTTTATATTGAAGTCTATGGGAAAATGTCCCTCCTCCTTTATATTGAAGTCTATGGGAAAATGTCCCTCCTCCTCCTTTATATTGAAGTCTATGGGAAAATGTCCCTCCTCCTCCTTTATATTGAAGTCTATGGGAAAATGTCCCTCCTCCTCTTCAGTAAACGTTTTCCTGATGAGTTTATGGTCTCAGTCTCTAGTTTACAGTCTTCAGTACAACATGATGTTCATTTTTAAATGATGCTCCATTTAGAGGAAGGAGGGGGATAGGGGGGCGGGGCTACTGTGTGACTGACAGATGTATCGCCCAATCAGGATAGTGTGTACTGGTTCTAACCCCTCATCAGTAATTGTTTTTTTTTTTTTTTTTTTTTACCAAAACTTAACTAAAAGAAATGATTGGAAAAAGGCAAACATTTACATGCTGAGGAAGAAAGTATCAAATCCACATTTAAAACAAATGAACAAATGCAAATATTTGTGTTAAATTATTGTTTAATGATTAAAATCATTCATTATCTGTTGATTAACGAAGCAGTTAATTTTTTAATCAGTTGTGCAAAATTTAAAAATGGTTTTCATTATCATTTAATTTGCTCCTTGTTTTCTTCTCACCCCTTTCTTGACTAATTGATGCTTGATAATTGGCAATCACTCTGCTTTTCTGAATATGGTAGATGAGTCATGAGTTTACAACAATATCAGACCAAATGTTCAACTTTGAGCGTCAAAGGTCTGAAACAAATAATGATTATGAAAACAATTTCTGCTCAACTGAACAACTTCAGCTTCAGCTCCAGCTTCAAACAGACGGTGTCTGGGACATGAGGCCCAGCTCCAGGAGAGGACAGTCAGGAAACAGACGCATCAGAACTTCACAGATTAATAAATGTCTGAGTATTTTTGAGGTTTCTGCTGTTTTGTCTCTAATTGAATACAAGTGTTTTCCTAACAAAGTCAATAATCAACTTAATGATGGATAATTTTGAGTGAAAGCCCGGCGCCCGTCTCTGCTTCCTCTGAAAGCTTTTTCTGAAGCTCGTCTAATTCAGTAATTATGTGGCGAGATCACAGAGCTTCTGCATTAGAAATACTCCACAGTGGACTGAGGAACGGGAAATCTACTGAGCACAACTTTGAAATTAGAATATCTGATGTATTAATTTAAATTGATCTCACGGAGCTCTTCCCTACATGTTTCTGAAGAAAGTGTTACCTTCATCATCTCTCTTAAGACAAGCTTTTATGTGATTCTTTAGAAAATGATCTTAATGGACCCTCACAGCATGAAGGAGGACGATGATGTGTCCCTGTAAATTATAATAGTTTCATTAAGTTTCATAAGCAGGCAGTCGTGGTGAAGACGGAGTTAAGCCTGAAGGCAAAACTCTGAGCTAAGATCAACCAGTAGATCCAATCTGTCCATCGTCCTTGGGATCCTTCGGGGGGTTTGGACATTGACGCTTGATCTTGACAGGACTGATAATTTCAGTACGGCGCTGGGGGTCGGGGACTCGGTGAGTCATAATTTGTGATTAATCCTCAACCAGACGTGACATTCTGTGGGCACTGATATGGAAATTGTTGTGATTGTGTGTCTTAGTTAGCAGATTGAAGCAATGTGTTTGGGTAAATCCTCTTTTTGGAAGAAGTCCTGGTAGCTGTGGGGATGAAAAGCCTTTTTCTTTCTTTATCTCCAGTGTTTATGTAGGGGTGTTCTTTTTTTGGTGGTTTAACTCAGATCATTTGGTTTGCTCACCCCGAAGCTTTTTGCTGCCACACCTGCAAATAAAACTCATTTGGACAGTGAATAGTTTCTTTACTGTTCTTTACGGTGAGAAAAGGAGAACTCACTGTGACGGTATGCTCAGGTTGCCCCCCGGCGGGGCATTAACGCCATGCAGTGGTCTGATACTATCGAGTTCTAGTCTATCTCGTCTAACAACGATGCTGATTCAAACCTTTAATGGAGCTTAGTTCTTCACTGCTGTAAAAAAGCTGCTGTTGGCTGCAGAGCAAAACTTTTGGACTCGATCTACTGACCATCAGGGGGCTTTATAAAGAAGTCAGATTGTATTGAAGTCTATCGGAAAATGTCCCTACTTCTCCCTGATTCATTAGCTCAGTAAACGTTTTCGTGATGAGTTTGGAGGCAAATACATTAGAAAGCAGGGGATGGATTAGGGGGCGGGGCTATTGCATGATTGGCAGACTGTGGTGTCGGGAAACCAAGATGGCTGAGCGACAAATTACAAACTGGAAGCTTTGAAATGGCAGCTCATAGAGGGGTCAACTTCCAGTGCTGTTTAGAGCAGCGAAGAAGAACTGATGTCCCTTAACCCTTCGCCACCGTAGATTCCTTTTGTCCACCTGGACTTTTTGCTTATTTTAACCATAAAAGGGCCACAAAGTGTCCTGTCAGTGCTTCTGCCCATTTTTCCATAGCAACCTTATATTGGCTGTGAATTGCAACTTCTCAGCTTTCAGAAACTGCTGGAATTTCTCCGATAGAGCAAACATTCGTGAACGTGCGGTAATTCGTGTGGTTGTGCACATTTGCCGGCGGCAGCACACCTGGTGTAAAAGGGTTAAATAGTGTAACGTTATCAAAATGTCCACGGCCCTTCCAGGACAAATATTTGTTAATATTCAAACGGACTCAACATGTGTCCATAAACTGCAATTTCTGACACCGTTCTGGTGTTCAAAGTCTTATCTTTCATGCACATTTGAATTCCCACACTGCTGTGAAGTCAGCTCTCCCTCTGTTCAAGCAGTGTTTTTGATGCTAATGTAAAAAAAAAAAAAAAAAAAAAAAAGCTTTAGATCTTTCGATAAAGTCTTTCCCTCAGGCTTCAGGTCCCTTCAGTTGACTCCCGTCACAGAGCTCAGAGCCCAGGGGAGCCGCCAAATGTCCTCTTAAGAGAAGCAAAGAGCATGAATATTAATATAATTGCCTAATGTTTAACCCTTCCACTGTGGCACATCAACAGTGCAAAGCATGTATTTCAGTTTCTGCTGCTCCACGGGAACGAGCAGGGGAGAGAGATCAATGAGGAGCTGGGATGTAATTGGGTGATTTACTCTGCTCCCCGGGGAATCTATCCATGAATCGATGAAAAGGCAAAGGCGATAAAACACTGTACAGAACATCTACAGGGAGTCATCAATCATGAGCTGAGAGTCGTGAAAGCATTTTAAGGACATCTGAGGAAGAAAGGAAGAGGCAGTCAGGAGGTGGAGAGCTTTAAAGCACGCTTCTGTCTCTCAGTCAGTTTTCCTCTCAGAGTTTTGATCATTTCTGTTAGTGATGATGAACGTTGCAGCTGAAACAGTGACTCGACACTAAATGGCAGAAGGCTGAAGATGGACGCTCTGGAGACTTCAGGTCGCTGCAGTGAACAGAAGCAGTTCGGACCAAGTACCCCCCCCCCCCCCCCACAATACGCCCTGTGATGTCCCCCATTTTCACATAGAGTTCAATACAGTCTGACTTTCTGTGGAGCCTGTGCTCGTGCTCAGAGGAACAGAGGAAAGAGGAACAGAACTCCAGCATGATTGTTAGCTGATAGCAAAATGGCAGCGATACAGACTAGATGGCTGGTCCAATCAGCTGCTGCCACCTCACTTCAATACAAACACAGAGACAGGAAAGGAGAACAGCTCCAAACAACCAAAGCTTCAGATATTCAGGACTCTGACACCTGGTCCAGTTCTTCAGGCAGAATCAGGGGATCTTCAGAGAGTCGAATCAAAAAGGTGAAAAGTTTTTAAACCATCAAAGATCGGGTTGCAGGCGAAGCGGAGACTTCCAAACATGTCCGTCTATCCAACATAGATCTCCAGGCCAGGAACGAAGATGGATTGGTAAATCCAAAACGTTGGCTTCAGGCTCTCTTCGCCCTGACGGTCCACTAATGAACCCTAATGAGACAATGAAGATTTAATGAAGCAGAATGAGGGTTTAAGGCTCTTTAGCTCTGGCTTCACGTTACAGACTCCAGGTCCAGGTCCAGGTTGATATCAGGGTCAGCTCCTCTGAATCTTAATTCTTTGGCTCTGATGCTGAATGTTTGCCCCCTTGGTCTAAAAATAGCTTTAGACTCCTGAACCCTGAGGACAAGGACGGTGGTCTGGACCAGAACAGAGGACCGAGACCCTGAGGCACCCTCAGCTGGGGAAGCTGAGCACAAACTCAACATCCAATCTGTTAGTTTAGAATATTTCTTCAGTCAGGCACTGCTGAGGCAGCTGAGGCAGGACAGGGGAGGGGGCGGTCAGGGAGGGAGAGCAGCTGATGAGGAGGAGGAAGAGGAAGACAGACGACACCATGCTGCTCTTGGCGAGGAAGCAACAGGTGAGATTGACAGGAAACAGGGACAGAGCTGCATGTTGTTCGGTTTATTTGTCACGACTTACTTCGGAACTGTCAGCAAACTTTTTATTAACCCTTCAGAGCCACATCCAGGCTTTTCCTGATAAAGTTTTCATTTTTAAAAAACTCTCCTCTTCTTCAGAGTCATCTGATTCAGTCTGATCAGTTCAGACTCTAAATGTTTACTTCTTTTCCAAAGAAAAGTTCCTCTCATGTGTTTGTGTTGTTCTAGAGCTGATCTGAAGTTTCTATCTTTATCTGATCGGGAGTTCTGCTCATTAATGATGAAAAATCAGCTCTAAATATCTAATTGTCTTTATTCTGTCAACACAATAAACTCAGAAACATACAGGACTGATCCAGAGACACTCTGATTGACTGTGACATCACCCACCGGAGCCAATAGGAGCGTCCGATGTGGAGACGTGACTCTAGACGTCACTATCAAAGATGGAGGATGAGAATGGACGGATAAACACACAGAAGGAGTCAGAGAGTCAGACTGATCCAGATCTGATCAGTCTGACTCTGAAGTCAGGTTCAGATCGGACAGATCAGCTGTTAGAAAGAGCTGATTCTCTCCTGCTGTTGACCTTTGACACCTCCTGACAGCCAATCCTGCGTCTGCTTCTTTGGAAGGTGAAAGGTTACTGAGGTTCGCGGCGTCTCTTCCTCTGGCCGTTGTCCTGCAGCAGGTTAATTATCTGTGTGGTTTCTCGGACTCGGTCTGAGTGATGGTGTCAGTACCTGGTATGACACGGTGGACTAATTATTTCCTGAGTGAGGCCTTGACACCCGGAGGACTTCTCCTCTGTCACGTCTCGGTGTGGTTTTACCTCCCTCTTGGTGTGTCGAGCGGCCGAGGGCATCCGAGGTTACAGAGCGTCTCTTCCGTGAGGCGCTGCTTTGTGAAGATTTTTCACCTCTCTGCAACTCCAGGAGGCAAAGATAAGCAATAATCCTTTCCCGTGACGGTGAGATGGGAAGATTTCAGACTTATTCTGACATTCTTTCATCTGTGGTGGCCTCTTGTCAGGATTGCCATCTCTCAACCAGACGCTGTATCTAAGGTAGGCCTTTCTCTGCCTCCACAGCGTCGCCACTGGCACGCTGCTCTGGACTAATGAGCCATCTGGGCCCAGTGATGTACTTTGGCACCAAAGTCACACATGGCCTAGCAGGAAATGACACCAGTCCGCATGGCCTCAAACCCAATAAAACGCATACTGGGTGAAGCGAGGTTAATAATCCTGAGCCTGCAACGCGGCGCTGTGTTTTCCTCTGCAGACCAGTATTCGTAATAAGTGAATGAAAAGTTATTTTCTGAATAGATTGATATTTTAAAGTTTCACCATCCTGACGTCTGGGGAGACGCACCAGCACCACGGGTGGGGGGGGGGGTCTAAATAATTATAATGATCATTTAAGTATTTCAAACTTCTCTTATTTCCTCTTTATAAAATTATTAGAATCACCCTTTACAGTTATAATTTACACATTTTTGGTCAAAACAGGCATCTTTTTTAATAGATTAACTGATCAATCAATAAAATCAACAGGAGACTGATTGACAATGAAAGTTCAGCTGCAACAGTAAAAATCTGCTGAAAGACAATTAATGATATATCGTAGTACAACTGACGGGGCATTTTCTGAATATTCTACATACTGTGTGTATCTTTACTTACTTTGAGGATTACTGGCTTCTTTACAAACTGAGTCCGTCATTAGAGATTTTTTTCCCAGTTTGTCTGGACGGATTAGTGAAAATGGTGTGTGAAAGATAAACAACAGCTACAACATTATTCACATCAGCTGTTCTAACGATTTTTGAATGATTTTGCATGTTTTATTTGTCTGCAGTATATTCAGGAGCAGCGTCATTCAAATTCTAACAAAATAGAAATCCAGGTTTGTCCAACTGAAGGATTAGAGAGGTAAATCTGGACCTGTTAGCTCCTCAGGACACCTCTGAGGGTCTGTCTGATTCTCAGGATCAGGATTGTGTCTTTGGATCATCTCAGTGTTGGCGTGAAAAGGTTTTGGACCGGATCAGAACCTTTTTATGATTCACTCATTGGCCTCCACAGTGTCGACATTAGAGGAGATTCTTACTGCGCTTCATTTAAAGCCGAGAACGAGAAGAAGTTCAGTCTGTCCTGAAGCAGCAGCCTCTCATTGATCTTCTGTCATTCCCTCTTGGAGGTCGATCTCCGCCGTCTCAGAGCGTCCCTCAGTGATTGAAGGAAGTTTCACCTGCTGTCATACAGAACCGAAGTCAGACCTCTGTAATATGAAGATAAGATCAACCACGTTGTCTGACAGAAAGTCTGGAAAGGAAATAACTTTTCTTTCTGGAGAGATCTAAACAGATAGAGATATTTTTGATGTGATAGATTTTTAGGCTCTTTGTATAAAAGCTGTATCCAGTTCAGTTCAGGTGTAGTTTCCTTTTTTGGTTCCACAGGATTTGAGATATTCATTAAAAAGCTGCCAACTTCCTCCTGAATCCCTGCTGAGGTAACGGCTCTTCTGCTGCTCTCCACTTCCTCCTTATTGTGTGTTTGAGCTAATTGGGTTCAGACGAGTTTCATGATTGACAGTTTTACCACACGGCCGATGGAGTCGGGGTCTCCGCAGTCTTTAATCTCTCCCTGTTATTCCTGTCAGGTCTTTGTGGATTCGGGACCAAAAGGCAAATCTGTGGGCTTGAACATACAACCATCAGCCAGAACATTATGTCAGTCTGGGGTTTCTGTTGGTCCCGGTCTGACCGGCCTGGTTGGGCAGCAGCGACGTCGTCGAAGGGTTTTAATCTATAATTGGTTCACGGTCACATGCCTTCATATGTTCTGTCCTTATCTGACCTCTTCCTGTTTCCACATGTTCATTCAGGCAGGAGACAGTTTGCTCACTCAGGACGTAAATCCAGACCTCATGTCGCCGTAAACACCGGCGCCGTCCGCAGGTTTCCCTCCATTCATGAGCCGCCGTCACTCGCTCTTTGTGAGTGTATTTAATGGGCCAATGTATTACAACGGTTCATTCATGCAAATAACACAACCCTGCTGTGATTTGTAACCTGATAATTTGCATAGTAATCTGAGTGAAGCTGTTCTGAGCTGATATCTGGTGGGCGGCTGGCGCTGCCCCCCCACCGAAACACTTCCAGTTTTGTTTTGTTTTTTCCCTGCGCTCAGTGTTTTTATGGAGATGTGAGCCGCCGGCTGAAGCTGCTGTGTGTGTGTGTAATGATGTTTTTGAAGAGTTGTGCTGTCATCACGCTGCACAAGCTCAGTGCGCACAGAGAGCAGCAGAGAAGGTGACAGTCACATTCAGGCAGAAGTCGTATTTGAAGAGTGTTTTGTCACGATGTTGTGTTTTCACACCTGTTTGTGTGTTTGTGTTTATCATAGTTTGGTGGATTTCTCAAAATCCCGAGGAGAGATTTTTAGTCCACAGCTGATTGGCATTGATGCAGATGTGGGAACATTTTTACCTCCTGATGGAGGACTTACCTTCTCTGTGTGACTTTGGACAGAAAGTGAAACAGTTGGACGGCTTCAGAGGTCGGGAGACGCCATATTTTAGACTTATGTTGGTTTGTTGATAAAGACTTGATGCCGTTCTGCTCAGTCGTCGGATCTTCAGGTGTAAATTGAACTTTTCTCAGAATGACGTCCTCACTCTTCACCTTGGACAATGACACCAAATCAAAACATTTATCTTTTAAATCCAAAACCTTTATTTCCCACCTTTTACCTGGTGTTAAATTAAAGTTTGACTTTTTAACTTAAGAGTCTATGAGATGGACTCTAGTGGCCAATGGAAAACCTGCAGGACTTTGGACTTCAGTGTTTCAGCCCCCGAAGGTTCAGGTTTAAAACAGCCATCGAGTTATTGATCAGAGCAGTTTTGATAAATCAGCTACCGTATTTAACAGCTCTGATGTGAATTGATTCATTTTAAAGTGTCTGTCATTGATATTTTGTATAATTACAACACAACAGTAACACAACAATAACGAAGTAGAAGTCTGTGGCTGTAAAAATGATGCAGCTCTGAGTGTGTTGTTGGTTTTTGTTGGCTCACAGGTGGACTGTTGTGCGTTTCTCAGGTTGGACATAACAGAATAAACCAAAAAAAAGATTCACAATGCTGGTTGTGTCCTCAAAAACCGTTTGTGTTCAGATACACAATCAGAGGCGTCACACTTCCAGAGCATCCAACGTCGTCTCCAGAGACAATGGCCGAAGCCACAGCTGTAATACTGTCAACTGATTCCAGTCCACCTTCCCACAAGTCCTTGGGGCAGATTTTAATAAAGTCTCGGGCCGTCAGGGGGGACAGGGGGGTTGTCGCGCCACGGTGTGGGAGAGCAGCTTTAATTTGAGCCGTGCCACAGTGGCACGACTCCAGCCAGATTCCCGGCTCTAAATCACACCGAGGTGAGGCGGCCGTGCGCTGAATACCAGATAAAATTCACAGCCAGCCTCAAATCTGCACATTTAGTTCCCGCCGCAGCAGATTGGTCCTCGGACTCGTCTGCAGATAAGTGACGCTGGACATGTAAATATAGGTTCAGGCAGGATGTGTGTCTCTACAGCGTCCAGACAAAAGGTGATTTTCTTTGTCTCATTCTGTCTCTTCAGCTCAGGTCAAACTAACTGTTTTCTGTTGGAGCTGCAATAATCAATATTTTTACTTTAAAAATGGATCACGTGACTTTTTGTAAAGGAGTCCCAGAGATGAGCTGAATAAGTCATGAGAATAAACCAATAAATAAGTCATTTTAAATATAAAAGCTGAAAGCATCAATCAGATTCACCCAAGAGGCAAAATAAATCAGTTACTATTGAAATCATCCCTTCAGCTTTTCTTTGAAAATTTAATACTTTGTGTTTCCTGAAAAGCAGAAATTTATTGGTGTAAATTCCAGAAACGGTTCTCTCCCTCCCTGAATACAGCTGGACACGGATTAGTTCTTGGTGTCTCCTGTCGTCGTTAATAATTGATATTAATGGCGGGGGGGGGGGGTCTCCGGCCCCCACAGGGAGCAGTAGTTTGACTTCGGGTCTTGTGGGAGCATCGCGGACCGACTGAGGTCGTCCCTGCTGGATCCAGATGATCCAGATTGTCCCCGTATCTTCATGGAGGCCGGGCGGCTGATGAAGCTGCTGGTTGGACCGCTGTGATGGAATGAGAAGAGACAGGGAGGAGATTGGTTTGTCCGGCGCTGCCACGGTGATGGATGCAGAGGAAAGCTGCAGGACCACACACACAAACACACAACCTGCAGCACATCGCTTCTATATTTAACCGTAATAACCGCGATGAGGTGATACATTTCAATTCACATGAAGCCATAAACGCATCACCGGCTCATCTTCGGTCTTTGTGGCCGAGGAACTTTAATGTGATGACGGAGAAACTCACTTTTCTGCTCTGATATTATTTTCTTGGCCCATTTTGGTGAGTTTATAAACTCTTAGATCAGCGACTCTAATCTCGCTCAAACACACAACCCATGTGTGTTTATTACGAGGACACACATCATCTATCACAGTCTGCAGCTCACTGTGTGCCCCGTGATGCTCAGTTGTATTCAGGTGTGTCTCTGTGTTGTGTGTTTTCTGTCGGTGACTTTGCTGCTTGTTTTCATTATTAGCTCATGTAAATTTAAACATGATGACAAAAATTGTGTGTTTAACGGTGTGTATCAGGCCGACGTGACACTGCCTGCTCACATACAGACTGAGCTGCTGAAGTAAAACTCACAAACTCACAAAAATCCAACATGGCTAGTTTTTTTTTGTTTTTGTTTGGAAAGATCCGTTTCCAAACAGAAAACTGGTGACTAGAGAAGTGAAGCAACAAAGACTCCGGATGACCTCCAACACAAATATGTTTTTATTTAGCAGAAGGTGGAATTATAACTAAACATGTGAAATATGTGAATGTGAAATATGAAAAGGAGTAATTTAATGAGTTATAAATGACCTAAAATGAACCCCGAACCAAAACATTTTTATACATCAGCGGAAACGACACATGAAGAGCTGATGATGTTTCTCCTCAAGCATTTTCATGAAAATGTCAGATAATTCAGAAGGTGACTGATTAACGTTTTTCTTAATTGTGAGAGACGGAAAAAGTTCAGATCTTCTGCTTCAGCTGAAAAGTTAAATGAAAATGTGAACGGAAGCTCTCAACTCTCCTGTCGTCATCACTACGACCACTAGATGTCGCCGAGCAACAGAACCTAACGATAATCATACATAATATGTTTTACTTACAGAGTGCTTTTAACAATATTCAATGATGCTTTACAGGAACAAAGTCAGTTAAATTAATAAAACCGTACAAAATAAAATAAATACCGTAAATGAAAAGAACGAAGAGAAGAAGAAGAAAATTAAAAAATAAACCTGCTGACGGAC
This sequence comes from Remorina albescens, assembly GCA_034769265.1. NCBI lineage: Eukaryota > Metazoa > Chordata > Actinopteri > Carangiformes > Echeneidae > Remorina > Remorina albescens. The sequence goes on from CM068479.1 coordinate 29,832,242, forward strand.
GACCAACGGGCTGTTTGTTCACCTGATTGGACCATTTCATAAAGAGCATCGTGTTGATGTGCTGAGAAAACACCCTCAGCAACGTGACACGACAAACACACACACACACACACACTGGTAGTGCATGATTACGCTTTAATAAGCTGTCATTTGTGCTAATATCGCAGCATTCCCTGTAACTGGCTCTGTCATGTTTGTGGTTCAGCGTCATCATGTATAATTAAAGTCAACACTTGTCAGAATGCCAATTTGTGCGTGTGTGTGTGTGTGTGTGTGTGTGTGTGTATATATAAAGGTCACACAGTCAGCTGGAATCCTCTCTCAAAGCCTTCAGGTGATCTGACCCCGATGACATCATCATTAAATAAAACCCCTGGCCCTGAAGTACAGTGTGTGTGTGTGTGTTTTTATTTGATACTTTTGCCAAATACAACAGCTTCAACAAGTGATGCATCAGAGCTTCAGAGTCGCTGCTGCATCATTGGCGTGTGTGCGTTTGTGTGTGTGTGTGTGTGTGTGTGTGTGTTCACCTGTTGTGTCCTGGCAGCAGGTCTTTGATTCCCAGCAGGTCTGATCGACAGTCGTATTGATTGTCGCTGCCGGCTTCAGCTGGTCTTTCTCAGGTGTCATTTGAGGTTTGATGGTAACTGAAGGTTAGACTGTGATGGAGGGGAATACTGGCCTCTGATTGGTTGGCAGCCGTCCAGTCAAATCGGCGACGGGACGGTTAGCGCTCTATTCCAGTCTACAGGTTTGTTGTTGACGGAGGGACAGGTCACTGTGTTGGGATGTGCGTTTGTGAAACCACAACAAAATCATGTGGGTTCATTTTGTGTATTTTTGCGTACTGATAAATCCGGATCCTGACTGGATCAGGTGGTTTAGGGTCAAATGGTCCATTCGATGAAAAATGTCTGATGAGAGTTTCGTTGTTATTCATTCAGTCTTGAGCTGATGAGACGGGTCTTTGTGATTTTAAGGCCGATGCATCGAGTGAAGAGGAACCTTTGACGAAGACTGAAATAGAATATAGACATTTTATTTATTGTTCATCATTTCAGCTTCATTCACGAATTCTGGAAATATAAAATGTGACATTAAGAGTGTGCAGTCTAAAGATGGACTTAGAGATTGTTTGTGGTTATTAGAAGCATAAATATATTTTCTTACAGATATAAAAAAAAAAAAAGGATCGGCGAAGCAAAAATATGGACTTTATTTATATTTTTGGCTTAGATCAGTTTGATTTCTTTCCTTTAGGGTTCGAACCATAAAACAGTCTAATGATGATGTTGGACTCTGCAGGTGGACTTTGTGCTGAGTTCAGATATTTTGTTGGAAAAATTCCACAGATTGAGTTCATTATCGGGGACTTGATGATTCACCAGATCAGTAAATTACTCACATTTTTCCTTGTTGATCTTTGTGTGACATTGTGTTGACACAACAGGTTGTGTGTTACTATCCTGAGCTGGCTGGTCGTTCTTTAATGGAGAGCTTTGGGAGGTGAAGCCTGTTATTACGGCGGGGTGGGGGGGGTCAGGGGCTGTTTGTACTGGGGGACCTGAAAATGCTGCTCAGTCTCAGGTTGTTCAGCTGCTTCTTGTTACTGAAGAGTCATCAGGGGACGGACCGGTTCTTCTGTCGTCCTGAAAAAAGAGACGACCGGCTGATTGTGTTTTTAATGTGTGGCCATTTTCAGCAGCGCACAAAAAGGAATAATAAAAGAAAACGATGCTGTTCTCTGGCTGCAGAGTCCACTTTGACACGTGAAACCACAAATATCTGCAGGGACAGATATCATGAGAGTTAGGTCATCGTTTAAATGGAACAACTGCTGTACAATCTGGTTCCCCAGAGGATGAATCCTAATGACATCAGTGAGCTCATCAATGATCTCCTGATTATTCATCCAGAGTCAAGAGCAGGTTCATATCACATATTAAAAAAAATGATTGAATCGATCATCATGGACTTCACACAGTCATGTTCCCCAGAGGATGAATCCTGATGATGATCTGATAATTCATCCAGCATCATCAGCACCAGGACGTCAGATTCCCCCCCCCCCCCCCGAGCTGTATGTTTTTAAAATAACGGGGTCTGTTGGAGGTTTTCGGTTATTCGGAATATTTCTTAAATTCCAGCTTTGAACAAAAGGTCACGTATAATTCTGCATCATGTAAAACCGAGTGACAGATAAAACTGATCGACAGGATGAAGGACGGTAAACAGCCTGAATATGTCGGTGCCCTCGCTGATACCTGACGCGTTAGAAACCCCATTTTTTATTTTTACTGTGTGAGTCCGTGTCCCCTCTGTGAACCTTCAGCTCATTAACTGGCATCTGTTTATCATTTAGCCACACAGGTACACGGTGCATCAGCCTCAGCGCCGCCACGCAACACTGAATTTAACACCAAATTATTAAAATATAACTTTGCCCCAAAAATGTGCTCAGCAAGCAGAATGTTGAGCTGCAGCGGAGGCTGAAGAGGAACCGCTGTTGGTGTCACACCAGCTTCTCCGCCACAATCTTCGATAAAACAGAAGCTGGCACAAACTCTGTGGTAGAAAATAAAGGACCACTTCATCAAAAATCCTTTTTCACTGAAACAGTTTAAAGAAGAGACTTAACTGTTTGTGTCTTCAACTGAGGTTTTAAGGCAAATTTTGACCTAAAGGATTTATTTATTTTTTCTCTAGGAGCCCCGAATCCTGAATTAAAGTTCCTCTATGATGGACAAATATTTTAGGCTTTTTTAATGACATCATCATCATCTTCAGTGTCGCTTCATGGGAACATTTCCATGAAGCGTCAAACTTTGTAAAACAAACATGTTGCCGGGGTCGACAGTTTTCACTAGTGTTTAAAAACGTGTCATTAATCGTCCGATTTAATTAAAAACATGAAACTTTAAAAGGCCATCGGATGGATGACGCATCGTATTCCTGATCAGTCTGAAGGTCGAATGACTCAGTTTGTTTATCACGTGAAGAAAAAATGGCTGTTTATTTCTCTTCATTGCTCCTTGTTGGAAAAATAAACTAGTTTGAAAAAGTTTGATTTGACATCACATCTTTATTTACTGATACT
>CM068479.1:29835438-30010438 GCA_034769265.1 Remorina albescens
AATTACCGGGCGCCATCAGCCGGAGGAGGACACACACGACCTTTTGACCCCATCCAAGGTCAGACAAAGCTAATGGTGAAGTGAGGACAGCAGGTCTGGACTTTTAAGGAAAGAGATGTTCAACCTCCATCACATCAGAGACGACGGATCGTAGAAAACAAACAATAAAACGCCTTTTCTTTCCTCCTGATGTGTCTGGATCAGACATTCAGATCATCAGGAGGAAATTATCACCGTTAGCTCTTCGTTAGCATTCATCCATCCATCTTCTACCTCTGATCTGTTTCTGGGTCACGGGGGGTTCTGGAGGACGGGGTCACCCTGGACAGGTCTCCAGTCCATCACAGAGACAGACAGACCTACGGACAGTTTGGAGTCACCAATGAACCCAAACATGATGTCTTTGGAGACTCCACACAGAAAGGCCCCAGGCCGGGAACCGAACCCAGGACCTCCTTGTTGTGGGGAAACAGAGCTAACCGCTGTGACACCGTGCTGCTCTTCATTAGCATTCAGTGCTAACGAAGAGCTCTGTCCCTCTGTGTCTCTGTCCCTCTGTGTCTCTGTCCCTCTGTCCCTCTATCTCTCTGTCCCTCTGTCCCTCTGTCTCTCTGTCCCTCTGTCCCTCTATCTCTCTATCTCTCTGTCCCTCTGTCTCTCTGTCTCTCTGTCCCTCTATCTCTCTCTCTCTCTGTCCCTCTGTCCCTCTGTGTCTCTGTGTCTCTGTCCCTCTGTGTCTCTGTCCCTCTGTCCCTCTATCTCTCTGTCCCTCTGTCCCTCTGTGTCTCTGTCCCTCTGTCCCTCTATCTCTCTCTCTCTGTCCCTCTGTCCCTCTATCTCTCTCTCTCTCTATCTCTCTGTCCCTCTGTCTCTCTGTCTCTCTGTCCCTCTATCTCTCTCTCTCTGTCCCTCTGTCCCTCTATCTCTCTCTCTCTCTGTCCCTCTGTCCCTCTGTGTCTCTGTGTCTCTGTCCCTCTGTGTCTCTGTCCCTCTGTCCCTCTGTCTCTCTGTCCCTCTGTCCCTCTATCTCTCTATCTCTCTGTCCCTCTATCTCTCTATCTCTCTGTCCCTCTGTCTCTCTGTCTCTCTGTCCCTCTATCTCTCTCTCTCTCTGTCCCTCTGTCCCTCTGTCCCTCTGTGTCTCTGTCCCTCTGTGTCTCTGTCCCTCTGTCCCTCTATCTCTCTGTCCCTCTGTCCCTCTGTCCCTCTGTGTCTCTGTCCCTCTGTCCCTCTATCTCTCTCTCTCTGTCCCTCTGTCCCTCTATCTCTCTCTCTCTCTATCTCTCTGTCCCTCTGTCTCTCTGTCTCTCTGTCCCTCTATCTCTCTCTCTCTGTCCCTCTGTCCCTCTATCTCTCTCTCTCTCTGTCCCTCTGTCCCTCTGTCTCTCTGTCCCTCTGTCCCTCTATCTCTCTATCTCTCTGTCCCTCTGTCTCTCTGTCTCTCTGTCTCTCTGTCCCTCTATCTCTCTCTCTCTCTGTCCCTCTGTCTCTCTCTCTCTCTGTCCCTCTATCTCTCTCTCTCTGTCCCTCTGCCCCCCTCTATCTCTCTGTCCCTCTATCTCTCTGTCCCTCTGTCCCTCTGTGTCTCTGTCCCTCTGTCCCTCTATCTCTCTCTCTCTGTCCCTCTGTCCCTCTATCTCTCTCTCTCTGTCCCTCTGTCCCTCTATCTCTCTCTCTCTCTATCTCTCTGTCCCTCTGTCTCTCTGTCTCTCTGTCCCTCTATCTCTCTCTCTCTGTCCCTCTGTCCCTCTATCTCTCTCTCTCTCTGTCCCTCTGTGTCTCTGTGTCTCTGTCCCTCTGTGTCTCTGTCCCTCTGTCCCTCTGTCTCTCTGTCCCTCTGTCCCTCTATCTCTCTATCTCTCTGTCCCTCTATCTCTCTATCTCTCTGTCCCTCTGTCTCTCTGTCTCTCTGTCCCTCTATCTCTCTCTCTCTCTGTCCCTCTGTCCCTCTGTCCCTCTGTGTCTCTGTCCCTCTGTCCCTCTATCTCTCTGTCCCTCTGTCCCTCTGTCCCTCTGTGTCTCTGTCCCTCTGTCCCTCTATCTCTCTCTCTCTGTCCCTCTGTCCCTCTATCTCTCTCTCTCTCTATCTCTCTGTCCCTCTGTCTCTCTGTCTCTCTGTCCCTCTATCTCTCTCTCTCTGTCCCTCTGTCCCTCTATCTCTCTCTCTCTCTGTCCCTCTGTCCCTCTGTCTCTCTGTCCCTCTGTCCCTCTATCTCTCTATCTCTCTGTCCCTCTGTCTCTCTGTCTCTCTGTCTCTCTGTCCCTCTATCTCTCTCTCTCTCTGTCCCTCTGTCTCTCTCTCTCTGTCCCTCTATCTCTCTCTCTCTCTGTCCCTCTGCCCCCCTCTATCTCTCTGTCCCTCTGCCCCCCTCTATCTCTCTGTCCCTCTGTCTCTCTGTCTCTCTGTCTCTCTGTCCCTCTATCTCTCTATCTCTCTGTCCCTCTGTCTCTCTGTCCCTCTGCCCCCCTCTATCTCTCTGTCCCTCTGCCCCCCTCTATCTCTCTGTCCCTCTGTCTCTCTGTCTCTCTGTCTCTCTGTCCCTCTATCTCTCTATCTCTCTGTCCCTCTGCCCCCCTCTATCTCTCTATCTCTCTGTCCCTCTGTCTCTCTGTCCCTCTATCTCTCTTTCTCTCTGTCCCTCTTTCTCTCTGTCCCTCTGTCCCTCTATCTCTCTGTCCCTCTATCTCTCTGTCCCTCTGCCCCCCTCTGTCTCTCTGTCCCTCTGTGTCTCTATCTCTCTATCTCTCTGTCTCTCTGTCCCTCTGCCCCCCTCTATCTCTCTGTCTCTCTGTCCCTCTGTCTCTCTGTCCCTCTATCTCTCTGTCTCTCTGTCCCTCTGTGTCTCTGTCCCCCTCTCTCTCTCTGTCCCTCTGTCTCTCTGTCCCTCTATCTCTCTGTCTCTCTGTCCCTCTGTCCCTCTGTCTCTCTGTCCCTCTGTCCCTCTATCTCTCTGTCTCTCTGTCCCTCTGTCTCTCTGTCCCTCTATCTCTCTCTCTCTCTGTCCCTCTGTCTCTCTGTCCCTCTATCTCTCTGTCTCTCTGTCCCTCTGTGTCTCTGTGTCTCTGTCCTGAGCATCGTTTCCTTTTTGGGTTCTCAGGCCCTTTAGAGAGAAGAGTGAGAGAGCTTCGCCTACAGCTGAGCTAATAGGACATGCTGCATCCTTGTGTGTGCCTGTGTGTGCCTGTGTGTGTCTGTGTGCGCCTGTGTGTGTCTGTGTGTGTCCCTCTGTTAAAGCTCCATATGACCTTACTGAGCCGTGCTTTATATCTCCTCCCTGAGCGTCTGTGGCGTCCGGCTCTTCTTCCTCCTCCTCCTCCTCCTCGGAGGCCTTTTTCTTCACTGCAGACAAACTGAATGCCACTTCAGAGGAGGATAAACCACATTTCACTCATTACAGCCTGGAGTGAGTGTGTGTGTGTGTCTGTGTGTGTGTGTGTGTCTGTGTGTGTCTGTGTGTCAGCTCGCCCTCTCTAAGATGGACGCCTGTGAGAAGCTGCATCACTGAGGTCCAATTTGACACAAATCCACAGAGCTCTGCATCAAAGCCAGAACCATCTCTGAGCAGACTCCTTAACAGGGGAGGCAGCTCCGGGGGTTTTCAGAGAATCAACCCCCCCCCCCCACAAACGATGATGATGATGATGATGATGAACATCAGAGATTATCATCTCCACAAACCCACCCATCATGTCACCAACAGAATTCCTGCTCATTATTTCCAGAGAGGTGGAAACAGCATGTTCCTCCTTCTGTTGTTGGTCAGCAGGTGGTTTAACTGTGTGTGTGTGTGTGTGTGTGTATGAGGGGGGGCAACATATTCACTGCAACACAAATGCTGACAAAATGAGTTTTATCTAACAAAATGTTCTGGTTTCAATAAATCAACTGAAGAACTTTGTGCTCCCCAGAGGATGAACCTCGTCTGACAAATGACGCTGGTCTCCAGTAACTGTATGAATTACACACAACACAACCCAAACCACAAATGAGCTGCAAAGACTCACAACACAAAGGAAGTGTTTCTAGGGGACACTAACCTGGGACGCTTGGGTTTGCTATATTATGTTGTGTTTGTGTGTGTGTGTGTGTTGTACCTCTCTGCCTGATGCAGTTACTGAAGCAGGACCAGGACTTGATGGAGATTAATGGCGCAGCTCCTCAGCCCTCGTTATATTGAGTTAATTCAAACTGCTGCGTTTCCTCGTTACAGAAGGAAAAAAAAAAACAGGCGTTAATCAAATTGTGGGAGTTTGTAATTAAATGAGAGTTGCTGCTAATAAGCTGCGACTGTGGCTGACTGTGCGTTTGCAGCCTGTTTGTGAGACGATAGTTCACGTAATGAAAAGCATCTTTGTGTTTCCGGACAGCGGTGTCTATTATCAGCTCCACACAGATTCAGTGTGTTTTCTTAGTGTGTGTGTGTGAGAAATGTTCACACCTCTGTGGTTCCTGATTGGGCTGTTAGAGAAATCAGAACTGAGTCCAGGAACGGTCCAACTGCTCCCCCTGATGCTGATATGCTGCTGACCTCCGACCCGTCCAGCCCGTCCTTCATTTATTTATCTGCTGATTCGACGGCAGGAAATGCAAAAAAAAAAACCAAACATGAATCTAATGAAAGTGGCAGGAAATTAACTTGCTGTGTTTATGCTCCCCAGAGGATGAACCTCATTGAACAAATTCGTTGTGGTTGATTATGATCACCAGAGGATGAACCACTTTTGACAAAATGGTGATTGAATGAATTACTTTGGAATCTTTGTGGTCTCCAGAGGATAAACCCTGTCTAACAAAATGGTGACGGTTTTTCCAGTAAGTTGTTTTTGGCTGTTTATGGTCACCTGAAAATAACCCCCAGCTATCCAATACTTTGCTGCTCACCAGAGGATGAACCTCATGTAATGAAAAAGACGATGGGTTTGTGATAGATTTAGTTCAGCTGTTTGTGGTCCCTAGAGGATGAACCATCAAATAAAATGGTGATGTCACTGCGACCTAATCGTTGGACCTCAGTCAGCGTTATAATGATTGATATGACGACGTCAGTCTGACTGTGTAAAAAGAAACCAAACGGATGCTGCTGATGTCACGTTGACGAGCCGTGACCTCAGATTTTCTTTCCTTCTCCAAAGTTCACTGCTCACAGATGCTCCGGGCTCCAACTACATGATTTAACCAAAGGAGAACGTGTGAGGAGTCTGAGCGGCAGCTTTGACCTTCGAATCTCGGCTGTTCCAAACAAAATAAGTTCATAGAAAACTGGAAAAGTGGAGGCTGCTCCTCTCTGTCGGGTTGTGAGGTGATTCCACCTCAACACACCTGGATGATGACGTCATGAGCTCCCTGCTGTGCTGCCTGTCGGACCGTCAGATATTTTATCTTCACTAATGTGGTCACAAAAAGAAGATTTAAATATCAAGTCATTCTGTTTTACAAACTTCTCTTACTTTTCATTGCAGTTTGACTCACGAGGATCCAAAACTGACTTCATCCTCAGACAAACGGGTTTTGCGTCAACACATATTGGATGTGAGCTGTGAGCAAGAAGTAGTTTTGAAGGTAATTAAATGTCTCTTCAGTGTAAAACACTGCGGAGGCTTCAGAGGCTGCTGAGGTCAGACTGTTCTCTGGGCGGCTGTGACTGCTGACTGGCTGCTTCCAGACGCTCCGACTCCAGAACTGTCACACAAAAGTGTCGAGTAGGAAAAAGGTCAAAAATGGAAAATATAAAGTTTCTGGTCCAACAGAGAAAAATCCTAGCGATCCATTTTATGGTGGTGATAATTGTCTAATTAGTGTTGTGCTCTCAGTATTTGATGTTTATATAAACAGACCACGACACGATGACTCGGTCACACAAACAACATCCAGTGGGGGTGGAGCCAATCACAGTTGGGGCGGAGTCATCAATCAAATTAAAGGTCCAGGTCCAGGTCGCTGGTCTGTGGGAGGGAACCAACAGAGTCACAGGAAGAACAAGCAAACTCCGCCTTCAGCTTGGTTTCAAAAAGTCAAGATGGCCGACAGACAAAGTAAAAACTGGAGGCTTTAAATCACAAAGTCAAACTGCTCAGTCTGAAATATTCAGTTCATCATAATCTGCTGCTGATGAGTTTAAAATCAGCTGTTCCATCATCGCACAGACTGTTGTGTTTCTGTTCCTGATGAAAAAATGCAGAGCGGATGTTGGACATTTGGACATTTGGACATGAATAGAGCGTGTTGTGATGTTATCAGACTTTGCCGCTGTTTTTTATGTCCATGTTTGAATTGTGTCCTTGTTGGCAGGTGTATGTAATAGTATGTATAATGTAACTACAGCATCGACCCCCCCACCTTTAAAACATCATCCTGCGGCTCTTTGAGTTTACAGCTCTGAGAGTTTGAGGGGCCGCGTCATAAAACCTGAGTGTGAAATGACGGAATAAAACTCTCCGAGTGAAAGACGAGCGAAGAAAGAAAACTCAGTTAGCTTCAGGCTCCAGGATCTGAAATGGTCTACCGGTCCACCCCCCCCCCCCCCCCCCCCCCCCCCCCCCGGATGACAGTCCTCATTCAGAGGGAAACTCCTGATTGCTAAATCACATCCGTTCAGGAACGCTAATTTCTATGGACGGTTGCCATGGAGCCGCGGTGACCTCACAGAGCAGGCTTCATCACAGTTGTCGCTCAGCGAGGCTTTTCAATCTGAGCTCGCAGCGTTTGATGTGACGCCGTGTGCTGCTGCTGGAAACTGAGCTCAACAAATACAAGAGGTCCTTGAAAAGGGCTGGAGTCGCCCCCCGTCTTCATTTGACTGGCCTCTTCAATCTCATCGTCCTCACTCTGTTTCCTGCCTCCTCAATTCCACACCACTTATTTTTTTTTTTTTTTTTATGAATTACCTCCTGACAGAAAAATCCTGATATGAAAACACAGCGGAGCGGCTTTAAACGAGTTCAGGCCTGAGAGCAGCGTGACGAGGACACAGCCGTTAGTTAAAAGAGTGAGCAGAGTGAGAGTCAAGGTTAGAGGAGGAGAGAGGACACTGACTGACAGAGCGTCAGAGAACAGACCACCGTTGATCCGGCCTGAATAAACCGGGAACATTAGACTGGATTTATGTTGCATAGTTATTATTTTTATCATTTTAAGACCTCCAGTTTAGAATTTGGTCGGCCATCTTGTTTGTTGGTTTGTTTGGATCTGACCTGCTCTTGACTCTTCCCACCCTGATTGGGCGGTTCAGTCTGTCAGTGACACAGTGGCCCCGCCCCCTAACCCCTCCCTTCCTTCCTCTAAATGGACGTTCATTTAAAAAATGAACATCATGTTGTGTTGAAGACTGTAAACTAGAGACTGAGACCATAAACTGATCAGGAAAACGTTTACTGAGGAGGAGGGACATTTTCCCATAGACTTCAATACTAACTGATCTACCATGTTTTTTGCATGACTTTGATCTCCGTCTGCGGTTTTGGATTCAGACTTTCCTCGTCTCCTCTTTAGATTTCGGGGTTCTGAAAGCAGAAAGCGACTCAGCTTTTGATCGTTATTCCATCCAATCGATGTAGTCGGGTGAAAGAGAAGAAGAGGACTGCCGTCCCACATCTGATGCCATCCTCACATTTCTGTCTGTCTTCTTTTCAAGGTGAACAATTCAACACTGGAGGGCGCAGAAACATAAAGTTATTCTTTCGTTTCTCATTTTAATACCCGACGTTCGGGTCTGGACGAACGTCGAAGAATGTGAGCTTTTATTTTCAGAAATGATCCGCAGTGATGAAAATCATGAATATCTGTGAAGTTGAAAACGTTCAGCTCTGATCGTTACATCCTGTCTGCTGGTTATTAAACAGAAAAAGGAATCTGCCTTCAGGAAGTCAGGAGGAGATTTGTGCTGCAGCGACTCTCTGGATTTGAAACACTCACAGTTCTCTGAGGAAGTGAAAACGTTCCTGTTGGATCAGATGGACCTGGGAGGTCTGGACTCCTCCGGACCAAGACGGCCAAAACGGATCCTTTAAGTCCTGAAGGTGTGAGGTGGAGCCTCTGTGGATCTGGACTAGTTGGTCCAGATCATCTCACAGATGCTGGACTGGACTGAGACCTGGGGGATTTGGAGTCGAGTCGACACCTCGAACTGAACTGCAGAGGTTCACAATAAACCAGCGTCATGAGGGATCATCCTCTGAGGACCAAGAACATCCTCTGACACATCGGACACATTAATATCTGACTGTGAGCGATGAGTTTACTTCTGTGATCTGAGGAGTCACACTTCACATCAGACCTCCTGAGTCCACATTATTCACCAACCTCCTTCACACTGGTCAAAGAATAAACCGAATGACTCTGGACGGAGATGGAGGAGACAGAGGAGATGGAGGAGATGGAGGAGAAGGAGGAGACGGAGGAGTCGGAGGAGAAGGAGGAGATGGAAGAGATGGAGAAGATGGAGGAGATGGAGAAGATGGAGGAGATGGAGGAGATGGAGGAGAAGGAGGAGACGGAGGAGAAGGAGGAGACGGAGGAGTCGGAGGAGAAGGAGGAGATGGAAGAGATGGAGGAGAAGGAGGAGATGGAGAAGATGGAGGAGACGGAGGAGAAGGAGGAGACGGAGGAGACGGAGGAGAAGGAGGAGACAGAGGAGACGGAGGAGACGGAGGAGAAGGAGGAGAAGGAGGAGATGGAGGAGATGGAAGAGATGGAGGAGAAGGAGGAGACAGAGGAGACGGAGGAGAAGGAGGAGATGGAAGAGATGGAGGAGAAGGAGGAGACGGAGGAGACGGAGGAGAAGGAGGAGACAGAGGAGACGGAGGAGACGGAGAAGATGGAGGAGAAGGAGGAGACAGAGGAGACGGAGGAGACGGAGGAGATGGAGGAGACGGAGTGGCCATCAGAGGCGGTGACTCTCATCTGCTGTTTTCTCTCCGTCCCCCCCTCCTCGCTCTGAGGGAGCGAGACCTCCTCTGTCCAAAAGATCTGCTGCTTCATCTTCCCACAATCCCATTTGGCTCTGAATTATTAAAGCTTCCGGTACTTTGGGCCAAAAACAGAATGAATTTGGACAACTTTTTAGGAGGCCACTTTTCTTTCCGGCCCACACACACAGATAAAGTCTCCTCCTGAAAGACTCCCCAAATGTGTTGTGTAGCGGAGCGCTCATGCAGAAGGATGCACCGGCTCACCTTGTTCTCCTCCTCCTCCTCCTCCTCCTCCTCCTCGTCCCTCCGTCCACTCCCTGGTTCCCTGAGCCGAGTCCAGCAGAGCCTGGTACACTTACATAAGACAACACAAAGCACTCAGAGCCCGTTTGAGACTCCACCTTCCTGCCCTGGAAGCTGAACTACAGCCGGATGGCTCTCAGAGGCCCCCGACTCTGTCGTGGGTGTGTCTCCTCTGCAGAGCTGAGCTGAGCTGGACTCCAGTCCTGGAAGTGCCATTAAAAGATGTACACATTGTCTGGCACATAAAGATGGAAATGGACCTCATAGGAGCGCAGGAGGAGGAGGAGGAGGAGGAGGAGGAGAGGAAGAGCAGCAGCTGTGTATTCAGACGCCCCAGGCTTCACTCGCTGCAGCCCTCAGGTCACCATGGCGACAGATGTTTGTCTGGAAATCTGTCAAGTTGTTTGAAACGAGCTGCGGGTGTTAAGCGTCGTCACACCACAGCTCCACGTTGGACGCTGGACAAAATGTCCCCTGGGACGACGGGATCAGGCCTTTTGTGGTCAAAGGTCAAAGGTCAAGGTCAGTGTGACCTCACAAAACACTTTTCAGCCACCGATCAGGACTTACAGAATGATTCCCTCCCGTCATGAAAACATCAGCTCGTGCAAAACTCCATTTCAGTATTCTTTAGTGAAGAGCTGAAGTCTGTTGGCTCACAGAAAACAAAAGGAGTTCATGTTTGTCGTATAAAAATAGGTTCTAATGCTGTCGGTGTTAAAATGTGCCGATTTAGCTTCGGGCAAAACACTTTTCACTATCTGAGCTTAGCGTTTGGTTTGAGGCGCCACAAGTAAACGAACCCCAGATTCATCCTGAGACATTTAAGATCTTCTGGTGAGCAAAGCAGCTAATTAGAGCAGCGAGGAAAATCTTCCTCCTGCAGGCTCAAAAAGTTTCCCGCCATCATCGAGGCTTCGAGATACGATCACAGGAAGACAACATGTAACTGAGGTTGAAAGGAAAAATGCCCAACATGTTCTGAAAGGAGGAAATCAGCTGAAACCGGACGTTTGGTGCTTCCTGTTCCAACTCAGAATTAGCATCTTTTCCTCAAAGTGGCATCAGGAAGTCAGCAGAGTCTGACGTGTTCCGTCAGATAACCAGCTGAAAGTGAAGCTGTGACACAGAACAGACAGCTGAACGACTTGATTCTAAATTCATCCAATTATGACGACAACCTACAAATAAGAACAGCAAAGACACTTCAAACACAAACATACGACCATAATGTTTCTCTTCAGCTTTTGTTTGTGACCAACAACAACAATTATTATTAAAAACATCCAGAAGAATCTGACAGATGTCCACGAAGCCCGGCACACTGAGATAATCCCTGATGTCCCTCAGAGAGCTGAAGCTGCAGCTCCGATTCTCTGAAATGGTTTTTGAGAAACACGCTCCATCTTTATCCCCCACACATTTAAAGGGCCACACCGTAACTTCTCCACTCTTTTATTTTGGAGGGGTGATCTCCTTCAGGAGATACATTTGAAATCCGTCTCTGGATCTGGAGCCTTAAACCTTCATTCCATCCACTAACCATCAGGGGGCGACTCCAGAAGTCAGATAGTATTGAAGTCTATGGGAAAATGTCCCTCCTCCTCTTTTATATTGAAGTCTATGGGAAAATGTCCCTCCTCCTCCTTTATATTGAAGTCTATGGGAAAATGTCCCTCCTCCTCTCTTATTTTGAAGTCTATGGGAAAATATCCCTCCTCCTCTTTTATATTGAAGTCTATGGGAAAATGTCCCTCCTCCTCCTTTATATTGAAGTCTATGGGAAAATGTCCCTCCTCCTCTTTTATATTGAAGTCTATAGGAAAATGTCCCTCCTCCTTTATATTGAAGTCTATGGGAAAATGTCCCTCTTCCTCTTTTATATTGAAGTCTATGGGAAAATGTCCCTCTTCCTCTTTTATATTGAAGTCTATGGGAAAATGTCCCTCTTCCTCTTTTATATTGAAGTCTATGGGAAAATGTCCCTCCTCCTCCTTTATATTGAAGTCTATGGGAAAATGTCCCTCCTCCTCCTTTATATTGAAGTCTATGGGAAAATGTCCCTCCTCCTCCTTTATATTGAAGTCTATGGGAAAATGTCCCTCCTCCTCCTTTATATTGAAGTCTATGGGAAAATGTCCCTCCTCCTGCTTTATATTGAAGTCTATGGGAAAATGTCCCTCCTCCTCAGTAAACGTTTTCCTGATGAGTTTATGGTCTCAGTCTCTAGTTTACAGTCTTCAGTACAACATGATGTTCATTTTTTAAATGATGCTCCATTTAGAGGAAGGAGGGGAGGGGTTAGGGGGCGGGGCCACCGTGTGACTGACAGACTGTACCACCCAATCAGGACAGAGTCCAGAACAGGTCAGATCCACCTTCTCCTCCAAAGATTTGGACGTGGACCGAAGTCCTGACGGATCATTTTGGAGCTCCGTCACACGTTTTTATTTTGCCGCGTCATGTTTTCAACACACACCTGAGAACCGGTCGAACTGCAGTCGAACTGCAGCCGGAGGAATTTCCTGTCTGCGTCTTCTGCTGCTGACAGACTGAGGGGGACGGATTGATTTTGGCAGATCGGTCTTTTGGGAGACGACGAAGCTGAGGGCACTTCGCTGTCCTCCTCACTGGGAAACCTTCTGTGTGGCTGCTGGAGCCCAGGAGTAAATTAATCATTTTAAAACAACAACACAATCAACACCGTCTCCAGAAGGGCTTTATTATTAAAGCTGTGTGGCTGCTGCATGGATTCATTCTGCTGCAGTGTCTTAATGCGAGTCTCACTTTTTACTGCATGTACTTCCTGTCACTGTGGATTAGTGCTGCGCCGCTGCTCTGCCCCGGAGAAGGAAGACTTCGGATAATTCAGGCTTCAGTCTGTCATGTGATTTATGGCAGCAATGTAGTGACAGCAGGAGAACCGAGACACGAGTGCAGTGTTAAAGTACCCTCCGAATAAACCTGTCCAACACTGCGGAGTCTGAAGGGCAGCGCTGATGTTCCTCTCACTACTGATCTCAGCATTTAATTAGCTCACTCTAATTACTGTTAATTTCATTTGGTTTTCATGTCACTTTAGCTGATTTATCCTTTTTAAGCCACATTAGCCTCATGCAGCTTGGGTGTCTTCTGTTGTGCTTTTATTTTGTAAACGTGCTGTTGTCCTCATCACGGAGGGTCATTAGGTTCAGTTTCATCTCATACAGACTCATTTTAGATGAATCATTCCCAGTAAGGTACATTAAGCTCATTCAGCTTCATTCATTTCATAATTATCTTGTTCAATCGTTGAAGAAATTTCGTTTTGCTGAGTGTCCGTGAGTGTAAACAAGGCTGAACGTGCACAGTCTGACGGAGGACGGGGGCCCTGAGGGCTGTGGTGTTCTCCCTCCAGGTTCATCCACACATATTTATTTATCCAGAAATGTATCCGCACGTATCCGTTCACTCTTCGGACTAAAGATCTGCAAGAAATGGTATTTTTCAAATAAAAGTCCGAAGTTCATTATCCACTGGGAGAATTTAATCACA
Organism: Remorina albescens; assembly: GCA_034769265.1. Taxonomy (NCBI): domain Eukaryota; kingdom Metazoa; phylum Chordata; class Actinopteri; order Carangiformes; family Echeneidae; genus Remorina; species Remorina albescens. The sequence continues at coordinate 29,848,183 of CM068479.1, forward strand.
TATCAACACGTTACAGTCGACAGACTCCAGTGAACGACCGAATAGCTGCAGAGTTATCAGTTTCCCGCCGAGGCGATGGCGCTCGCTGACCCACCGGCGACCTCCGGAGCGAGGCAGCCAGCCGCTCAGTTGACTGCCAGAGTCAGTGGCAAATTTCCAAACAGTTCTGGGGCTCAGAATTTCTACCTTTGCTGCCAGCTGCGGGATGTTTGTCAGGTTGAGCCCAAACTACACGGAGGATTCCTCCGCGCTTTGTCAGTGATTTCAGCTGAATGCTGATTTTAGCGTCCAAACATGAGCGTAGACATTCAGACAGCAGAGTGACTGATTGGTAAACTGGTTTAGTTTGAGTTAAACTGGGTTTACTCTGCTTCACCGTCTGACCACAAACAGCATGAAAACAGACTGCAGCTTTGTTTTGGTATCTGCTGTATTTATAAAACATACATATGGAAATGACCCTGAGGGCGGCCTCCTCACCGAGCCCCTCAGGTGTCCTCGAACGCAGCTCTACTGACAGCTTCCTGTCATCACTGTTGTAACCTCGAGGCCTCTTCACATCCAGACGACGAGCTGCTTCTCAGCCGCTGGAGGAGACACTCAGAGCGAAGATCTGCAGGATCCTGGAGAGGAAACGGAATATAAACAACCGGAGCAGGATGGAGAAGTGCGCTCGCACGTCGTTAAGAGCGGGAAGATCCGAGAGGTGGCATTAATGAGAGAACCGTCAGAGCAGCAGAGGGGAGGACGATGGCGCACTTTAGTCTGAGAGAGGAGATGAAAGTGAGCAGACGGCTTCCTAATGATGCAGAAGGTGATCCATATGAAAAGAACATCAAGGAATTAATGAAGAAGATGCTTCAGTCAGGCTGAAGGACTGCAGGATGAGAAACCCACAGAAAACTGGGAAAATCCATAAATAGCTATATTTTATATTTGAATAGTTTTCATCCATTAAAATTCAATATTTAATGTGATCCGCTGTTCTGTCACATCATTTTATCACTACACAAGGAGACAACACAACACAACACAACAAATACATGACTAATTACTAATTATATCTGACAACTGAGAAAAAACTTAACAATGTGCGAAGTCACAGAAATAGAAAGAAATCAATAATCGCAATAAAAACATTTCAGGATAAGTTTCTCTCCCCTGATTGGTTCAGATCGTCCTCTCTGATTGGCTGACTGACCTGATGTCAGATATAAAACTACATTAAATGGTTTTTGGATCATTAGACCACAAATATATGTCATGGATGTCAACCCTTTAAAATAAAAGACAGGAAAATAAAATATTTAAAACTTTATTCATCGTGGATTTCTAAATTTTAATTACCAAATAATTTGCAGGTAATTAATATCTTCCATTACGTTTGGCTGACTGGTTGGTTTCCGGTTTATCTGCAGAAGAAGAAGAGCTGAGTGACGGAGAGCAGCGATGTCAGAAGTCTGAGCTGATTGGTGCTCATCACCGGAGGGCTGTGTCTCTTATTAATACTCTTTTATTCAGCCTCTCAGATAAGACTCTCCTCAGTGAGCTGAGTAAATTGCATTTCTCTCCCGAGCGCGAGGACGGCCCAGTTGTGAATGAAGCACTGAACCCCGATAACGCCAACCCCCCCCCCCCCCCCACCCTGATTATTGTTTCCTTCCTCTGGCAGGAAGGTGAGGTTTAAAGGTTCGGGGAAAGATTTCATTTTCTCAGTAGATATTCATGGAAAAATAATGAGACATCTTTGTGCGTCAGGGTTTTCATTAATAAAACAGCAGCCTGTCGCTGGGTGGGGGGCCGCCGAGCGGGAACACCATCCAATCTTTGAGTTATGAGTCCAGCAGCTCCGTGTTCTTCCCACTGCAGTCGGAGTTAATGTGGAAATCTAATACAGATCATTGGTTTGACCTTAACCTTCGTTATTGGTGGTACACGCAGCGTTTGACATCAGTTCTTCTGTTTCCTGACACCTGAGGCTGATCTGCTCAGCTCCACGTCCAGGTCGAATCACTGCGGCGTTGTTCTTTACAGACAGATTAAAGCCGTTGTTGTCTCAAGTGGCTTTTTGTTTGAGCTGTGGATGAGTAATCCTCCCTGCTGGAAACATAATACACCAAACTCTGATATCATCAACTTGAGTCCGTACGTTCCCGTAATCCTTTTTAATTCTCCTTCCAGCCGACGAGTCACATTCGGAACCAGGACTGTTTGCTGCCGCTGGAGAAACAGTGTGTCCCAGTTCAGGGGCCTGTTGATGTTTCCGTGTCGCAGGATGTGGTGGACGAAGAGGCGGATGTCTTTGTGTTCAAATGAGGACTTTCGCTGGTTTCGCCAAGCGTTGTGCCTGTTGCCTAGCAACCTTGACAATACATACATTTTATTTATGTATGTATTTATCTCATTCACCAAAACCGGAGCTCTTAAGGAGTCATCCACCTGTTGGAGTTTTAGGTGCTCAGGAAGAGAACCGAGCCGCTGAAGGATGAGAGCCAGAAGAGTCAGCCGTCGATCATTTTCCCATAGACTTCAATGTGATCTGACTGCTACACACAGCCGGTGGAGTCGCCCCCCGATGGTCAGGTTGCGTTTTGGTCAGCTTCAGGAGAAAGACGGTGATTTGGGTTAAAATGAGCTCTTCGTCGACGTCGGAGGATTTCTGTCGTCACGGTTACAATAAGATGGAGGCAGAAGAAGGTCCCAGTTTCAGTTTCACATTCTGATGAAACAAAAAGCAGAATGGAAAGCTGCTGTGAAGTCCGTGCGGCAGAAGATGGAGTGGAAGTTTGTGACCTTATCAACAAACAAGCTGCAGCTTCACTTTGCTTTCAGCTCATTTCAGCGTTATCTCTGCGAGCTGGCAGGAAATCTTCTCCACAAAACTTCAAATTAAAATCCAACATCCAGCTGCAATTAATGAATCCGGGGACAATGTCTGAAGAGAGATGAACCCACAAACTGATCCAGATCTTCATCATGTGTGGCTGAACTTCTTTCCTCCTCCACATCCGTCCATGAAGACGTAGCCTTGTAGCTGCAGTTCACGTTGTTTATGGAGAGTTCACCTGCTGGTCTGCTGGTCTGCTGGTCTCCTGCTGGTCTCCTGGTGTCCCTTGCTGGTCTGCTGGTCTGCTGGTCTGCTGGTCTCCTGTTGTCTCCTGCTGGTCTCCTGGTGTCCTCTGGTGGTCTGCTGGTCTCCTGCTGGTCTCCTGGTGTCTCCTGCTGGTCTCCTGGTGTCTCCTGCTGGTCTCCTGTTGTTTCCTGCTGGTCTCCTGCTGGTCTGCTGGTCTCCTGCTGGTCTCCTGTTGTCTCCTGCTGGTCTCCTGGTGTCCCTTGCTGGTCTCCTGTTGTCTCCTGCTGGTCTCCTGGTGTCCCCTGCTGGTCTGCTGGTCTGCCGTCAACTTTTCTGTTTCGCCTGCTTGATATTAGAGATGATGATTAAAGAGGTTCTGTGTTAATCCAGTTAAAGTCTCAGAGAAATGGGACTTTATAGATGGATGGATGAGGCAGACGAGTGCTCAGAGCTCCGTTTGTTGACTCCTCAGTCAGAGGTTGTTTCTGGTCCTCCAGAGTTTAATACACTTCCTTCCTCCACAGAGTTCACAGCAGAACAATACAGACGTCAACTCACAAATCTGTTTTTCCTCCGCTTTGGCCTCGCCGGCGTCTCAACATTCAGAGAGCCGAACTAATGAAGTCCACCTTTGTGTCGGCTGGAATCAGGTCCACGATGAAGGAACAAGTGCTTCCTGACTCCGTCTTAACTTCCTGACATTCACTTTATTTTGTGGGAGAATGAAATCCAACCGGGCAGTTAAAAAAAAAATGACTCAGTGAGCTGCATCACTTTTAAAAAGCATAAAGTTTTATACAGTCTTTTTTTAATCATCCGTAAAACAAGCCCCCCCCATATAACTGTGAACAAAGCTGAAATCATCAGCGGTTTCATTAGACAGTTCAAGTGTAATAATTAACTTTCACAGAACTCTTTTTCTACAGAAAAAAAAAATCATCTGATGTCAACAATTAGTCCGAACATGGAGGACAAAGCAGAGATAAGATCATCTGAGAGTCAGATTCATTTTTCCTCTTTACAGATTTGGTTGGTAGCTGATTTTATTTAATTGCTTTTTTGCCCGTTTACCGGGAAAACATTCGTTGATCCGCCTGTGAGCCTCCGAAGGATCAGACCTGAACTGTACTTCAGCTCCTCACTCGCCTTCCTGCTCTGAGTGTTGTGTAACTGCACAGCAGCGTCCACAGCCTCCCCTGCGGGGCTCAATGAAGTTTTTCTCATTCTGATATTTCATCCCTTTATTGGTACCTGGAGCTGCACACCTCCACACAGCCCAGTTCCTCCGTCTTTGTCCAAATCAAAGGTGGAGCTGCCGCCATGTGTTCCAAAACAGACCAGAAAGGAGAATCACATTATGATCTAAAATCATTTCTCTGACCACAGACTGAAAAAATTTAACGTCACCTTCATGTTTCTGAAACTCAGTGAGCTGATCTGCTGTTGCCATCCTGGCAGTGTTTGACTCCGCCCCCCTAAGATGTGCAAGGAGGTGTGGCGTGGGTGGAGCTGAGATTTTGGTGCTTGTCTGAAGAATGACTGAAGGTTAATTCATTTGCTGGCTGATTGGCACATTAACAAGTCAATTTATCTGTTTGATTTTCACATGATGGCGGCACTGATGCCAGAGGTCATGATTCAAAGTCTCTGAGGCCCCGCCCCTGTGGCATCACCGTCCGGTTTCTGATGACGGCTTTAGTTTCAGGTGAGCTGCAGGTTTTGGTTTTTCAGCTGCAGAAATTCTCTTCTGAACTTCAGTCTGTCTTAAAAAGGTTAAAAAGAAAATCCTTCACTGGTAGAATCTCCCTATCTCGTTATGGACCGAAGCTTTTCAGGATAAAAGGAAACATTTTCTGAAAAAAGGAATTTCCTTTTTGTCAGTAGTAATGGCCTTTTTCAAGAAAACAGTGTGACTGTTGTGGTTGTTCTGCGGTCCTCCAAGAGTCTAATTAATCCCACTAAAAGCTCTGGAGACACAAAGTGCACCATTTAACCAACGATCAAAAACATGGAGAGTCTGTGGTGAACCCCACCGAGCAGAGAGTTAATGCATCAGGTGATTAAAACGTTACAACCGCGGAAAATTCATTAAAGTTCACAGGAAGTGGAGCCGATGGTTGATGGCCATTAACAACGTCCACCTACGAATCATAATCCACCTAATCCAAATAAATAGAACCGTCAGTGTTTACGTGTGTGATTATTCCAGGAAATTGCTGTGACCTTTTCATTTTTAATTATTCATTCTCGGAAACACAGAGAGACGTGGACAGTCAGATATTTAGAGCATTAGAGGCTTTGGAGCTGATTTATCATCATTAATGAGCAGAACTCCTGATCAGATAAAGATAGAAACTTCAGATCAGCTCCAGAACAACACAAACACATGAGAGGAACTTTTCTTTGGAGAAGAAGGAAACATTCAGAGTCTGAACTGATCAGACAGAATCAGATGAGTCTGAAGATGAGGAGAGTTTTTAAAATGAAAAACAGAAAATCTTTCATGTTATAAACTTTGCATTTATATGATGTTGTGTTCTTATCGTTGCTTTTTTTTTTTTTTTTTACTTTTTTCCTGCTGTTCTTTAATATTTTATAATAATTTATTACATTTTTGACATTGAGTGTCAGACTTTTATTTTGCCTGCATGGTTCTGCATGTGTCACATTTGCTTCCTGCATTTTATTTTGAAGTGTTACATAGATAAAGTTATTATTACTATCATTAAATTCTGGGTGTCAAATGTGAACCTGGTGTGGAAATCAGGCGCCCACCGACATCAGTGGGATCGAACACAGTAACATGATGTTTGACTGACAGCCTGAATACCTTTTCTAACATAAACAGGCTATAAAATCAACTTTAAAGCGTCTTTGCTTCGGCGTTATGGAGGAATTGTTTGATAAGCGTGTTCTCCATCAGACGGCCCGCTGATGTAAAATTAGATCTATGGAGCTGAGAAACTAAAAGAACAGAGGAAAGCTTTTTCTTCGGGGATATTTACATCAGAAGAGTCTAAACCGGATCAGCTGAACATTTCAGGATTACAGATGTTTGTTCTGTCTGAAGAGTAAAAGTCTTTGATTCTCAGAGCTGCTGAAAAAGAGAAGTTATTTTATTATTATTTTCAGGAGTGAATCAATCAATCAGCGTCTCATAGAGTCTGATTTTCACTTTTGCCGCTTTAAACCCGATTTAACGCGGCGATCGATGGAGGTGGATGAATCATAAGTGAAGAGCAATTTCACACTCGGCTTCCACGACCGGTTGTGACGAGCTGGACTGAACACACACTCTGACATCAGAAAAACGCACACTGGATTTCCTGCCATTAACGGGGAACTTCCCTCTCAGCGGTGCATTCTGGGAACTGGTTTCCTACCTTTACCGCCCAACACCTCACGAAGAACCATCAGCTTTGTGGTCAACTGTCAGTGATGCTGTTTAGAGCTGCAGCTTTGATAAAATGATGATTTCACAAACAAATCGTGTTTTAATCTGACCAGATAATCCCAACCATCAGATGACACTTGGCAGAGCCAAGGCTGAAAAGCATTGTGGGATATATGGTGTGAATTTTCACAGGAGCGCTCGTTAGCATAGCATAAAGAAAACCAAAACACAAAACAGACATCTTCTGCACAGGAACTGCAGATTCGACAAACAAAACACATTCAAATAAATGAAATCTGTCCGAGAGTCGAACGACAGCTAACGAGGATTTTACTGATTATTATTATTATTATTATTTCTCAGAAGAATGTCTCAAAGTTCATTTCAGACTGAAAGCAGCAGGACTTCACTTTTTTCTGTGCGATCAGATCAGAAAAGTCGCTCCTTCTACGGTTATAAGGTTCAATCTCCAATCTCACACTATATTTATATATATAAGTGTGTAAAATGGAAATGACCAACGAGTTGATGAAACAAGTCTGAAACATTAATGTCAATAATTTAAAAGAAGCTAATAACCGGATAACCTTTATATAACCCGTCTGTTTGCCATCGAAGGGTTAAAGGTCAGCATCGCTGTCACTGATCCTGTTTTCTGTCTCTGTGTCCGTCCGTCTGTCACCAGCTGATTCGTGTCGACATCCGAAGTGTTTCCCTCGTTAATGGTCTGCTGAGTTTGTCTTTGTCCTGCCCCCCCCCCACATTATATCCGACAGTGTTTTCCTGACTGGCGTGAGCAGAAGAGTGAGGAGACAACTTTGATGTTCAATGAAGCGCCACTTCAAAGTTGTGCGCCGCGGGATTAGCTGAGGAAGGAGATTACTGTAATTGGGGACCGTAGAGGTGGAACAAAAGGTTCTTTGCTTTGTGAGAGAGGTGGATGTACAGCAAAGACACACACACACACACACACACACACATACACACAGATATGCAGTGTGGATGTTAAAGGAAAATTCCCTCCAAAGTTCAGCTTCTATAAAAACCGACACAGGCCGCACTCGGTGGTTTATACGAGCTGTCGAGATGACGGAGTGCACATTAAAGCTAAAATGAGGCTGTAGATAAAGTTGAGGATGTAGAGGACACTGCAGCAGCTGGAGAACATTGTGTCCAAGACAAATGGATAAATAACTGTTTGGGCTCAATCCAGATTCAGGAAGCCAATATGGAGTTTACACCTCCAAACATCTTAACGCAGGAAAAATCTTTGGAATCTGACTCGTCAGGACGGAGAGTTCGATGACAAACAAGAGCTATCCAACTAAAAACACAAACCATGTTATTGGTGTTAAGTCCTGTCGGGTGTTGTCTTATTCTGAAAAGAAGTTCCAAAAATAAGAGAAATTCGGGCAGGCTTCATTCCTGTTCATTCTCCCACCCAAAGGAATGTGAGCCATCTTCATAATAGTTATCCTGGAGACACAACGTCGTTTTGTACAGACGAGCTTTGCAGATGTCTCACAGTCATGGTGACCTTCCAGAATAATGTCCGACTCATCTCCTCATGATATTTTCATTCCTCCACAACTCACAAACACAGACACACAAAAGCAAGACAGAAAATTCACCGCCGCCCTTTTTGTCTTCAATCTGCCCGACAGATGAGGATGAGGAGGAGGAAGGTTTAAACCTGACGCTGACATCACAACGACAATAATCTGCAGCGTAGTTTGAAATAAGTGAATTATCTGCTCATTACTTCTCCGCTCTGAGTCTCTCCCTGTTTGTGCAGCCGACTGTTCAAGTGGCAAATAGGTAACGATTTCTAATTGTCTGACTCGCTGTCGAGATTACGCTGAGAGACTGGATGACTTCCTAAGTGATTTTGTTCAGCCTGGATTCTCCCCAACCGACTGTTCATCTGTGGATATTCACCCGATGAGACGGAGAGCCAGGTAGGAGTCCAGATCGGAGTCCGGATCGGAGTCCAGCTCGGGCTCTCGGCGGCCTTGCTGAGGAGCTGGTTCGATAAACTCGGATCTGAAAGTACAAGATCCTGTTCTGGTTTGTGGAAATGAAGGAGGTGACTGTTATTTCTGTTAGAGAACTTCCTGCGAGTGTCAGAATGGCTGTGAGTTCAGGTCTGAGGCCGGTCCACCTGGTCCTCTAAACCTTTAAAGTCTTAAAGTCGGTGTCCGCGAATGAGCACAAATTCAATCATCAGATTTATCAACTTTAGTCCAACATTCTTTCACATTGTGAAGATTTTCGAAGCCTTTTCCAACAGCTGCTGTTCAGTGAAAATCATTTTCCAGCACTTTGGATCAGCTCTCTCTCTCCTGCCTCTCCTCCAGCACCCCGTGTCCTTCTATCCTGTGAGGTCACGATGCAGAACGTGGGATTGGACTGAGGCTGTGACGTCAGCAGCTGGTTGAATGTTTCCAGCTCCTGGTCTGAAGGTCACGGGGAGGTCGCCGTTTTGGTTTCGGCGCCTGTTGGATCGTCTCGGCCTGCAAGGTGGTGAGTGTTTCCACTGTCCAAACATCTTCCGGCTCGATGCCACCAAATCTGAAATGATTGGCTGAACAGCTCAGCAGCTGCAGGACAGACTGCCATCTCTAACAACAGTGGACACTTTGGATCTGTCTTCCATGATTGGAGCATTTTCCCAAATACCTGTGACGGAGAGATTCAGAGTGAACGCCACCAAACTCAAACTCCACAAATCAGCTCCAACGTAGATAAAAGACATGTAAATATTTAAAGACGTCAGGGTGTGCAGCCATGTTGGTGAATGTTTCTTATTCAGCAGAAAACTATTTAGATTCTCTGATGAGCAGGAAGTGTGTAACCTCGTTAATGTCGCCTCGTTAACGTCGTTATCGAACACATGAGGAGTGAAATGCTTTTGCATAAAAAAAAAAAAGTGCTGTTTACTTTAAAGACATTTCAGATAAAAAAGTGCACCACAGGATTCAGTTTGAACCTTTTTATGTGCTTCATAAAATAGAAAATAAAGTCAGTACAGATGTAAAAGAGCCAGAGAAGTTCTTCTACAATCTTGGGTCTTAAAATTGTCCCCTCAGCCGTCACGGCTGACCGGAGCAGAGTTATTCCAGCGTAATGACGGCGTGAGCATCGACGTGTCGGTGGGCGGCTGTTACTGAGGTGTGACAGTAACACAGTCTGAACACCTACAGGCTTCAGTGGAATCACTTAGTGGAGCTGTTTTCAACCCGGCCGGTGATCCTGACATGAGTGTGTGTGTGTGTGTGTGTGTCTGCTTAAGGCATCTGAGTAGTGTAGAGTGAGATTTCCCTTCAAGCCTGTTTGAGATTCATAGCTTTAGAATTGGACTCTAAAGTGCTGGGCAGCCACGTTTTAAAAGCAGACACAAATTCTGGTGCCTGTCTGGAACCTTATCCTTCAGAGACCCACTTAAAAGTTTGGGCTGTTCAAAGTTTGGCATCTAAAATCAGTCAACAACAACAACAACAACAACAACAACAACAACAACAACAGCAGCCAACTAGTGCAGGTGAGGAAGGCACGGCGTCTTCGTCAGAGACGCCGGCGTTCTGTGAAAACCTCGCTGGCAGAGATGCTGAATGTTTCCACTCCGTCTCCTCGCTGAACATCGAACCTGCTGCTGATTAAAAACAAACTCTTCCGACTCCATCGAGCTCTTTTTTTTGGGCCGTTTGCCAAAAAACAAACAGGACGATTTCAAACTTTCAAAACTCCCACAAATACAGCTGGAAAGCAACACAGACCGAGACCTTTAATACTTTCTAACATGAACGTATTAATACAGAACCTGGTCCTGGTTTAGAATCAGAGACCACATGGAGGTCTACCTTCAGACCAGCTGGACCTTTAAGTCCCCGTAAAGTTCCCACATTCAGGGTCCGCAGCAGAAAGATGATTATCGCTGTTACACTCTGATGTAAAACTGAAACCTGGATCTGAAGCCACATTCAACAGTTTCAGAGGCAGAATGTGGAGGTGATGGAATTTATCGATCTTAAAGAGCTGAATAGTTTAACATGTTTATCTGAGACAGAATCAGCTCAACAACAGAAACCGTAATTCAACCAAAACAAGACTGAGGACCAGAAACATTCAGCAGAGTTCAAGGACCCCCTTCGGTCTTGTCTTTGTGAATTATTATTGGTGAGTGACCCAGTACGCAGCTACTGAGCCACTTTATTTTGGGCTCCAGTCAGATTAATTTCATTCTTGCTGATGGATTTTGTCTCCTCGCAAAGAGTGACAGTCAGCCTGCAGTTCAGAGCTTCTGCTCACTTATTCTCTCTTTTTTTATTTCCTTTGTGCTCATTTCGTCCTCAGCAGTCCGTCCTTTGTTGCCCGATCTTGGACTCTTGAACTAATTGTTAGCTGTTAATGGTTTATAATGTTGGCTGTCTAATTTAACTGAAAACTGAAATGCAAAACAACGAAACTGAGAGCAGCTTCTGTGCAGACTTATTATTCACAGCGGACGGAAAATGACTTATTGATTTTTAAAAAGATGTCTAATGTTCTTGGAGGAAAGTGAAATTAAAGGGACCATCGGTGAGCGAGCACCTTCCAGTCAGAGTGGGCACACTCAGACACTCTGGGACACTCTGGGACACTCTGGGACACACTCGGACACACTGGGACACACTTGGACACACTGGGACACACTGGGACACACTCGGACACTCTGGGACACACTTGGACACACTGGGACACACTCTGACACTCTGGGACACTCTGGGACACACTCGGACACACTCGGACACAGTGGGACACTCTGGGACACACTCAGACACACTCGGACACACTCGGACACACTGGGACACTCTGGGACACACTCAGACACACTCAGACACACTGGGACACACTCAGACACACTCGGACACACTCAGACACTCTGGGACACACTCAGACACACTCAGACACTCTGGGACACACTCAGACACACTTGGACATACTCAGACACTCTGGGACACACTGGGACACACTCAGACACACTCAGACACACTGGGACACTCTGGGACACACTGGGACACACTCAGACACACTGGGACACACTCAGACACTCTGGGACACTCTGGGACACACTGGGACACACTGGGACACACTCAGACACACTCAGACACTCTGGGACACTCTGGGACACACTGGGACACTCTGGGACACTCTGGGACACACTGGGACACACTCGGACACTCTGGGACACACTGGGACACACTCGGACACTCTGGGACACACTGGGACACACTCAGACACACTCAGACACAGACAGGGACACACTTGGACACACTGGGACACACTCAGACACACTCAGACACTCTGGGACACTCTGGGACACACTGGGACACACTCAGACACACTCAGACACAGACAGGGACACACTTGGACACTCTGGGACACACTGGGACACACTCGGACACTCTGGGACACTCTGGGACACACTGGGACACACTCAGACACACTCAGACACAGACAGGGACACACTTGGACACTCTGGGACACACTCAGACACACAGGGACACACTTGGACACACTGGGACACACTTGGACATTTTCCCATAGACTTCAATATAAAGGAGGAGGAGGGACATTTTCCCATAGACTTCAATATAAAGGAGGAGGAGGGACATTTTCCCATAGACTTCAATATAAAGGAGGAGGGACATTTTCCCATAGACTTCAATATAAAGGAGGAGGAGGGACATTTTCCCATAGACTTCAACATAAAGGAGGAGGGACATTTTCCCATAGACTTCAATATAAAGGAGGAGGAGGGACATTTTCCCATAGACTTCAGTATAAAAGAGGAGGAGGGACATTTTCCCATAGACTTCAATATAAAGGAGGAGGAGGGACATTTTCCCATAGACTTCAACATAAAGGAGGAGGGACATTTTCCCATAGACTTCAATATAAAGGAGGAGGAGGGACATTTTCCCATAGACTTCAATACAAAGGAGGAGGAGGGACATTTTCCCATAGACTTCAGTATAAAGGAGGAGGGACATTTTCCCATAGACTTCAGTATATTCCCTACAGCCCCTGATCACCTTTCCCCGGTCGGCCATGTTGGAGGTCGGAGGTCGGTGTAACTGTCCCTCTTCGGTCTGTTTATCTTCTGCGTCCTGCTCGCCTCTTTGTGAAAACGTCCCTGAACGCAGAATCGGTTCATTTAAACTTCACTGATGAAAACGTTGTATATTTATCTGACAGAAATAAAAAAGTATTAGTCGGACATCGTGTCTGAGCAGCTGACGGATAAATATGAATTATTGGTAGAAAATCTGAATTTCTCAGATTCTCGGAAAGACGAGTTTTCCAGGATGCAGAACAGAATCTCTGATTATCGTGATCACATCAGACTGTTGTGACGACGACGGATAAGGACGCGTCGCATTTAAAGTGATTTCACTGCAAAGAAGATAAAAGGCAGTTTTAGGAGCACTGTAACCACGGCAACTGGTAGCATCCGTCGGCTGTAACCATGGAGTCTCTGCTCATCGTCGGACCTGAAGAGCCAAACTTTCTGCTTCCTCTCAACAGAACGACCGGCTGATAATAAATAAATCCAGAAGCTGCAGTAAATCTTTCTCTCGGATTTATTCCTCTCAGCTAACTCCGGCCTCAGTGAGCTGCTCCACCTGATGGAAGTCTGTTAAGGATGAAATCTGCTGACCTTTAAGGGCCGCTCCGACACCACAGTGACGCTGAAGCCGTTCGCTGAATGAGCTAGAAGGAATAGCTGACGTCAGATTCGGTCCGAAGGTGAGAAATCCCCCCACCTCCAACCAGTCTTTTACTTTGAAGGGTTAAAGAACCAAAAACCTTTTCAGTGCAGCAGATCCTCAGGTGAACAAGGTTAGATGGGGAGTCCAGGTGGGCGGGGCTTGAGGACCTGGCTGACACAGGTGACTGTCTTGTTGTCCTGACGGCTGGTTTTAAGGTTCAGTTTTTGTTAGTTCAGCTGGATTAACACAGAAGCTGGACCGGATTTAGAATCAAAACCACATGGAGGTCTACCTGTAGACCGGATGGACCTCTAACATCCATTCCTGCTTTAAACCCCCCCCCCCCCGCTGACCCATCGCTTCATGAATCTTGTCAGATGTGGCTGACGTCCGTCAGGTGTGATGAAATATCTGTTTTTCCAGCCAGCGAGAAGTAAATCTAAAACTGCCCTCGGGGGGGGGGGCATCGATCCACATCGCTGCAGCCACCTCTTGTTTTCTGTGTGAACCTTCTGGTTGTGCCTCTTTGTGTCTGTAGAGAGACAGAACCTTCCAACAGCGGACGTGTTTCTCTGGTTCTTTCCTCGTGACTTGATTTTTTGTGGAAATGGCCACAAACAGTCGACGATGAAACTGTGAGACTGTTTAGGTGTCAAACCATCTCAGAGAAATGTATTCAGAGCACACGTGTAGAACAAACCGACAGGTGTTGTTGAGCTGGAAATATGCATCTTGTTAGCGCCGGCTGCTGGAAAAGTCTGCCTAAGGCTCAAAGGTGGACTGGGACTCAGTTCAACAGACTTTTTTTGAGGGGCTGCTGGAGCTGGACGGATCCGTCTCCTCTCGTCGGTGTTTATTTCCTGATCCAGCTGTCCTCTCGGGTTTTTGTCCTACCAGGCGGTTAATTGCGTTCACCTGGCGGCCCGGCCGTAAATCAGGCCTGATTAGACGACTGTGAGATCCACATGGAGCTCAGGAATCACTGGTGTTTTCCAATTGCACTTCTTCTTCTTCCAGCTGTTCTGGAAGTGACAGTCGCAGTTTCAGAGCAGCTTAGAATAGTTACAGCAGAAAACGACTTTTTCTACGTAAAGATATAATCCAGTCAGGAAGTCGGAGAGGAGACCAGAGCTCAGGTGGACTGGACTAAGGGACCCAGTCCTGCTGAAGGTCCAGTTGGGCTCAGGCGTGGTTTTTCTATCTTTCAGCAGCATTGTTGTAGCACAGACATGCTAACGCAGGCTAACTGTTGTAGTTCGTTGTTTTTGTGGCGTCATTTTATTCATTTGTTCTTCTTCATGTTTCTTCAGTGAGAGAATGAGTTTGATTAAATTCTGTTAAACTCAGATTATTTCTTCTGGAGAATAAATCAGATCTGGATCAGTCTGACTCTCTGACTCCTTCTGTGTGTTTATCCGTCCATTCTCATCCTCCATCTTTGATAGTGACGTCTAGAGTCACGTCTCTACGTCGGACGCTCCTATTGGCTCCGGTGGGTGATGTCACAGCCAATCAGAGAGTCTCTGGATCAGTCCTGTATGTTTCTGAGTTTATTGTGTTGACAGAATAAAGACAATCAGATATTTAGAGCTGATTTTTCATCATTAATGAGCAGAACTCCTGATCAGATAAAGATAGAAACTTCAGATCAGCTCTACAACAACACAAACACATGAGAGGAACTTTTCTTTGGAAAAGAAGGAAACATTCAGAGTCTGAACTGATCAGACTGAATCAGATGAGTCTGAATTTTAAAAAAATTAAAAGACAAAGAGATGAAAAACAGAAAATCTTTCTAAACTGTGGATGTGTGTGAGGAGACTTTTTTAAATGAACAACAGAAAGATGAAACAAACAGAAAAGACTGAATTACGCTGTAAAATAGTTTAAAGTAAAATTAAAAGCCGACCCTGATATATAATTCTGAATGATCAAAGACGTGGAGCTGATCAGGTTTCTGTTGTTGATCCTTTGGAAGCAGCAGAGTTTCAGTCGGAGTTGACTGACAGCAGTCTGAGGTTCAATTAGTTGCTCCCCGAGGAGGACCGACCTGCTCATCCACATCAGGAGCCCAGAAACCTATCAAGACCGCTTCCATCTCTTCAGGTCCAAATAAAAAGAAGGAAGAAGTCCAACTTTCTGTTTCACTCTCCATTTATTCATTTAAAGGTGCAGCCCCTGATTTGGTTTCTTCGCCTGTGGCTGTTGATGTTTTTAAAACCTTTGGCTCATTTCCCAAAACCACCTCGAAGCCAAGATGGTCTGAGAGGGAATGACTGCCTTAAAGGAGCGAGTCCTCATCAATATAAAGCAGCAGGACCAAATCCACAGTCCGTTCATGTTCGGACTGAAGTTCTACCGAAGCTTCGTCAGCCTGAGAACAGAATCTGTCTTCGCTGTACCACACAATTAAAACACAAACCTTAAAAGTCTAATAAAACTGTAATAATGAATAATTTAGCAAACTCAAAAAAAAAAAAAAAAAAAAGATTTTGTTGTTGAGGACTTCACGGGTCCAGGAGGGACGTGAACCAGGACTCAGTCAGGTCAGGTCCTGATTCTGCTCTGTGTCGTCTTTTGGGTCTGAGCATCATTATATCCAAACCTCGAGAGGATCTGGACTTTAGGGTTTTCTGGGTTTTCTGTTTTTTGTGGGGCCCACTTCCTGTTTGTGTGTTTAGTTTCCTCCGGCCTCCCCTGAACCGGTTTTGGTTGATCCATTAAAGCCTCAAACACTCAGCTGGACCTTCAGGCCTCAGACTCCATGTTGGCCTTTATAGTTTCACTTCAATACTTCAGTTGTCAGTTGTGAACACATGAACGTTCACTCCTTCACCGGCTGTAACGTTCAGGTGATGTCAGACTGCAGTACCTGTGTGTGTCTGTCTGTTTTTTTATTGAACACCTGAACAGAAATGAAGCGAGTCAGCTCCCTCAAAATAAACGTGTAGCTGCAGATGAAATGAAGCCTCTGTGGGGAATCACAGAGAGCGGAGGCGATGGCGAGGAGTAGCCGGAGGCGGGTGATGAACATTTTATTGTGTGATGTTTTTTTCCCGCCGCTCCCCGTCGCAGTTGGTCTGCTGTCTCGTTGGCGTGCAGTCAGTGGAGGCGCCTGCAGACCGGATCAGGAAGACCCTCGTCTACCTGTGGCACGCGGCGCTGCGTTTGATTTACTGCCTGCTGTGGTGATGCACAGTGTGGGCGTGTGCGTGCGTCTTCGTGTTTGCACAGTGGTGGCCCTGAGTCCGAGCCATTGTGAGTGAGTGTGTAGGTGTTATAGAATGACAGAGCAGATGGAGGCAGATGGCGACTCCCACTGCTGCAGTGAAATGGCACCTCATTACAGCTCCACCAGTTTAATCTGCCACCAATGAAAAAATATTCCAAAATAAAATGAGAGAAATAAGATTCAGCAGAAGAGGAAATGTGGGGGCGAAGGAGGGAGGAGGTGATGGCGGCGGCGCTGAGGAAGGGAAGCCGCAGCCTGAACGAGGAGAGAAGAAGCTGGCTGTCGATGCAAACTTTATTGATTCAGTTAAATTTGAACGATGTGATCATGTGACCTTCAGACGTCACATCACAACACGATGACTTTGTGCTTTATTCTCTTTGTTTGTTTATTGATCTTTGTTGTTTCAGTCAGTAAACAGTTTTCAGACCACACCCTCAGTTCAGCCTGTTAGCGTGCTAACATTAGCTCGTCTGCAGTAGTTTCAGTGTGACCTGACGGGGGAAGATTTTACCTTCACATGAGACGTTTGAGTCTGAACCAGAGTCCAGTCCAGACCGGGTCAGTGTTCTGGTTCTTTATGAAACTGGAGTGTGACGGATCAAATTGATTGATGGGTAACAGGAAGTGAGCAGAGCTCCTCTCTGCAGAACTTCCTGTTTCAGTCATCTCGTCCACAACACCACGCAGGACGCTCCGACCTGCTGATGTCCCTCCTGACGGACTGTAAACGTGATGCGTGTCCTTAAAATAGTAGAGAACCTGTGAGTCCTGACCAGGTTTTGCCTCAGACGGCGTTTAAGCTGATGTGAAACAGTAAAAGCAGTTTGTGCTTCAGGTGCGATGGAGAGATGAACATAGACGTGTCGTTTGTCCCTCATCTTCTTCCACAGGACAGAAAGTTTGTTTGTCTCTGTCAGAGCGTCTCTGCTGGTTGACCTTCTCGTAGCACATTAGGGGATAATGCTGCTGTAGTGGCTCCCGGGGCCCCGACGCTCGGCCCCGACGATCAGGCCCTAATGGAGGTCGGAGCCGATCAGCCGTCGTCCAGCTCTTTATTACTGATACACTTTGGAAAGTCACACCCGAGTCACACACACCGTTCACCTCTGCTGCTCCGCCAGCTCGGGAAATGTCAGCGCCGCCGCCACGAGAGCAGCAACGCATACACTGAAACATTATTAAAAACACACACACACACACACACACACACACTCAGGATCAGGAGACACACAGCCGATACAGCAGCAGCAGTAAAAGTGGCTCTGTAAATGGAAAAGAATGAGAGTATTGGCGAACTGTCGTCAGGGAGGAAAAGACGATGTTGTTTCTGTAGCTGGGAGCCTGAACGATGCTCCTCCTCTTCTTCTTCTTCTTCTTCATCACTTTTATCTCTTTTAATCTTCAACTCTCCTCCACACAGAGTCATCCAGAGAAGAAGAACAAATACAAACTAGTTTCACCTTCAACAAGCTCAGAACGTTTACTGAAGTCACCCAGCAGTCCTCTATCTGCCCCTCCTCTCACCTGTCCCCTGTCTGCCCCGCCCCTCCTCTCACCTGTCCTCTGTCTGCCCCGCCCCTCCTCTCATCTGTCCTCTATCTGCCCCTCCTCTCACCTCTCATCTGTCCTCTATCTGCCCCTCCTCTCACCTGTCCTCTGTCTACCCCGCCCCTCCTCTCATCTGTCCTCTCACCTGTCCTCTGTCTGCCCCGCCCCTCCTCTCATCTGTCCTCTATCTGCCCCTCCTCTCACCTGTCCTCTGTCTGCCCCGCCCCTCCTCTCACCTGTCCCCTGTCTGCCCCGCCCCTCCTCTCACCTCTCATCTGTCCTCTATCTGCCCCTCCTCTTACCTGTCCTCTATCTGCCCCGCCCCTCCTCTCACCTGTCCCCTGTCTGCCCCGCCCCTCCTCTCACCTCTCATCTGTCCTCTATCTGCCCCTCCTCTCACCTGTCCTCTGTCTGCCCCGCCCCTCCTCTCACCTGTCCCCTGTCTGCCCCGCCCCTCCTCTCACCTCTCATCTGTCCTCTATCTGCCCCTCCTCTCACCTGTCCTCTGTCTGCCCCGCCCCTCCTCTCACCTGTCCTCTCACCTGTCCTCTGTCTGCCCCGCCCCTCCTCTCACCTGTCCTCTCACCCGTCCTCTGTCTGCCCCGCCCCTCCTCTCACCTGTCCCCTGTCTGCCCCGCCCCTCTTCTCACCTCTCATCTGTCCTCTATCTGCCCCTCCTCTCACCTGTCCCCTGTCTGCCCCGCCCCTCCTCTCATCTGTCCTCTATCTGCCCCTCCTCTCACCTGTCCTCTGTCTGCCCCGCCCCTCCTCTCACCTCTCATCTGTCCTCTATCTGCCCCTCCTCTCACCTGTCCTCTGTCTGCCCCGCCCCTCCTCTCATCTGTCCTCTATCTGCCCCTCCTCTCACCTGTCCCCTGTCTGCCCCGCCCCTCCTCTCACCTATCCTCTATCTCCCCCTCCTCTCACCTGTCCTCTATCTGCCCCTCCTCTCACCTGTCCTCTGTCTGCCCCGCCCCTCCTCTCACCTGTCCCCTGTCTGCCCCGCCCCTCCTCTCACCTGTCCCCTGTCTGCCCCGCCCCTCCTCTCACCTGTCTTCCTGAGGTGTTTGTAGGACAGATGGATGTGGTCCCCAGTGTAGTCCTCAGTCCAGTCTGGACCTCCAGCTGGTTGCTGCAGGACAGACGGAGCAGATCAGCCTTCATCTCTGGCTGGTTGGAGACTCTGGGATCGTCCAGGCAGCTGGAGCTACAAACTCTCCGTCCTCCCTGCAGGCGCACAGACGCACACCGATCTCTCAGTTCTTCCATCGTTGCTTTGTGCTGTGTCGGTCTGTGAGTGTGTCGTCTTTGTGAACGTTTGTGTTACATCACATTCAGATCTTTTACAGAGTCAAATAAAATGCTTCACCTCTAATTTGTTCAAACTTGTCATCTAATTTCCTCCTACAGAAAAGTGCAGCAGTGCCAAGTTGCGTTACTTTTGTGTTATTATTTGGGCAATATGGCTGAAATGAGGATGATGTGTGGAGATGGATGTTTTTTTTTTTGTTTTTTTTTTTGGCAGCGACACAAAACACATCTGTCAGAGGCAGATGGTTAATTTTTCTCTTTTCCCGTTTAAAGTGCTGCTCGTTCAGATTTGCCCGCATTAATAAACCACTTTTAATAATCTTTATTATAATAATAATGAATCTTTAACGGCTCCTTTAATAGAACGTTACTTTAGATGGATTCAGACACATCAGACAGGAAACGAACAGATTTAACATCAAACAGTTTTCACTCGTTCAGACGTCAAACATCAAAGTCAACGTTAGCTATACTGCTAACGCTGTCAGCTGCAGATCAGGGGGCGACCCCAAGTCACATAGTACTGAAGTCTATGGGAAAATGTCCCTCCTCCTCCTTTATACTGAAGTCTATGGGAAAATGTCCCTCCTCCTCCTTTATACTGAAGTCTATGGGAAAATGTCCCTCCTCCTCCTTTATATTGAAGTCTATGGGAAAATGTCCCTCCTCCTCCTTTATACTGAAGTCTATGGGAAAATGTCCCTCCTCCTCCTTTATACTGAAGTCTATGGGAAAATGTCCCTCCTCCTCCTTTATACTGAAGTCTATGGGAAAATGTCCCTCCTCCTCCCTTATATTGAAGTCTATGGGAAAATGTCCCTCCTCCTCCTTTATATTGAAGTCTATGGGAAAATGTCCCTCCTCCTCCTTTATATTGAAGTCTATGGGAAAATGTCCCTCCTCCTTTATATTGAAGTCTATGGGAAAATGTCCCTCCTCCTCCTTTATATTGAAGTCTATGGGAAAATGTCCCTCCTCCTTTATATTGAAGTCTATGGGAAAATGTCCCTCCTCCTCCTTTATATTGAAGTCTATGGGAAAATGTCCCTCCTCCTCAGTAAACGTTTTCCTGATGATATCCGGCCAACAATTGAATTGAACGCAACTGGACTTAGGACTTAGGTTTGTCAAAGACGTTTCACCTCCTTATTCCAGGGGCTTCATCAGTTAGGAACGCATCGGTCTGACTAGTCCTCACTAGTCTGACAAAACAGTGGAGTTGGACCCAGGTATTTAACCTCTGTGGGAGTGTTCACACAGCTCCTGGTGAACAATAGCTCGTTAGTGGAGTTTCACTGACCATTGTTAGTCTTGTGGGCCCACTGGTGAACGACAGTCGTTGTGGTCGTTGGAGTCACATGAGGTCAGTTTTGGGCAGCCATTGTTGGAGGCTGAGTTGTTAATTCTCCTGGTTAAGGTTGACAGGGCAGCATTGTAGATGGGAGATAGGTGGTGTCGCAGACCCCCTCCCCTGTTTAGAGAAGGTTTCTCCACTTTTACATAGATGGCTTCTTTGACCCCTCTTTCAAACCATCTGTCCTCCCTGTCCAGGATTTTAACATTGCTGTCCTCAAAGGCGTGTGCCTCTGCCTTTAGGTGTAAGTAGACAGCTGAAACTGGACCTGAGGAGGTGGCCCTTCTGTGTTGGGCCATGCGTTTGTTTAGCGGTTGTTTAGTTTCACCAATGTATAGGTCCTTGCATTGCTCACTGCACTGGACTGCATATATCAGGTTGCTTTTCTGAGTGTGTGCTACCTGGTCTTTTGGGTGTACCAGTTTTTGTCTGAGAGTGTTGCCTGGTTTGACTATGACCTGGATGAATGAGAATATGCACAGACGTCTTCCTGATGAGTTTATGGTCTCAGTCTCTAGTTTACAGTCTTCAGTACAACATGATGTTCATTTTTTAAATGAAGCTCCATTTAGAGGGAAACAGAGCTGTCACTCTCAGTTTCTGTCTCTGCACAGATCCTAATTTTCATTGTGTGTTTGTGTGTTCATGTGTTGCATTAACATTCTCCTAAGACCCAAAAATCAGTTTGAGGCCACAACTTTTGTCCTCATTTGGACAATCTGTTTTTGGGTTGGACATTTGTCCCCCAAAAGTAGCCAATGACAAAAATGACCCCCCTCCCGATCGTGACTACCTATTGTATATTAAAGATGGTGATTAAAGCCTCCTCGGTGCCATCTGGCAGCTCATCAAATATTAAAGGTCTGTCTGCAGCAGCAGCCACACTGACGCCGCCGCACATACAAATACACAGCAAACATGTGACGCCATTCATGCTGCGTTTGACCACAGAAGTTTCATTTAACCTTGAAGAAATGATTTGCTGCAGGAGCATGAAAAAGACAAATAAGTGAGAGGGCGAGGCCCCTATTTGAATGTTTTATTTTGAAAAGAAATCATTACGAGTGTTTTTTAGGATTAATAATACATTTAATAATGTGGAAAGCGGTTACATTAATAATTCATGTATTTATTCTTCACACATTAGAAGACTGAAGAATGAGCACAAGAACAAAGTTTTTTCAGACACTGGCGTCATGGTTTCACAGTTAGGACTCCCAAATATTGTAATTGTAAAAAATGACAGGATCTGTGCATTATAATTGAAAGTAAAGTACAAGATAAGAATCAAATATGTTTGAAGGATATTTCTTCCCTCTGATCAGAGCTGCGTCTCCTAATTTGAGCCATTTTCTCTGATGCGAGATTCGAATTCATTTACAAGATTAAAGTCTGAATTACAAGAAAATGTCACTTATCCATGTAAAAGCAGTGTGCTGCTGTATAATCAGCAGCCTGCATGTTTTTAACCCCTGATTTCTCTTTACTGTCCTCGCAGAAGCATTTTCTGAGCTGTCTACTGTAAACGGCTCAGTTCTCTGCTGCCAGCTGCAGGAACTTAACAGAAAAAAACATATGGCTTCGAAATAAAAGACGTAAAATCCAGAGACCTCTAAAGAAAACAGTTTTGAGAGCTCTGCTCACACACAGGCCATAATGGTTGGCAGCATCCTCTTTCAAAATGATTATGGTTGCAAAGATGCAGATACATCTGCAAGACTGAACAGGAGCAGACAGATATCTGTGGGGGGTCAGCAGCAGCAGGAAGAACCAAAACAACTTCAAATGAAAATGAGACGTTTACTGCAGCAATAAATTTAAAGTTTGTTAAAAAGTAAAGTCTTTCTCTGGACCAAATGATGCAGAGCTTTTAATTTGAAACGGTAACGGGAAGTGTTTCCGTCAGGTGATGTCACATCACCATCATCATCATCACCATCATCATCATCATCATCATCATCATCACCATCATCACCATCATCATCATCATCATCATCACCATCATCACCATCATCATCATCATCATCATCATCACCATCATCATCATCACCATCACCATCATCATCATCATCATAATCACCATCATCATCATCATCACCATCATCATCATCACCATCATCATCATCATCATCACCATCATCATCATCATCATCATCATCATCATCATCATCATCATCATCATCACCATCATCATCATCATCATCATCACCATCATCATCATCACCATCATCATCATCATCATCATCACCATCATCATCACCATCATCACCATCATCACCATCATCATCATCATCATCATCACCATCACCATCACCATCATCACCATCATCATCATCATCATCACCATCATCATCATCATCATCATCATCATCACCATCATCACCATCATCATCATCATCATCATCACCATCATCACCATCATCACCATCATCATCATCATCATCATCATCATCATCACCATCACCATCATCATCATCATCATCATCATAATCACCATCATCACCGTCTTCATCGTCACCATCTTCATCATCATCATCATCATCATCACCATCATCATCATCACCATCACCATCTTCATCATCATCATCATCATCATCACCATCATCATCATCACCATCACCATCGTCATCATCATCATCATCATCATCACCATCACCATCATCACCATCATCATCATCATCACCATCATCATCACCATCATCATCACCATCACCATCATCAGCAGTAGCAGCAGCTCCACCCGTCTCCTCCCATTGTCGAGGCTCCTTCATATCCGTCCTCTTCTGAAGGCTCTGGTGGGGTTGATGCTACGTGGGCCAACATATCCCATGATGCACTGCACTACAATACAACACCAATATAGCCGGGGGGGCCACGGCTTCATGAACCACACCCAACATCTAATAGTCCAAATAAAGGAAAGAAAAAGTGGAAGAAAAGAAGTGATGGAGATGAAAACATGTTGGTGTTTTAAAGAATGAGGAGGAAACTCTGCAGCTGAGCTGCTGACTCAGACCGTCATCATTAAAACACAAACACAGACACACAACAGTGTCGACCTGCAGACAAACTCAGAGATCGGAGCTGCCCTGAAACCAAACGTGGGCTCGGGGAGATTTGGGTGTAGACTGTCCTGGACTTCTGACTGTTTTCAAAGCTGAATTTAAACGAAGCAGCAGCTCACTGAAGGATAATTATACAGTAAACCTGTCTGAGTGTGTGTGTGAGAGACCACAGGTTTTACTCACAGTATGGGGACCTGCTCACACAGTTTGGGTTCAATTCAGGTTCAGGTTAATCTCAGGTTTAGATTCAGGTTAAGATTGAGCTGAGTTTGAATTGGCATTAATCTCTGGTGGCTGAGCAGTTAAAGCCGGAACCAGGCTAAGTTTAGGTTTAGGTCAGGTTTAGATTTGGGAAGTTAAAATTCAAGTCTTCTGGAAATTAATGGAAGTCAAATAAAGTCATCCGAAGTTATAGAGACACAACTGTGTGTGTGTGTTGTACAGTAAGAGGCCTCCCGGGTTGTCCAGCTGTCCTTTAGGCTTCTTATCTGACCTCTGACCCCAAAGCTAACACACTCTCCCAATTATCAGCTGTCACAAACACACACACACACACACACAGAGTACCTTTGACAGGCAGCACATATGGGCTATTTGCATATGATGCCTCCTCTGAATGTGTGTGTGTGTGTCTTGTCTCAGAGTTTAGGTGCAGCTCAGTAAAAGTTGTCCTCCTCTGATTTTTTTCATGCTCTTAGAAAAACAACTTGTCTCTGAATTATTTATGATCTGCAGGTTTTTTGCTCTTCATGCTGCTTCACCTTCTTTTCGTCCACAAATCCAGATTGTTTCTCAGACTCTCTGTTTGTCTACCTCTCTCTCTCTCTCTCTCTCTCTCTCTATCTGATGGACTCCAGGATGCTGCTGCTGTTTGACCAGCTCTGATGACTCCTGTTAGTTTTATCTGCAGCTGCTGATTAGCTGAGTCAGCATCCTGTTTGATAGAAATCTGCTTCCAGGTTTTACTTCAAAATATTCTAAAGTTGAATTCAGTCTTGTGGATTTATGTTCAGTTCTGTTTACAGTAAATGTCAAATCCAAAATGCACCAATTCAACAAATCCCTTCAAACAGACGATATTTGTCCACCAACACGAAAACAGAGACTCTGTTCTCTGTTCTCTAACTAAAAACACTGAATGTTTCCTTCTTTTCCAAAGAAAAGTTCCTCTCATGTGTTTGTGTTGTTCTGGAGCTGATCTGAAGTTTCTATCTTTATCTGATCAGGAGTTCTGCTCATTAATGATGAAAAATCAGCCCCAAAGCCTCTAATGCTCTAAATATCTGACTGTCCACGTCTCTCTGTCTTTATTCACTCTGTTTTATGCCCCGGGTCCATTCTGGGTCTCATCCAGTTAGTTGTGTCCAGTAAATGGACCGTCAACGGTCTTGAAAACTCGTTCTGTCCTCTGAAGTCCAGACTGACGTCTGAAAGCAGCTTCCTCTGTCTCTGAGTGAACAGAATGAATCAGAGCTGACAGAGTTCCCATGTTGGTCTTCAGCTGAATATGAAAAGATCTTACAGCCGAGTGCAAATGTTTCCTGTGCTCCATAAAGAGGAGATTTATATAGTGTCTGTGTGTGCGCTCAGTTTGCAGCTGCCTGGACTGGAGCTCTACAGTCTGGTGTTTCTGCAGGTTTTCTGTTTGTCTTGGTCAAACTTTCGGCCGCTCATCGACAGTAACTTCATGTCTTTGCCGTTTTAACCTCACAAAGTGAATAATTACTTCTCCGCCCTCAGAAGTCAAAAGGTGAAGTCAAGCTTCATGTTTGAAGGTAAATTTTTGAGCGAGCTGAGTCAATATGCAATTACAGATCATTTAAACACTGTTTCCATCAGAAGGTTCAAAACGTACCAACAGAAAACTGCTAACAGAGTTCAAAGTCGCTGCACCTTCCTGCTCAGCTGCTGGTATTTAATGGAACATTACATTCGTTTCTCTGTCAGCATTAAATACAATAAAACTATTTTATTATCAGCAGAAACCTTTTAGGAATTAATGAAGTATTCCTGCAGGAGCCTGTTATGGGCATGGGGGGGCCAACAGAAAGAGACAAACCTGACACCACTGACCACTGTTCCACCGTGCCGCACTAACATAGTCGATATGTTCCAGTGTATTGTGTAGATTGTGTAGAAGTTGTTATCGTTGTTAAACGCTCCCCGTCACGATGTGTGAAGGTTCTGGAAGAGTAAGAGTACATCGTCTGCGTAAAGACGGATTTCATGTCCACGTCTCTCTGAATTCCTTTAACTTATCTTTTTATCATCTCGCCGTCCCCGTCTGACAGACTCAGACCTGAAGTTGGTGCCATCCAAGATAAATAGACTTCTTTACCTGACTGGGGGGGTTCAGTCTTCTCTGGGCTTCACTGATGAGTGATGACGGTGATATTGGTGCGTGGAGATGATGGGGCGGCCCTAAATTCTGCTGTTACTCTGTAAAATAGTGCCGATAAAATCCAGCTGATTTATTATTTTGAATTTTATTGAGTTCCTCAGAAGTTTGAGTGCTTCCTGTTTCAGGTTTTTAGAAACTTTCTGTTCTGTGATTGGTCGAGTTTTTCAGGGATTTTTTTATTTATTCCTGCTGCTGTCCCTCTCTGTCTCTTTTGTTTTTTGCAGGTTTGCTTTGGATGCTTTCTTGCTTTGTTACTGAATATTGACACTTTCCAGCTGTGTTTTTATTCCTTTTTGCTTCGTGTTGTATTTGTTTGTTGGTTTTATTGTCACATCAGCTTGTTAGATGTTGAATTCTTTGCTCCGGTGTGTTAATCAGCTGTTGTTGCTGTTTTTTTCTCGTGCGATGAATATGACATTATTTTATGTGTCATCACTGCTTCGCCTGTTTTAAGCACAACAACGATAGTGAAATTTCTGGCGCGTTGTTCTCCAGACGGAGGCGTCCACTCTGATCATCGAGTGGAATCAGAGTGTAAAATTGATGCGTCTGGCAGGAAGCCTCGTTTCTGTTTGCTGCTTATTATCAGAGAGACGGAACATGGCTGCTGATCGTGATTGAATGATTTTGAGGGAAATGGAAGACGAGGAAAAATATGGACATTTTCTAAATGATGGGTTTCACACTCTCTTCTGGCACCAAGATCAAAACTCTCCATCTATTATTATTATTATTATTATTATTTTCTTTTTTTGAGCTACAGTACTCGAGTGCTTTCTGTTATTTCCACGATATAATATTAACTTTATTAAGGACACAATGGTCCATAGCACACAGGACAAGCATTAAAAAAATATATGTTGAGCCACACAGTCAGAGAAATGCTGAACGTTCTGATGCATTATTGATGTTAATTATCTTCATTCAGCCAAACAAACTGACCGGTTTACAAAGAGGGATCATATTTAACTTTTTTTTTTTTTTTTGCCACATTTTAATCTTTTTTTCATAATTTCCACAAAAATTTCATATCAATTTGAGATATTTGTTTGTTTTTGGATTTATTTCCATCTTCCCTTTGGTCTTTTATTTTTAGTCAATATTATTTTTTACATTTTATTTGTAATTTAAGAGTAATGTTTAACAGTTTGGACCCCTGGAAGAGTATCTGCTAACCGCTAACCAGGATCCAGATAAATGAGAAAATCAATCAAAGGAACAAACAATCAGTTTAAATATATTTCCTTTCTTATCAATCTAACAAATCAACAGAAAGGAAATAGTTTACCCCTTTAACCCTTAAAAATAACATTTTAAAATCCATGATTAAACTGCATCAACAGAAATAATACGATTTGTTTTCCTCTATTGAAAAAATTCATTTGTACAGAGTCAGGAGTCATTTTGATTTGATCTGAATATAAAATCATTTTATTTAATAGTTAAAGTAATCTCAGCAACCATCTTTATTTTTGTCATAAAACTTTAAGTTGTTTTGAAGGTAAATTTTAGCTTTTTTAAAAAATCGGAACTTTTCTGTGTTTATGATTAAATGTTGATTCAAAGATTTTATCCAGATATTTTAAATTTGTAAATTCAAACTTTTTTGTTTGTTTATTGTGACTTTCATATGAAACTTACATCAGCCTTCAATTAGTGATTTCTCATGCTGAACTTCACTCAGATCTGATAAAATGTGAAACCCTGCAGGTCTTGGATCTGGTTCCTGGTTCCTGGTTCTGAGTTCAGGTCCAGGCGCAGACTTTAAAACACTGTGAAGCTCCTGAATGTGGTCGAGTCAGAGTTTCTCCAGCTCACTGAGCCTGAAGGAGTGTGTGTCGGCCCGTATTAGAGCTCAGATCAGTGATGGGTGTGTGTTGTGTGTGTGTGTGTGAGTGCGGCGTGTGTGTTGTGTGTTTCTACGGTTGTGTGGAAGCGACACAGTGAGGATGATGCTGAAACCAACAAAGCATTCAAGTTTAGCTCCTCCATGAGTAAAGCCAGAAGAAACCATCTTTGTTTGGAGAAGGTGGATCTGACCTGCTCTGTTCTCTGTCCTGATTGGATGGTCCAGTCTGTCAGTCACACAGTAGCCCCGCCCCCTAACCCCTCCCCTTTCCGTCAAAATGGAACATCATGTTGTGTTGAAGACTGTAAACTAGAGACTGAGACCATAAACTCGTCAGGAAAACGTTTACTGAGGAGGAGGAGGGACATTTTCCCATAGACTTCAATATAAGGAAGGAGGAGGGACATTTTCCCATAGACTTCAATATAAAGGAGGAGGGACATTTTCCCATAGACTTCAATATAAAGGAGGAGGGACATTTTCCCATAGACTTCAATATAAGGAGGAGGAGGGACATTTTCCCATAGACTTCAATATAAAGGAGGAGGAGGGATATTTTCCCATAGACTTCAATATAAGGGAGGAGGAGGAGGGACATTTTCCCATAGACTTCAGGGGGGAGAGAGAGAGAGGGAGAGAGATCGAGAGAGAGACAGAGAGAGGGAGGGAGGGAGAGAGAGAGAGAGGGAGAGAGAGACAGAGAGAGAGAGAGAGAGAGAGAGAGAGAGAGGGAGGGAGGCAGTAACAGCAGGCATTGGCTGATCCGGAGTGTGTGGGCGGGGCCTGTCCCGGGGGGGGGTATCTGCTGCAGCCTGGTTCAGTTTCAGGGGGATCCGAGCAGACACGGCAGGCTGCTGAGACCCGGACCGACCGGTGGATCCACCACATACACCCAGACCGACGGAGACCGGGGGGGGGGGGGGGGGGGACTACAGAAAAACCGACACCGTCTGGATCCGACACCGCGCTCCGCCGGACAGGCTGCACCGAGCCCGGCCTCAGCCTCAGCCCGGACCGGCGCTCTGCTCCTCCGATCCGTGTTACATCAGGACACACACTGACTCCGGACTCCGGATCGGATCATCTCCCCCTCCTGATTCTGGATTTTTGGATGTTTCCCCCCCCCCGGATCCTGGATTAGGAGCTGGACTGATGGACTGATGGACTGATCCACAACAACAGTGGAAGTGACAACCTGCACACACGGTGAGGGGGGGGGGGGTGGGGGGTGCTGTTTGCTGCTGGATTGTGTGTGTGTGTGTGTGTGTGTGAGCTACATTCTTATTCAGGGAGCCATGCACAGACCCCCCCACCACAGACTGGGCTGGACCAATCACATCCCTCAGCTGAGTCAATATTTCGTCTTTTATTAAAGAACATAATTCATGAATGAACCAGATTTCAGAAGCTTCTCCAGGTCAGGCTGTTGACCCACTTCCTGGGACACACACACACACACACAGACGCACACAGTTTGTGTTGATATGCTGACTGAGCTCAGGTAGATCTGGACTAGAGGATCTGGTCTCTGCAGCCAAGTCCAGATCTGTGGAGTCTGAGTCCGGTTATGGTCGGATAGATTTTTGTTTCGAGGTTTTCGGGGTCTGATCCGGATCAGCCCCCCCCCAGCTCAGCAGCTGCCTCTGTAACACAAACTCACAGATCTGTTCATTCAGTGTGTTTGTGTTGTGAAGCTGCTGTTTGTGAAGCTCATTACTACCTGCTGATGTTTCACAGTAAAAGCCTTTCTGACAGGAAGTACATGCTTGGAGCTTGGCAGGCTGTTTTTCATTTTTCAGTCTAAATGTGTGTTCAGTTTTTTGTATAAACGGAGACTGAAATGTTTTTGTGTAGTTCGTATAAATACCTAAAGACAAAAACACGCTGAGACAGACTGAACTTTGTGATGTCATAACTATACATCCATAAACATCAGCCGTGTCCACAGCACCAGTTTTTGTTTTTGTGTTGTTTTCACCTTATTAACAACACAACACCGAGCAGTCGTCATGTTGTGAAGAATGTTGGTTTGTACGTCTGAGGCCGACAGCTGATGGAAGCTGCAGCCTAGCCGTTAGCCGCCGTGCTAACTGACAGCCTGATGTTGTGTTGACGTCAGTGCTCATAAATACTCGAGCGGACGGCAGAATCATGTGACCTGCGTCTGCACGCTGACTGGAGTCTTTTCCTTGGCTGAAAAGTTTTAGACCGTTTTAGGCCTGAAGGTCTAAAATGGAGGTTTCAAGCCGCTGCCTGCGATTGGCCGGACGATCAGAGCGTCATCAACCTTTAATCGATCTTGAACTCTCGTGTCTCACCAGGACTGAAACATGGCGGTCGGAGTCTGTCTTATTTTCAGGAGGAAGGTGGGCGAGGTCAAAGGTCAGGGGTCAGCAGGCTCGTCAGTTAGGTGATAATTGACCGTGACGGATAAAAATGAAGCTGGATTTAATGTGTGAACTGAACCTTTGGAATATCCTGCCATCACCTTTCAAAACAAAAGCTCACAATAGCATGAAATAAAGTATCCCTCTGCTTTTATTCTGAAGGCATTGTTATGATTCTATCAAAAGGAAAAATTAGATTTTCATCACGTGATAAAAACTGATTGTTTTTATTGGCATCAAAGTTTATGTGACTTAAAAAGAGTTTGATGTTGTTTGGACTTTATTCATGAGTCTGACTCAGTGTTGCTGTTTGTTGTTTATACAGAAACACATTATGATAAATAATGACCTTATTTAAGGTTGGTGGATTTGTTGGAAGTTTCTTAAATGTAAAATGATTTCAGTTTCTTTTTGGGGCCTTTTAAAGCTGATTTTCATAATCATCTAAATATCGTTGTGTATTTCCGTTGTGATCATCTGACGGTGAAGTGAACTGATTCTGGACATCTCCAGATGTTGTGGTGATGTGGAGGTCCAGATGTTACTGCTGGAGCTCCAGTCATGGTTGCAGACAGTTATGGAAGACTTGTTGCGTCTCTTTTAGCTCTGGTTTGGTCTCCACCAGCTCCTCAGCTGTCTGTCTGAGGAGAGTTTAACAGATTGTCTATAGTTGTGTCAGAATCATGCAGCTCATGTTTCACACGCTCACGGATTTGATTATTGATTTAAAATAGAGAAAATATCCAAATATGTGGAGACACTGAAGGAACCAGTCGCTCTGGATGAGCTGCTCACAAACAACCAAAGAAAGTGTCGACACAGTCGCACACACAGCGACTCTCCAGGGTTCAGTTGTAACAGCTGTGACTTCTTCAACACTCCACCGCTGCTTCCTTTCTCTCTCACCTCCCTCGACTGAAATCCTGCCGTTTGCCATTTGGTAGATGAAATGCATTCTGGGTATTTGTGACTGTCACCTCTCCAGCGTTCATCGTGTTTGTCACAGAAGAGAGAGAGAGAGAGAAAATCTCCGTCAGTCCAACAACAGCTGATCCCGTCCTGAATGTTTCCCATTCATCACATGTTTCCAAGGTGTGCCAGGCGGCCAGAACGGGCATCGAACCCCCGGTGGTCGCTTTTGTCTCCCGCCGCCTTCACCGACTTCACACTCAACCTGACTGAGGAGTGTGAAATCTGATTTAGGAAATGAGAAATGTCATTTACGTGTGCTTGGAAATCCCTCAAGTGCACGATTGGAATTCGCGATGAGTCGCCGGAGTTTGGCTGCCGGCCGCCGTCGACCCGTTTCGCTCTTCACCTCCAGCACTTTATGTTAATGGAGAGTGAGTGGAGGAGCCGGCGATGCATTTCAGGAGGAGGAGGCCGCCTCTGATCTGTGTGGAGGCAAAACCGATAATCAATCAATCAGTCAGTCAATCAGTCTTTGTTTGTGTTACAACAGTGTAACACAAAAGCGACACAAATTTTACACACACACAGCACTAAGTGATAAAAACAACACAACAATAAGAGGAAGTGAGGAAACGCTCAAGTTAATCTCATCAAAGTGAGGAACAAAGCAAAGATCAAAAAATAAGAGCGAGAGCAGTCTGATTACAAACCTGCTGCTGAAACAAATATGAAGTGAATATTTCTCTTTTATTTTTAACTCACCTACAGAACTCTTTTTTTTTTTTTTTTTTTTGCTTTGTCATTGTGGAGTTTTGTGTTTAAATTAATAAGAAAAAAAAAGTTTAAAACGTGTGAAAGTGTGAAAATGTCTGAAAACGTTCTGTCTGTGCTGAAGATCAGAACCTGCTCAGGTTGATGGTTCGGTTACCTGCTGACTCATTTCTGCCCAAACACCTGAGTTAGCATATAGCATTAGCCTGGACGTGAGGCGTTCAGGTACATCTGTAAATTGCACAGCCACAGGTAGACTCAGTGGGAATCAGGACCAGAGCAGGACCACATCCCCGAACAGTGATCAGGAATCACTTCAGGAATTAATGAGGAAGTGTGTGTGTGTGTGTGTGAGGCTCAGTTGGGAACAAAGCATTCCCTTCTCTCACCGTGTGGTGACTCATTCTGCAGTGTAACGGAGCAAATAATTACATGGCTGTTTGTGTACATGTGATTACCCCTCACTATCGATGGTCACCGCGATCGGCCCCGTGATGCTGGGTGATCCGTTGCCATGGTGACAGATGGCCGACTCGGTGACCAGTCGTGAAGGAAAAAAGAAAGTGAGACAAAGATGTTTCTCAGTTATTTCACATCACTGCTCAGGCGTTGGAGAGAATGCAGCTCAACTTCAGCAGATTTTAATTTTAGATTCACGACCACACACTTTTTAAATTTCTGCCTGTTCCTGAGATAACTAGAGCTGTCTCTGAGAAATGGACTTTTACTGAATTTCTGAAGTAGCAGAGTTGTTTAATTTCACTGATGGAATAAATGAGTCAGGAATGTGAAGTTTGGAATCTTCACCAGATTCCTGAACTATTTAAAATGTATCCTGAATTCTTTCTGCCCCAGCTGACGGTCGTGTTATTGCCCCAAATCACTGATTCCTTCTCAATAATGCGTTGTGTGTTAATTAAAATGGCAGCAAAATATTAGAGATGCTTCGTCCTCGAGGCGTCAAACGTTCAGCAGTCTGCATTTTATTTTAAAGGTCACGTTCCAACCTCAGCGTTTTTTTTATTTTGAAGGGCTGATCTACATCAGAAGACATTTACCATCTCAGTGTAGTTTTAGATCTCCAGGAACAGCAGTCAGCCAATCAGAGGAGAGAATCCGGTATCTCTGAGAGTTTTTGACCTTCTGGTCGGGATCACGGCGCTCTCTGACCCGCCGGCGACCTCAAGAGTCTGACCGCAGATTTATAACCAAGATGGCCGCTGCCTCGCCTGGAAAAATAATGAAAACTTAATGAAGTGATATAATAAAAGTCCTGAGGTGGAAACTGTTCCCGCTCTGACCATGGATCAGAGCTTCTACTGTTGTTGCCATTTGGTGTGCAGTGCATTCTGGGATATCGAGCTGCCCCACATCCACACAAGTAACGTCCCGATTCACCGTAGTGTAGAGAAGAAGAACGCAGACGGAGAAACAGCTAAAGTCTCTGCTGCACAGAATTTGGTGCAGTCTGTGTGTGTGTGTCTGTGTGTTGTGTTTCCAGTGTGTGTAGGTGAACTTGCCGTCATTATCAGAGAACAGGTTATGTAACAGCAGCCATTTGATGGTAGCTTCCCTTCAGTATCTTATTGATCCCTGATAAAGTGAATATTTGGATTCAGCCTCATAAAGCTGTAAAGGTTCCTATCAGCTGACCTGAAGCTCCTCCCACTTAAAAAACAAACAAAAAAAAATCTCCTGCAGTGAAGATCGAAACAGCGGAGCCACGTTTACTACAAATTCTTTGATTCAGAGCCTTGTTGTTGTTGTTGTTGTTGTTGTCAGGTTTCAGTTCGCAAAGAAATGATGACAAGTCGACTTCGAATGCTTCCTGTTTTTTTAAGTAGATTTTCAGGTTCTTAAAACCAAAAATATATCTCCTGATGGAGATCAACCCTTCACAATAAAAGACTGAAGAAGTGGACCTTTATGTCTGGACCTTTAAGATGAAGGAACGCCCTCCTGTTCCACTTATCAAAGTAACGCTCAGGTGGATCTGAACCGGCTCAGGTGGATCTGAACCGGCTCAGGTGGATCTGAAATAGTTTTACTTCTTTCATACAAACTCACTTTTGGCCTCATGTTGACTTTTAATGTAAAATATGAAATTGACTGACTTCTTAAAAGCAAAGATAAATTCCTGCAGTGAAGATAATTAAACAGCGAAGCCACGTTTATTTCCAAACCTTATTATATCTTCACTTTTCCCTCTACACACACACACACGCACAAACTGCAGCTTCTTCTTCTACTCTCAAAAATAAACTCTTTCCTCTTCTCTTGTAACATCACAATTTTCAGATCAACACCAGAAGAATCTGAACTGACCCAGTAATGACTGTGTATGTGTGTGTGTGTGTGTGTGTGTGTGTGTGTGTGTGTGAACGCACAATCACACCAAAGAAAAATCAGAAAACTAAAATCTTTTTAAAACCCGTTTTTGTTTTTTCTGCTCTTTGTCTCCGACCCTGTGGCTCAATTATATCAAATTAAAAAACATAACGTAAACATAAATGGTGTTGAAATTAGTGGAATAATAAAAATAATAAAATAATGACTTTTATTCATCCCCAAACAGAAACAGCAGCCTCTTTAATTCTGTGTTCCTAAAATTGTGTTGTAAAGTTAATTCCCTGCGTTCCCGCTTTAATTGCTGACTCTCCCTCAGCGTTAAGCAGCAGGTGGCAGACGGATTCATAATAAACTGAATGATCTACTAATATCTGCTGATGATGCCCCTCGGTGTGTGTTCTTCCTCCTCCTCCTCCCTGCTAATGGTTTCTCCATTAACCCCACCTGATGGCTGTGAGGGTAATTACAGATGTATTTACGGCCTGTGGCCACACACAATGAAAAATAAATAACGTGTTTGACCGAGCAGAAAGAGACATTAGCCAGCCTTCACAGATTTAGACTCTCTCTCTCTCACTCTTTAATGGAGACCGTTGCCCGGAGGTTGGACGTGGACATCCTGTAGATTTCATTCTCTGGTCGTGGTCGTCTTCGTTGCATCAGTTGGCTTTCCCTCCCTCTGCCTCCGCCGCTCTGTTGTGCAACAGGAAGTTTAAAAATAAAGTCGATGCGGACTCTGGTGTAGGTGGAGCAGACCGGCCCTTCCTCCTTCACCTCTCGCTTTTATCTCCTTTTCATCTCCTTTCTGTTCAGCCGCTCTGCAGGTTCATCTCACAAACGAAGAGAACTGACCGACATCCTGGACACGATCAGCGGTCGGTCTCTGCTGGTCCATATCGGACTGTTGGACTCACTCACTTATTCCCTCGCTGATGTTAAATTGTGAAAGTCGTGGCTTGGCGGCGCTGTGAGTTTGAAAACAGGAAGCGGTTCCATTTTCTGTCCGATTTGCAACAAACTTCACTTCACACTTTGTTGGTTCTTCTGTGTGAAGGTTGTGAGTTTCTGATGTTTCATGATGTTTTTTTTCATCACCTCCACGCAGCCAGTCAGGGCCTGAAGTGCACCTGTGTCAGGAAGCTGTCACTTCCTGACACAGGTGGGGCGGCAGCCAATCACAGTCGAGTTTGGCTGATTCACCTGGACAGGTGGATGGTCTATCACAGCCATGAGGCGACCGTCCCAACCACGGCTCCACCCCTCGGTTGGTCCGGTTCCACCGCAGGGCCTGAAACCTCCGAGCTGCCGCTCTGATGGATTTCAGATTTCAGCAGTGAGTCAAACGCTTTTACAACATTTCCATACATGTTGTGAAAATGTCTGTTGGGGGGAGTTTTATTGTCATTGATTCAATCGTGAGCTGCTGTTAAGGGTTTCTGTGATTATTTAGTTTTAAGGCCAGTCGACGTCATCCAGAGTGATGAGAGCTTCGGAGAAAAGCTGAAGATTAAAATGAAATATGGAAAATATCTCTTTGGTCCTCTGAGTGACGATTTCACTTTTGAAAATATTCAACCTGAAATTGTTTTTGGTATCTTAAAGTTCCATAAGACCTTAAAGCGTCCCATCTGGACTTCTGGAACTTTGTGATGTCATAACAAAGCAGTCACCACCTTAGCCCCGCCCACCTGGACCTGGAAAGAAGGGATGTGATGGTACAGGTGAGCTTAAGACTCCACTGACCAATGGTCACCATCGGCTCCATCACTGTGACATGTACAGGTGCAGCAAAGCATCATGGGAATTTTTAAGGTGGACTGAGACGCCCACAGGCCTCTGTAGTGGATTGAAGGAGTTTTGTTCCCCATTTTGTTTGGCGTTGGGGAAACAAAGCAGCCGTTCTGTTTGGAGTCAGAACGTCTTCAAGTCACATGACTGCTGGTTGCTGATGATTGTCTGAGCAGGACGAAGCCTGATCTTCCTCCTCCTTCTCCTCTTCATCTTTCTCCTCTTCCTACTCTTCTCTTCATCTCCCTCTTCTTCCTCCTCCTCCTCCTCCCCCCTCTACCTCGTCCTCTTCTTCCTCCTCCTCTTCCTCTTCTTCTTCATCTTTCTCCTCTTCTCTTCATCTTTCTCCTCTTCTTCCTCCTCTTCCTCCTCCTGCTCCTCTCTCCTCCTCTTCCTCGTCCTCTTCTTCCTCCTCCTCTTCCTTTTCCTCCTCACCCTCCTCCTCTTCCTCTTCTTCTTCATCTTCCTCCTCCTCTCTCCTCCTCTTCTTCCTCCTCCTCTTCCTCTTCTTCTTCATCTTCCTCCTCTTCCTCCTCCCCCTCTCCTCCTCCTCCTCTCTGCTCCTCTTCTTCCTCCTCCCCGTCTTCCTCCTCCTCTCTCCTCCTCTTCCTCTTCTTCTTCATCTTCCTCCTCTTCCTCTTCCTCCTCCTCCCCCGTCTTCCTCCTCACCCTCCTCCTCCTCCTCTTCCTCTTCTTCTTCATCTTCCTCCTCTTCCTCTTCCTCCTCCTCCCCCGTCTTCCTCCTCCTCTCTCCTCCTCTTCTTCCTCCTCCTCTTCCTCTTCTTCTTCATCTTTCTCCTCTTCTCTTCATCTTCCTCCTCTTCCTCTTCCTCCTCCTCTCTCCTCCTCTTCCTCTTCTTCTTCATCTTCCTCCTCTTCCTCTTCCTCCTCCTCCCCATCTTCCTCCTCCTCTCTCCTCCTCTTCTTCCTCCTCCTCTTCCTCTTCTTCTTCATCTTTCTCCTCTTCTCTTCATCTTCCTCCTCTTCCTCTTCCTCCTCCTCTCTCCTCCTCTTCCTCTTCTTCTTCATCTTCCTCCTCTTCCTCTTCCTCCTCCTCCCCATCTTCCTCCTCCTCTCTCCTCCTCTTCTTCCTCCTCCTCTTCCTCTTCTTCTTCATCTTTCTCCTCTTCTCTTCATCTTCCTCCTCTTCCTCTTCCTCCTCCTCATCCTCCTCAGTGATATGAAGCAGAGCGAAGCGGCCTCGATGGCCTTCAGCTCCCAGCAGCTCGTGGGAGTCCAACTCTGATTTGATGCCTTTTTTAGGACGCTGCTGTGTTCCTGTTTCAGTGGACTGTGTGTGTGCCGTTATCTGCCGTTCTATTTGTGCTGTGTGTTGTGTTGCGTTGTGACACCAACAGTGTGCGACCTGTGTGTGTGCGGTCAGTAATGGATGGACTCTAATAGAGTAAAGAAGGAGTGAAACACCTCCAGCTGAAAAGGTTTCAGTCTGATAAATAAGTCTGATGAAGTTCAGAGGTCAAAGGTCACTGGATGTTTAGCTTCTTCTAACGTTTCTCCTTCTCCTCTCCCTCCGTTTTACTTTGGAAGGTCAAACAGCTGATTGACTGGTTTTATTCGGTGAACTTGGTTCAGATTGTTCTCAAAGCAGACGTAGTTTCTTTTCTGACGAGGTCGCACACGTCTGACTTGCTGAGGTGCCACACCTCCATGTTGTGTGTGTTTGCTTCACAACAATAGAGGACCCTCAGACAGCTGCTGGACCTGAAGGAGCAGAGTGTGGGGGGGTCAGCAGGCTCCTCCCATTAAGGCGTCTTGAACAGGGGGTGGTAGCCGAGCGGGGGCAGGGAGGGGGGGACTCCTGCAGGGCAATGTGAATGGAGGACCAGGGGTGGAGGACCAGAGGTGGGGGTGTGAGGTGTTTAGGCCTCTGGAGGTGTCGCCACCCCCCACCAGGGTCTTTTGTCCCGACGGTGGACCTTTTCGTATTCAAATCAGCTGCTGGTGTCGGTGCAGGATCAGGATCCTGGATCAGGCTCTGGTCTCTGGAGGATCTGTGTTAGTCCCCGTTAGTCTCCTGAGGCTTCACCAGGTAAGACCTTCACAGAGAGCTCTGTCTTTATTGGGGGGGGGGGGGGTCAGCCTTGGCTTTAGTTGGTTTTCACATATATTTCTTTTCATACAAATATTCCAGAGTAAACTGTAGCAGCTGTGTTTTTAATCTTTGACCTGTTGAAGAGCACAAAGAGCTCACTGTCGTCATGGCAACAGGCGGGACCTTTGTGCTCCGTGCATGAAAAGAGACAAACCTGAAAAACATTCAGGGAGGGCTTTCCTGAGAGACAGGATGAGAACACAGTTCATCTTTTACTGAAGGGGTGACTTAAGTTACACAATATACCTGTGCGACACAGTTAAGTAAAAAAAAACAGGTCTGACCGTCAGTCAGCTGATGATGATGTCAGCAGTAAACGCCTTAACTTTTCCCTCAGCTAAGTGTCATATTTAAGTAGAAATCAGAATGTGTTCTGTCCGCCGTCTTGTGTGTTCTCTGTGATTGTGTTCAGCTTTAATTAGCCGACCGTCCGGCGTCCTGCGGGGAGGACTTTTATTTTTGGGGTTGGTGGCAACTTCCTGTTTGTTCTCAACTGATGGTTCAGGTGGAAAATGTCTGTTTGTAGCAACATTCAGCACAAACAGATGTTTGGTGGTGAAGGGTGTGTGTGTGTCTGTGTGTGTGTGTGTGTGTGTGTGTCTGTGTGTGTGTGTGTGTCTGTGTGTGTGTGTGTGTGTGTGTCTGTGTGTGTGTCTGTGTGTCTGTGTGTGTGTGTGTGTGTGTGTGTGTGTGTGTGTGTGTCTGTGTGTCTGTGTGTCTGTGTGTGTGTGTGTGTGTCTGTGTCTGTGTGTGTGTCTGTGTGTCTGTGTCTGTGTGTGTGTGTGTGTCTGTGTGTGTCTGTGTCTCTGTGTGTGTGTCTGTGTGTGTCTCTGTGTGTGTCTGTGTCTCTGTGTGTGTGTCTGTGTCTGTCTCTGTGTGTGTCTGTGTCTCTGTGTGTGTGTCTGTGTGTGTGTCTGTGTGTGTCTGTGTGTGTTAATCCTGTACTGACTCTGGTGTTGTTGTTGTGTATTGAATGAAGTTTGTTCAGTAGAATCAGTTTCGGTGTTTTCAGTTTCAGTCACGATCTCAATCACAGAGCGTTTACAATGTTTAGCATCTTAGCTTAGCATGTTAGCATGTTAGCATGCTAACGTGCTAACAAAGCTGGTGAAGTTTTTACAGTTCATCTTCGGGGGAATCGGACGTTGATGATGTCAGATGATTGGTTCTCGTCTGGACACCGTGAAGGTCTTTTCAAAACTTTCTGCCCAATCTGTCCGCTCGTTGTTGGGATGCTTTAGTTTGGACGCCCTGGCCACGCCCCCCAGAAGAAATTCAGACGGCGTCCTGAAGCTTCACTCATTATGGTGTTTTTAAATTCGTCTGGAGTTTCAGTTAACTTCTCAGCGGGGTCTAATTCTAAACAGATTGTTGTTCCTTATTTAAATATGAACTTTAATTGTTTTGTTTTCACTCCTGTTTTATTAATCTGAATATATTTTAGCTTTTTATTTCAGCTTCAACCACGATACAGTTTCTTTAATTGTTCTGGACAGACACCAGCAGCTCTAATGTGAATCTTTCTTTGCTGTGTGTGGTTGTAATTTTATTTTATTAATGATTGATCACCTTAAGTTTGGTCCGGTCGGGGTGGCCCGTTTTTACAGAATACTTTAAAGGTCTGAAATGGTCTCAGAGCTCCGGGCGTCTTTAAGAGTCCCAGAAGAGGAATTGTCGTCCATCCCGTCTCATCTTGTCAGTCCGACTGGAGCTGAACTTTGCTCCCACCGTGGCTTTATTGTCCGTTTGATCGACAGCTCCACTCCTGAGCGTCCCGCTGACAGCCATGATGGATCAGCTGGTGCGAAGCGTTTGAGTGAGATGTGGGTTTTTGTGGCGTCTTGCTTGTTTACTTTGTTTCCTGTCTCGACACGAGAGGCTGAAGTTCTGATGACTCTGATGTGATCCACATCAGGAGCTATAAAACATATACAAAAAAAAAAAATCCACATTTGTAATGTTTCCCACTTTCTGCAGTTTTCCTTTTTTAATAATATAATATATTCAAATCCAATTATGTGTGTTGTGAATCGCTTCTTTATGCTATTTAAAAAAATCCCTGAATTATATAGCACTAATTAAATAGTATGAAAAAAAATTTAGTGAAATAATTACCTACGACAAACTGAATTAAATATGATAATTCTTATATATCCACACAGTATTTGTAAATATTTATTTTTAATTAATTTTTATTTATAAGAGAATATAAAAAATCCGACTTGTGCTTTGCCTTTATTTATATTCATATTATTTAAAATGTTTCTTGATTTGAACCAAAACTCCAAAAGCAGCTCACCTTCGTGTTTAAACTGATTACTTGATGAATCCGGTTTTTACTGTCAGATTTAACATTTTGGCAAATTCTGGTTAAAATAAAACGAAGGTGGCTTCACAATAAGAGAAAAGAAGCAGCAGCAGCATCGTTGATGTTAAGAAGACAAACATGAGACTTTTACATGATCTTTATTAACGTGAAACAAAATGGCGGCTCGTTCATTAGGAGGTTTTGGACCTTTGTGTTCCGTCTGTCGTCGGTTCTAGAAGCGTGGCGTCTTCTGTCTCTTCTTCTGTCCTGCTGCGTCTGAGGACAGGAAGTGAGCCTGAGGCGGCTGCAGGCCTCATCCTCACAGACTCAAACTTTGATGATCTCCCCAAAAGGTTGCTTGGCTCCAGCCCTTGTGTGTCTTCCTGGCAGACACACAATCTCCCAGCTTGTGTGTGTGTGTGTGTGTCATCTTAACACAACATCAATGTGAGCTCATGTTCTCCGTCTCAGATCTGAGAAATAAAAGCTTCTCAGCGTCTCAGATGAATCTTTGAACGGGATGTTTTTGTTTTTTCCGAAGAACATTATTAAAATATAAGTTTGGGAAATGAAATGAAAGGCAGTAAAGTATCGACAGCGTTGCATCATCTTTTTGAAACCAGAAATAAAACAGTCCGCCTGGAAGGAAAGAAACGAGTCCACAAACTGAGACTCTGCAGAAAATGGTCAGCAGAAAAAAATAAACACTCTACTTGATTTTGCCGTGTTCAGAAATGGAAATATAAACAGTTAAACTCAAACTGAAGGCTCCAATAGAGACACATTAAACAAGGTCTGAATGAATAAATCTGTAGTCGAGCTTCATGCAGTCAGTTCAGTCTGTTGGATGGTGTGTGTTCAGCTCTGTTGTGTTCAACTAAAAGGTGTGTTGGTACTTTAACACAAAACAAAATGAGGCACCTTCAGCAGAACACATCTTTTATAGATTCTTGTGTCTTCAGGTCTAATTTATTCTTTTTGGATATTCTGTATCGGGCCTTGAAAGTCTTCGTTAGCTGTCGTGGTTCAGGATGAAGTGATGGTTATGAACAAATGAACCCTTCAGGTTTATGGATCTTAACTCCTCACTTCCTGTGTCTCTCTTTGCTAACCTGCAGAAATGAAAAGTGGATGAAGGTCCTGTCAGAGAGCCGGTCGCAGATTATTTAGTCCGGCTCTTTTCTGCTGCAACAGGCTCAAAGCCCAGATCTCCTCAGCTGATGCTGAGTCAGGGAGAAGAAGAAGAGATGGAGGAAGGAATGTTAAATATTTCAGGGAGGTGGATGGGAGCTG
Source organism: Remorina albescens (assembly GCA_034769265.1). NCBI lineage: Eukaryota > Metazoa > Chordata > Actinopteri > Carangiformes > Echeneidae > Remorina > Remorina albescens. The sequence goes on from CM068479.1 coordinate 29,890,086, forward strand.
TGTGTGTGTGTGTGTGTGTGTGTGTGTGTGTGTGTGTGTGTGTGTGCTCTGCTGGGCTGAGCTCCTCTCAGAAACCAGCTCAGAGGAAAGCTGCCCAGTTGAATTGTGTTAATCTGATCACATGATCACAGGACGGTCATCTGATTCAGATTAGAACAGATTAAAGACGCTGCTGCGGGCCGTGGATAAGGATTTCAGTCTTTTATTTTGAAGGTTTGATATCCACACGAAGATAAATTCTGTAAGGTTGGTTGGTCCAGGTGGGCGGGGCTTGGGGGCGTGGCTTTTGTTGTTGTTGTAAATCGGTATTGGAGAACAGGGGCTGCTGTGTTCCCATCATACCTCTGGTTCCTGAACGCTGGCACGCCGTCCTGATGTTGATCAGTAACCCGGTTACCTGTAAACCACCCCGATTTAAGCCCCGCCTCCAGTACAGGAAGCAGGTTTCTTCACACATGAGGTTTTGATGCAGTGTAACACACTGTAACACACACATTGTGTGTTGTGATCATCCAGTCGTCCCTGATTCGTTCAGCTGAATGTGTTTTGTATATTTTCAGGTGTGAATCTTCACCGGCCTCATGATCCGAATGTGATTATTGTGTCAGCGTCACTCTGAACGTGTTTGTTTTTCATCAACAAACACAAACAGTCAGAACTCAGCAGTGTTTATCACATTAAATATGATTCAAGTTGAACACATTAGAGCCTTTTCTGAATTTGTACGACTCTCCTGACTAACCCTAACCCTAACCTGGTGGGCGTGGCTGCTCCAGAATACAGCCTGATTCTGTTCGGCCATTTTAGTTTCATATAGAATTAGATTTTTTTTTTTTCATCATTGATGTGATCTTAAACCTTCAAAAATGTGAAGCTCTGATATGATCACGACCATCAGGACAGTAAAGTTCTTCAGCATGAGACAAAGTGCTAACACAAACAGGAAGTGCTTCCTCCTGCAGCAGGTTTCTACTCAGAGGCTCAACCAATAAAACAACCAACAAAACAAACAACAAACAAACAACCAACAAAACAACCAACAAACAGCAAACAAACAACAAACAACCAACAAAACAAACAACAAACAAACAACAAACAAACAACCAACAAACAGCAAACAAACAACAAACAACCAACAAAACAAACAACAAACAAACAACCCACAAAACAACCAACAAACAACCAACAAACAACCAACAAAACAACCAACAAACAGCAAACAAACACCAAACAACCAACAAAACAACCAACAAACAACCAACAAACAACCAACAAAACAACCAACAAACAACCAACAAACAACCAACAAAACAAACAACAAACAACCAACAAAACAAACAACAAACAAACAACCAACAAAACAAACAACAAACAACCAACAAAACAACCAACAAACAGCAAACAAACAACAAACAACCAACAAAACAAACAACAAACAAACAACCAACAAAACAACCAACAAACAACCAACAAACAACCAACAAACAACCAACAAAACAACCAACAAACAACCAACAAACAACCAACAAAACAACAAACAAACAACCAACAACCAACAAACAACAAACAAACAACCAACAACCAACAAACAACAAACAAACAACCAACAAACAACAAACAACCAACAAAACAAACAACCAACAAACAAACAACCAACAAACAACCAACAAAACAAACAAACAATCAACAAACAACAAACAAACAACCAACAAAACATCCAAGCAGGTCCGTCTTGTGTCAGCCAAAGACATTAAAATGATGTTCTGCTTCAGCCTTTTTAGAGCCATGAAGAAGAATCAGTAACCATGGTAACAGCAGCTGAGTGACAGGCCGAGCTGAGAGTCCACGGTGCTCGGGTCAGATCCAGGTCAGACCCGGGTCAGACCTGGATCTGCTTCAGACAGACTAACGTTGCGGCGCAGATGTCAGTGCAGCTTGTTTACAGCCGGAGGGCGTTTGTCAGGTTTCACCTCCACGCTGATGTGCGACTGTGACGGCTGCTCCTGTTTGTCTGCAGCTAACAGGAAGTTTACTGACTCCGAGAGACAAATCAAGTGTCTGGATCTCCATCGGTGACAGCAGACGGAGGAAACAATCAGTCCCTGAAACGTTTCATCCAAACACACAATGCATTGTGGGTAAAGATACATTTCAAAGGTCCGTACAGTCCGAAGGTGGATGTTAAAGGTCCGAGAAGTCAATCCGTCAGCGCTCGGCCTCGGCCTCGGCCTCAGTCTGCGGGCGCCGGGCAGTGTAGCAGGGAATTGTGGGAGCTGGGGGGGATGTAATGGAGCGAGCCGCGGCGCTGTGATAACCTCATTATTCTCCAGCGCTCACTCCAAAACTCTGCCAGCTCCACCAGCTACTGAAGCAGCAGAGTCGATGGGTTAATCGTGCATGCAGAGTGGATGTCAGTGTGTGTGTGTGTGTGTGTGTGTGTGTGTGTGTGTGTGTGTGTGTGGGTGTGTGTGTGTGTGTGTGTGTGGGTGTGGGTGTTGATCAGATCTACATTCAGCTCATTCAGTCTTCTTGTTTATTTGGCAGAATTAAAATTAGCTTTTCCATTCATTGGGCTGCTGGTTGATGCTCATTATGAATATAAAATTTGAAATCACATTTAAAGAGACGAACTGAAGTGAAAAATAAATCAGATGAAGATCTGATTTTAGAAATGACTCTATAATCTGCACATTCTTCACTTTTTCTGTGTTGAAACATTTTTTTTGTCTTTTGGCTGCAACAAAATCAGCTTCAGGACTCCAGGAGTGAAAATTAATTTCAAATAAAATAAACAGAAAGTATTTTAGCCAAAATGGAGAGATGATCCACCTCAGATGCCCCCCCCCCCCCCTCCCTCCCCCACCATCTTGTTACGCTCCTTTGGATTAGACAGCATTGTAGAAGTGTAGCTGAAGCTTTTTACACCCTCCCCCCTCCAACCAGAGCCAGAATCCTTCCCAAAGTCCCTGAACTCATCTGGAAATCTGTCTTATCTGCCCCCCCCCCCCAGTTCCTCCCCCAGCAGCAGCAGCGTCGTTGTCAGGTTTCAGAATTCAAGGTTGAAAATCCAAATTCCTCCCAACGCAGAGCGGAGCCTGAACACGCAGCAGCATCTTCACCTCAACACAATCAGAATGCCTAAATAATGACACAGATTTTTCTCCTGCACAACTCTGGGGCTGGGGGGTCGGAGCAGACGGGGGGGGGGCTGCAGATCGGGATCGTGGATCAGTCCTGAATCTAAAAGAGTTTACTGAACATTCAACAACACAGATCTGTTTTCTTATCTGTTTATTCTATTAAAGATATAAAATAAATCAGAATACGTCCATGTGTTGTATCCAAATCGGAGGAGCTGCAGGTTTCAGATGTTCTCTGGTTGTGTGTTTCCTCATCATTTCTTTATTTTTAATTGAAAATGAGCAGAGATCTGAATCTCCTTCCTTCGGCTGGTGACTGTTGGGTTCTGTTGGACTCGTCCGTCTCTGTTTGGTGACGCTGCAGGTTTTTCTTCTCAGATTCACTCGGAGTCTTTTCATCAGCTGCACCTGCAGAGAGATCACAGATGATTCTTCTGTTATTTCTGTCATGTTGCTTTGAGAGGTCGAACATCAAAGCTCTGATTCTGGATACAAAAGGCTGCTAATTGGCTTCGGTCCCGTGTGACTCATGTTCACGGCTGTGATTAAGTCACTTTCTGTTGAAAGTCTTCTTAGTTTGAAGATCACGGACGACACAACAGCTGGAAAGGCTTCAGTGAAATCAGCAGAAATTTTGCTGACATTCTCGTTGCTTCATGTCAGTTTCAGTGTCAGAAAGTGAACGGAGACGTTTTAAAGATGCAGATGTCTGTCGTTGTGTTTTTCCTGCTCTGCTGTCACAGAAACGTTTTGTCCGTTATCTGCAGGCGGCTTCACCAGAAACCAGGTTTATCTAATCCTCCAGCCTGATTACGGGAACCAGATCTCTGTTAAATGTCGAGTTCAACTTGTGCAAACCGACTGATAGACTTCAGTGTGCAGGACTCCATTTCCCTTTAATCCTGGAAAACCTGGAAAACAGGACCAGAAAGTAAAGCTTCCTGGAAAATATAACAATGTCTCTGTTCTGAGTCACGTTTGGTGTTTGGCTGCAGTTTGAACGGGCTGCTGTTGGTTTTCATGGGCAGTGAACGCATCACAGGGTCACATGACACGCAGCAGGAAGGAGGATGGATGCCTTTAAATGCAGACGGCTGCTAACTGGCCATTTTAGTTAAACTTGTTTTTAGCCGTTGGACCGGGTTAGCATGTCTGCTCCAGCTGCTAACTAGCCCGTTTTCCTGGAGCTAAAGACTGAATGTTGGTGGATTCATGTTAGCTGGATGGTCTTTATGTTGACTGAATTTTTGGACTTTGGTTCATTTCCTGTTTTATTTTTACTTCCAGTCTCTCCCTCCTGTGTTTAAATCTTCACCTTTACCTTGGTGAGTTTGTCAGTTTTCCTATTCTTTTCAAGGGAACTCTCTACCCTGTTTTCTCTGTTCTGCTTCGTTTTGTTGTCGACGCCTGCCGTCAGGACGGTTGTTGTATAAAGTCAGAGAGTATCTGGAACATCTCAGCCGTCTGTTTGATTGACAGGAGAATCGGATTGATTGACAGCTTGAAAAGGACGGCACAGATTAAGAGAAGGAGTCAAAGTTTCCTGACGACAGTAACACAGAAACAGTCAACATCTTTGTGGTCTCCTCCACAGGTTTGGATTTCCCGCTGAGCTTCCTGATCCGTCTCTTCTCCTCACTTTTCCCTGAACTTGGATTTTTTTCTGCAAATCTGGTAAGAAGCAAATGCTGTTTTTTTGTGTTTTTATTTGTGGTACTTTAAAATGTGGCACTTTTCTCGGCTCATCTTGGGGAGTGAATGTGGGCGTGTGTGGAGCTTTGTATTGTTGAAGTGTAAAATCAGCCTTATGGAGACAATAACAGGTATCAGTCGCCGTCTGAGGCTCGGAGAGACGTGCGAACACTCCGTGCACCGAGGCGTCAGACTCCTCTTTGTATGATTTTGGCTCTTTGTTGTTGCTTTCACTCTGACGTGACCGGCTTCTTGATTCATTTATCGCCTTGTTTATGTGAGATGAGAAGGAAAAAAATGGATTTGAACAGCTTCAGTGTTTAACTCCTAAAAAAAACCCAAACTGTACGACAGCGAAGAGGTCGTCTGATAATTATGGTGTCATGTTAATTGGCTTTCAAGTAATTTAAGGTTGTTTTTCTTTTTTTTTCTGTTCTGCTTCAGCGCCTCTGCGAGCTGCAGTGGAATTTATTAATGTTGGCTTCAAGCGTTTTTTGGTACGAATTTAGTGGAGAAGCATCGAGTGTCATTCTGAGCAGAAATATCAGACTCATAACTAAAACAATACGCACAACTTTTTCAGACTGTCACCTGCTGAATGTCAGCAACACAGCGTTTAAATTTAAAGATCAGTCGGAGGTTTGGATTAAAAGCTCATTGTCATTTTAAACACTTTGTCTCGGATCAGTGGACAAGTTCCATCACAGTACTGAGCTATTCTCCTTCTTCTCATTATTATTTATATGGTTCCACGCTGAAAGGTCCAGGATTCAAACCCAGAACCTTCTTGTTGTTGTTATTTAACAAAAGTCAACTAAACACAGTGAAATGAATGAAGGTGGATCTTCTCCTCTTGTGAGATCGTCTCATTAAGCATGGCGATCAGATGGTTGTTGGGACGACTGCGTCCATGGCGACGGGTTCATCTGGAGCACGTCAGCCGCCATGATGTTGTGAAACAGAAAACAGAGAAGTCGGTGCTGATTTTGTTGGAACAAACAAAATAAGACAATAATGGAGCAGAAAAGTTTTTTTCTCAGACGCTCCCGGGTGAAAAATGTTCTGGTTTTCATTTCATTTTCATTTAGTTTGAAGTGCGAACATTCAGACTTTAGTGTGTTGATTGTAAATTGTTTTTGTCCAGTGCAGACAAACCTGTTTGTTTCATTATGGAAACTTCTTTTTCTTGATTGTGTTTTGTTGTTGCCCTAAATGAAGAGCAGCTCTTTTCTCACTCTGAGGACGAACCGCCGCTCACGTTCCTCCTGACGAAGTGACTTGGTCCAGATGCTCATTTGTCAAACCGAGCAGATAAATTTAATCTGTTTGAAGCCGGCGTCTCACCTTCATGTCTCCAAATGGAAATCACCTTTTTCTGCGCCGCGTCATGTGACCGACTGAACCCTCCCTCTACCAAAATGAGCTGGTCTCAGGTCTGACTCCTCCCACCTCCCAGGCCACGCCCCCTGAAGACAAACGCTTTTCTTTAGATTTGACTGTCACGCTCACAGCCGCCGACCGCGTCATAAAAGGATGTAATTTCAGAGACAGTGGTTGGAGTTCTGGTGACGGGAGGAGAAATGTGAGCCGGCGTTTTCATCCTGATGGGATAAAAGGGCGTTGGCGGCGGCGTGTGATCTGTCCTCCGTCACTCTGCTGAAGGAGATTATTGAGAATTTGGGAATAAGCGGCCTCTGAAGTCGCTGCAGCCAGAAAAGATCCACCAACATCCTGACAAGACAACACGTTAGCTCGGCTGAAATTGAACTGAAAATTGTCGGACTAACACACCCAGATAATGTGATCGAAGCTCGATCTACTGCTGCATGTATACGGACAGTCGGACTGGAGCTGGAGGAGCTGATCTGCGCATGTGCTAAAGTTTCACGCTAAGCTATGACCCGGAAGTCGAACGGTATTTAAAACGTAAACGCAAACGTAGGAGGTCAGACAAAAGAAGCCGGCTAACATGGCAAAGTTATGTACAAATTTACGAGGTGGTTGTCCATCGTCGTGCCAGTTTACCTCCGAGACGTTAACATGCTAGCTCACCAGAAAGAGTGCATATCGTCACCTATCGTAGCGGAGGCGACATGATTTCAATAAATAAATCGATTTCACTCCGGTGCATGTATACTGGGACGAGGACAGAAGTCCGATGAGACGGCTTTATCGACCTATAAACATAGTTGGACTTAACTGTGCATGGGAACATGATTACTGCTCTGAGTGTGTGTGTGTGTTTGATTAATCTCTTTACTGGATCTTCACCCTGACAGCCCCCTCACCCCCCCAAACACACAACCCCCACCACACCCCCCGAGGGATACACACTAATTAACAAACTAACACAAACCGCCCCGTCACACGATCTGCGGTGTTCGTTATCTGTCCAGCAGAGGGGGGGTTGATCTGAATGTGGGGTCAGAGGTCATCGGGGGGATTAGGTCTGAGAGCAAGGCAGTGTGGGTGAGCGCCCTGTGGCCACGTCAGGTCACCAAGGTCTGCAAACTCTGTGGTGTGGGATAGCAATGTGTGTGTGTGTGTGTGTGTGTGTGTGTGTGCACCACCTTGTAAAAGCTCATTACCAGTCTTACAGGTCGTCTGCAGCCGCGAGCAGAGCGCATCAATCAGTCGCAGGAGTCGCATTTCTGCACACAGCGAGTGTTACTCTGAGTTTACCAAAGGACACACACACGCACACACACACACACACACACACCCTCCTGGTCTGAGTTACTTATCTGTCCATCTAAACTCTAACTAATCAATATTTTTCCTGAAACAATGAATAAATAAGGTGAACGTGTTATGTCACTGTCTGCAGCTCGATTTGAATTTTTAGCCCCTTTTAGTTTTGGTGTTGCAGCATCAGTTTATCTGAGCTCCAGATCGTCCAAGATAAAACAAGAAAAGGAAGTAAGACCTGAAAGATTATCACTATAAAAGCTCCGAGGTCTGGAGTTGTGAAGGTCTTATTGTGTTTTGTGACATCTTTAACTTTACTGGATCAAAGAGTTCTGTTTAGGTCCACTTTACAATCAGAGACCACATGGAGGTCCACCTTTGGACTGAACTTTCAGTTGTGCGTTGTTGGATCAGGATGACCTTGATGTGCAGCTGAAGGTCACAGATATGAACGATCTGCTTTAAAGGGCCCAGACTGTATAAAGTGGGTTTGAATGTAAAGCAGTGAAGGTGTTCAGTAAAAATAAAACATCCTCATCATCGACACACTCTGAGAAGGTTATTCATAAAAAAATAAAAAAAAAAACCTTCAAGGTTGTGAGCATCACATTACCCCCCCCCACCCCCCCACCCCAGGGCAGGGGTGCCCCCCATCTCTGAGGGAAAATTATCCCCCCATCACTGCTGGAGAAACGAGAGGAGAAGATGGAGGGAAGGAGGTGTCGGACCAAGATCGAGAGACAACACGTACAATGGAAAGCACCTATTAATGGATGTCTGTACACACACACACACACACACACACACACACACACACACACACACACACACACCTCCTCCCATTGTTGTCAGAGAGATGAATCTCTGTTGGTGGATGGAAAGAAATGGAGTCGAGGCTCCGTGGGGGAAATGAACTCACAACTATACTTAATCATTCACCCCCTCTCTCTCTCTGTCTGTCTTACTATACCTCTCTCGCCCTCGGCTAAATCTATGTGACATCTGAACCGAAGAATCCGCCTGAATCTCAACGTGACATCCTGAGTCTGATTCTTCGGGACGGGACGTGGTCCTTGGGTGTCTACGTTTAGGAAGCTAAAGCCTAAAACCTGCTCGGACCAAAGGTCACATGACACAGGTATTTACAGGTGCAGATGTAAACACGAGACGCTGCTGACGATTTAAATGATGTCATCAGGTGACAGGAAGTGATTCAGCAGCTGTCCACATCAGTTCAGGCGCCGTCTGATGAAGGTGTCGTGGTCTAAGGGTGATTTTCTCCTCACACTGAGGAGAAAGGGTCGGACTCCCTCATCAACCTCACTGTCTATTTCCTGCTACAGCGTCACTGGTTACCACGGCAACAAAAATAAGGCCGAACTGATTCTGATGATAGAATAAAAAAAAAAGAAAACCTAAACCGACTCAGCTGTCGTCATCAGATCTGGTCACGTCACCTCAAACTGCTGCAGACAAAAACTCCGACTTCAGATCGTGTCGACTTTCCAGGAGGACAGGAAGTCCACTTTAACGTTCACGCTGTCCGGAAAAGTCCAAGTGGTGAGATTTGAAGGTTTATATGACGATAACAGGAGGAGGAGCCCTTCTGCCGTGGACCTGAAGGATCTGGTTCTGTCCTGGTTCTGTCCTGGTTCTGTCCTGGTTTTGTCCTGGTTCTGTCCTGGTTCTCTCCTGGTTCTCTCCTGGTTCTGTCCTGGTTCTCTCCTGGTTCTGTCCTGGTTCTCTCCTGGTTTTGTCCTGGTTCTGTCCTGGTTCTCTCCTGGTTTTGTCCTGGTTTTGTCCTGGTTCTGTCCTGGTTCTCTCCTGGTTCTGTCCTGGTTTTGTCCTGGTTCTGTCCTGGTTCTGTCCTGGTTTTGTCCTGGTTCTGTCCTGGTTCTGTCCTGGTTCTCTCCTGGTTTTGTCCTGGTTCTGTCCTGGTTCTGTCCTGGTTCTGTCCTGGTTCTATCCTGGTTTTGTCCTAGTTCTGTCCTGGTTCTGTCCTGGTTCTGTCCTGGTTTTGTCCTAGTTCTGTCCTGGTTCTGTCCTGGTTCTATCCTGGTTCTGTCCTGGTTCTGTCCTGGTTCTCTCCTGGTTTTGTCCTGGTTCTGTCCTGGTTCTGTCCTAGTTCTGTCCTGGTTCTGTCCTGGTTCTATCCTGGTTTTGTCCTGGTTCTGTCCTGGTTCTGTCCTGGTTTTGTCCTAATTCTGTCCTAGTTCTGTCCTGGTTCTCTCCTGGTTTTGTCCTGGTTCTATCCTGGTTTTGTCCTGGTTCTGTCCTGGTTCTGTCCTGGTTCTCTCCTGGTTCTGTCCTGGTTCTGGCCTGGTTCTCTCCTGGTTCTGTCCTGGTTCTGTCCTGGTTCTCTCCTGGTTCTGTCCTGGTTCTGGCCTGGTTCTGTCCTGGTTTTGTCCTGGTTTTGTCCTGGTTCTGTCCTGGTTTTGTCCTGGTTTTGTCCTGGTTCTCTCCTGGTTTTGTCCTGGTTCTCTCCTGGTTCTGTCCTGGTTCTGTCCTGGTTTTGTCCTGGTTTTGTCCTGGTTCTCTCCTGGTTCTCTCCTGGTTTTGTCCTGGTTCTGTCCTGGTTCTGTCCTGGTTCTGGCCGGGGTAGTCTTCCTCTGCTGTGTTAATGTGTCCTGGACTGAAATAGCAGCATGTGACTCACCACATCAGCCGAGGCAGCATCAAAGTGCAACGAGCTCAAAGTCTTAAGATGGATTCTGAGTAATTATGATGTCAGTGGATCTGCAGCTCAACGTGACATCGTCCTTTAACGGACACGTCGACCTGAGTCTGACCTTTGACCCCGCTCAGACTCAACTGGTTAGACTCGTTACCTCAGAGGATCGAGCCCATTGGTCGACAGTCAGCCGGTCATTATGACATCATCGTCAGGTTCTGTTGCTAGGCGACATCTTGACACGATCATAGTGATGATGACAGGAGCGAAGGGGAATGTGACGGGGACTTTGTTTATCCAGGTCAGGATGGAATGTGATGCAGGGGTGCTGTGTTCGATTCCCAGGTGACAGCAGCAGTTTATGTTGTTTCTGTTATTAATGACTGTCGTCACCATGACTACCCAAATCGGCATCTTTTCCTGAGCCTGACAAAGTCATGGCTGCTATTATGGTAACCATGGTGACGTGGTCATCAGAGGGTTGTTGGTGGTTCAGGTTGTTGTTGAACTGGACTCTGTTTGTTGTTGTTACTGTAACCATGACGACCTCTGTAACATGGTCTAATGCTGAGGAAGTTCTTTTCCCAAACCAAACCGTGACGTGACAGTTCTTATTGTAACCATGGAGACGAAAGTGGACTGCACCCTCGTCCGCCTGCCGCCATGCGTCCTAACGGGTTTAAACTAAAACGCTTGACCTCTCTGACCTTCTCAAAAAACAAAAACATGAACGAGGCAGGAAGGAGCACAAATCTGTCTGTTCTTCGTTGTCGTCCATGTAAGAGGAGCAGAGCTCTGAGCGTCGGGGCAGACGGGGCGACCCCGGAGACTCAGGTGGGGCATGTTGGGGTTATGGAAAGAGCAGCTGGTAGTTTTGATGGCCGCAGGCTGTGGCTCCGCCCCCTCTGGGGTTCAGCTGCAGCTCCACCACATGATGGAGCAGCGATGGCCTCCAGCTTCTTTGTGTTAAACAGTCCAGTCAGGGTAAAGAAAGATGGACGCCGCCTCTGTGACATCACACACGTTTGTGAGGCTGAGAGCGAGCTGACCACTGTCAAAGCTGACTCCACCCCCTCACCCCCGCCTAGTCCAAACAGAACCAAAGGGGCGGGGCCGAGATTTTGGTGCATGCTGGTTTGTGCAAGTGTCAACGATCATGAAACCAAAACCTGCAGGTCCTCCACAGACCAGTAGAGTCCAGCAGGGAGTCCGCCCTGTTTCCAGTCTGGAACCAGAACTGTTCTGGTCTCTGGTCCTCCTTCATGATGACTGAGGGGAGGATTCAGAGAACTCAGCTGTTTCCTGTTTTATGACTACAGTCATGGAGGACTGGGGGCGTGGCCTCTTTGACTGACAGGTTAATGGGTGTAGATGTGGATGGAAGGACCTTAAACCTTCACCCTACCTGCTGACCATCAGTGGGCGACTCCACCGGCTGTAGTCAGAAATCAGATAGTATTGATGTCTATGGGAAAATGTCCCTCCTCCTCCCTGATTTATCAGCTCAGGAAGCGTTTCCTTGATGAGTTGATGGTCTCAGTCTGGAGTTTCAGTAAACAGGGAATGTAGTTGTATAAAAACTTTCCCCTGTAAAGTCGTCTCTAAGGAGGAAATCAGCCAGAAGGAGCAGAGCTGTTGTTTTCACTGTTTGTCCTTGACTGTAAACATGTTTATTTCTGCTCGTTTTAACAATGGAGTCTGTTGGGAGGACGCTCGTCCTACAGCGGTGACTCAGGTCTGAAGAAAACATGAAGAATAACGGTGACGGTGTAAAGGTGTGGGGAGGACGCTCCTCAGGGAGCAGAGTTATTACTGAAATAAGTTTGTGCAAGAAAGTACATTTTTAAAGGCAGAAATCTGAGCAATCTGAGCCCAACAACGGTTGAGTCACTGGCATCGATCGCCCTCCCCCACAGATTTATTATGGTCTGTTGGCTCTATAGGACTTCACCAACTGTTATCTTTTGCTCAGAAACAGCAGATAAATATACGGCAGCTGGTTCTGCTAATAGATTCACAGAGGAACCTCTGACCCTCTTCGCCATCCTGATGTGATTCCAGTCTGTGGTGCGTAGGCAGCAGAGCAACACTGAGGAGCTGTGTGTGTGTACACTGATTGTCATGTTTTGTGTTGGTGGTGTTGGTGGGCAGCTCGTGTTTACACTGACAGAGAGCTGTTCTGTTGGATCGGTCCGTCTGAAGGAACCGAGCTGCTGCTTTTTATTCTCTTTTTATTTTGGGGGTTGTTGGAGTTTGTTTTATTTCTGGTTTTGGAACTCCAACATCACTGAATGAGTGTAGGTGGTGCTTTATGAGGTATATATTTATATTTCTGTCCATATGTGTCACACTAAGGAGACCGACCCTCTGGATCATAGTGAGGACTTCATGTGGGGACCAGGACTGGATTTAAGATTCAGGGTTGGTGTTAAAGTCCAGGATCAGATTTTACTGTGGACAAATTAAACTAAAGTTAAAGTTCAGGTGAAAAGAACAAATTGTTCCTTCTGCATCTGATCCACCTGATCCACATGGACCACCTGATCCACCTGATCCACCTGATCCACATGGACCACCTGATCCACCTGATCCACCTGATCCACCTGATCCACATGGACCACCTGATCCACCTGATCCACCTGATCCACCTGATCCACCTGATCCACATGGACCACCTGATCCACCTGATCCACCTGATCCACATGGACCACCTGATCCACCTGATCCACCTGATCCACCTGATCCACATGGACCACCTGATCCACCTGATCCACCTGATCCACCTGATCCACCTGATCCACATGGACCACCTGATCCACCTGATCCACCTGATCCACCTGATCCACATGGACCACCTGATCCACCTGATCCACATGGACCACCTGATCCACCTGATCCACCTGATCCACATGGACCACCTGATCTACCTGATCCACCTGATCCACATGGACCACCTGATCCACCTGATCCACATGGACCACCTGATCCACCTGATCCACCTGATCCACATGGACCACCTGATCCACCTGATCCACATGGACCACCTGATCTACCTGATCCACATGGACCACCTGATCCACCTGATCCACCTGATCCACATGGACCACCTGATCCACCTGATCCACATGGACCACCTGATCTACCTGATCTACCTGATCCACCTGATCCACCTGATCCACATGGACCACCTGATCCACCTGATCCACCTGATCCACCTGATCCACATGGACCACCTGATCCACCTGATCCACATGGACCACCTGATCCACCTGATCCACATGGACCACCTGATCTACCTGATCCACCTGATCCACATGGACCACCTGATCTACCTGATCCACCTGATCCACATGGACCACCTGATCCACCTGATCCACCTGATCCACATGGACCACCTGATCCACCTGATCCACCTGATCCACCTGATCCACATGGACCACCTGATCCACCTGATCCACCTGATCCACCTGATCCACCTGATCCACATGGACCACCTGATCCACATGGACCACCTGATCCACCTGATCCACCTGATCCACCTGATCCACATGGACCACCTGATCCACATGGACCACCTGATCCACCTGATCCACCTGATCCACCTGATCCACATGGTCCATGTGTGTGGCAGCCGGCTTGTTATCTCGTCTTGATGTCTCCACGCTGAAACTGAAGCTGGAGGCTCATCTCAGCAGGAAGTCGGAGGAGGGAAGTGCAGCAGGTGCTCAGACGAAACCAGACCCTCCATGTTCACTGATAGACCCCCCCCGCCCCCCCCCCCCCCACACACACACACACACAGTCCACCGGACTGGACTGAGGAAACTCTGTCACCTCATCTTGTTTAAGTGTCACCCCCACCCCACCGTAAATATGACCTCTGACCCTTAACAAGGAGTGAAGTGTTGGTGTTAAGTCGTCTTGCTGTCTGGCGGTGTGTCAGCTGATCCTCACGCGGCCCCGCCCCCCAGCACAGCGGCGGGAAACAAACACAGCAGGAGTCTCTTGGTTAAACGTGGTTTTATATCAGAGGAGGAATGAGAGTTCACTTCAAATCGTCGTCTCATCAACACTGTTCACCACCGCAGCTGCCTCAAAGCCTCATGGGAGCTCCATCTGTTGGAGGACTCCTGGGACGTGTTGTTGTTGTTTATTTTTATGTCTTTGTTAAAGGACCATGTTTGTCTTTTAAGATCCAGCCTTTTGTAGATTGTGTCGTTTAGTAACAGTCACTTTCTATTTATTTTAAACATCGTACAAACGTGTCGGCTGGAGATTGTGTTTATTTTCCTGTCCAACGTGTAAATAGGTGTGTTTTCGGCCTTTGGAGCCGTCGTAGATGAGCAGACACCAGATGATCTGGTCTACAGAGGACCTGATCCTCCGTTATGTTCTTCACTAAAACCATCTTTACATCAGATTATATCAGGTTTCCAGCATGCAGCCAAAGACGGGATTAGAAATGTGAATGTAGACTATTTGGGAATATTTCATGAGCACAAAGTAGAACAACAGAAGAGTGTGTAACTCTGTGTTCCTGTTGTGTAGTTCGGCTCTTTGTGTCGCTGCGTCTTTCCTAACAATGACCTGCAGTAACCTCCTGGAACGAGTGCAGGGACCAGATGGGACGTTCCCCTCACAGTTTACATTACAGGGCGATTACAGGCGGCCCCGGGGGGGCTGCAGGTAGAGCGAGCTGCTTTTCTTTACACAGCAGAGATAACAGCCGCGGAGTTTCCCAGCATTCCTTCTGATCCACGCCGCTGATCCGTGTCTTTAATGAAGTGTCCATCATCAGCTCAAACCTTCAGCCCAGGAACGCCGAACTGTGTGTGTGTGTAATTACTTTGTGCCTTCAGGCTGGAATCAGAGGAGCTGCCAGTGTGGACCTGCTCGGTGTCTGCAGGTAATCCAGGTGTGTTTGTTTGAAGGCGTCTGTTCAGGTCTGGAGGCGGACTGATCCGGTTCAGCTTCAGGCTCCAGTTTCCTGTTCAGGTTATAAATTAACTGCTTTGACTCCGGAGACGTTCAACCTGGTTTAACCATTTCAGAGCCACGTTGAGAATTTTACCCCTCTCTGTTTCTGAGTTTGCACCAAACCTGGAAAGGACATGTGATTGATCCTGGACCAGGACCAGGATCATTACCTGAGGGGACCAGGGGCAGGTGAACTGGACAAATCCCGCCCCTGCTTCTCCTCCTGCTCAGATAAATCTCAAAGCTTCTATTTGAGTCTCAGCAGACTTTTTGAATTCCTCAGCTGTAAAAAAAAAAAAAAAAAAAAAAAAAACACCACACAATGCTGCTCGCTCTTTTTCCTGACGGGATGAAAGGCGACACCGCTCCTTCCTGCCCCTCGTTCCTCCTGTCTCCACCTTTCTCCTCCCATCTGCCCCAACAGCCCCGGGGGGAGGGGGGCTGAAATCAGAGCTGTTCCCGTGGTGATTTATGGAGTGTTTGTGTTCGGGTAGGAGGAGGCCGACACCAGAGAGGAGGAGCAGTGGGAGGAGGCGGCGAAGGGAAAGAAAGGAGGCCATGAATCTGCAACAGAGGTCAAAGAACTGGAACAAAAGTCTGCAGAGAGAAGAAGAGCTGGAGGAGGAGGAGGAGGAGGAAGACCGGGCTCGCTCTGAACTTGGACTAATCAGCACAAGTTTGGATCACGCTGAGCGCAGGAGAGGAAACATCCAGGTAGGATGAAAGGGCAAAGGTCGCCGCTGTGAGGCGGCGTTTGTGCGTCATGTGTTTCTGTGACACGGAGGAAGAAGAAGAAAGACGTTTCAGCGTCTGTAGTGCAGATTAAATTTGTGTCGTCTCGTGTTTCTGCCCTCCGTGATAATAAAACATGCCGGCTTCACTCCGTCACCGCCGCCAAGCAGCAGAACGCCGTTTTACAGGCAGACTGGCTGAAGAACTTTACCTCCTCTGGGTCAGGCTGGTCCGGTTCCTGTCGGGTCAGATTCATCACAATAAGAGAAACTGAATCTGGACCCCCCCAGGACTCCGGACTCTGGACTCTGGACTGAAGGCAGAATATTTTTTCTGGTCAAAAGTAAAGATGCTTTGATTTGGGCTTCTGCAGAGACACGTAGGTCCACACGGTCTACAGGTAGACCTCCATGTGGTCTCTGATTCTAAACCAGGTCTGGGTTCTTTATTAACCTATTCACCCTCACAGCCTGGATTCAGAAACTGAACCTTAAAACCGGCCGTCAGGACTTCTGGGACTTTGTGATGTCACAACAAACTGTTGCCGCTCTCGGCCACACCCCAAAGCTCCTCTCCTCTGATTGGCTGACTGACCTGTTGTTCCTGGAGCTCCAGAGAGAAGTCTGAGAGAGGAGATGGAAAACTACTGAGATGGTTTTTGGTCTTAAAACCACAAATATATCTTCTGATGGAGATCAACCTTTCAAAATAAAAGACTGGAGAGGTTACAACATGGACCTTTAATTTAAAAGATAAAGCTTTCTCTTGTTCAGTGATGGTTTCAGGTTGAAGGACCGTTATGAAGTGAAGGCTGCTGGTCCTGCAGTGCACGTGAAAACTAATAATCATATTAAAACTCCATGTATAAATCAGCTGATCAGCTGAGAGCACATTTCTATGAAACACCATCTCAGGGAAAGATCATGTTTAACTGGAGGTCCGACCTGGTTTTCATAAACCTCTTACAGCAGAGCTCTGGTTGATTAGTCCACGGCCCCAGGACTCTGCACGAGAGATCCTGATCCTGATCCTGTGAGGTCTTACGTGGAGTCTGATATGATGACTGCACAGCCTTTGAACTGAACTGATCTGAGGTCTTTACTGCTGCCGGATTAATCTGGAGGGAAACGAGACTAATTCTGTAAATCGTCTGCGGCGGCTCCAAGACGACACTGAGACGTTATTTTGACTTCAGTAGTTTTAGATTTTTGGGCTTAAATCGATGACTCAAACCATTTAGCTCTTTAATATTTGAACTCCACCTCCCAGAAACTGTTGATCCCAACCCCCCCAAGAGTGGAATGAGGCGTTCAGGGACAGCTTTAAGTTGTAGTGTCTGCTAATAGTGTGGGGGGGGGCAGCAGGACTTTTATTGTGAAAAGCTTTGTTTTTAGCCACTTTAAGATTTCAAGAGTTTTGTGTTTTTCTTCACATTCAGGTTTTTCATGTTCTCTGTTAACTTCCCTTCGATTTCAATGTTATTTTGTGTTGTTTCAGTTGTGTTGTTGTAAGAATGGAGGGGGGGCAGAGGACTAACTTTGCCCCCCTCATAGTGAACCAGACCGGATCTGCCTGAGTCCTGGATCACAGAGTCCCAGATTATTCAGACTGCTGCTGAACTCAAACCGACAACCAGGAGTTTATTATTTTAAAGTTAAAGGACAAATACTTTAATTGCAGCAATCAGAAGCAGAGAGTGATAATTAAGTGACTGCGAGTAACACAGTGTGTTTACAGCTGATCTCTTTTGTGTGTATCTGTGATGTGTAATGTTTGTCTGTTGTGACACACAAACACAAACCTCCGTCAGAGGAAGTGACAAGTAGATTTAAACAGCAAGTGGAAGCAGAAGAGAATGAAGTGGACTAAAGGTGTGTGTGTGTGAAAACACAGGGTGAGTTTACACCCCCCCCCCCCCCCATCTCCTCCCTAATGCAGGAAGTCTGTCTGATCGTTCGTTAATCAGGACTCCCCCCTCGGTGATTAGCTCTCTTCAGTCTGATCCTGATCCGCTCTCAGCTCTTAATGACATCATCACCCTGCTGGATCTCAGTCCAGACCTGAGACCGTTCAGGTCTTTATACACCAGGACTGTCTGGGGTTTTTTTTTTCATTTCTAAAAAGTCTCCTCATATTCAGAATCAGCTGATTCTGTCTGACTCAATTAAGACTCTGTTAAACTTCTCACTGAGGTCAGAAACATACAGGAGTGATCCAGAGACTCTGATTGGCTGTGACATCACCCACCGGAGCCAATAGGAGCGTCCGATGTAGAGACGTGACTCTAGACGTCACTATCAAAGATGGAGGATAAACACACAGAAGGAGTCAGAGAGTCAGACTGATCCAGATCTGATCAGTTTAGCACTAAAGTCAGGTTCAGATTGGAGTTTAAGGAGGAAACAGGAAGAACCATCAGAGAGCAGCTGATGTTCCTCTGATGTGTTTTTCTGTTTCCTGTTTAGACAGAAATCTTTTATTTCTAGCGTTTTTCTGACGTTTGATTGGTGCAGAATCTTTTTGGCCCCCAGATGACGAAGTGGTTGTTTTTATGAAGATGACAGAAGACTGAAAGAATAAACGATGCGTTTGGGGTCAGTTAGTGAAGAGATGAATCTCTCTCTCTTTCTCTCTGTACTCGGTGTGTTATCTTTTAATTTACAGCCATTACACCGAGTTATTTGTCGTGCCACCCACGCGGCGTCCTCGGCCGTCCCTCCAGTGCTGTTCTCAGCTCTGATTAGACGCCTGGGAGCCGGTTGAGGCTGAAACCGCCGCAGTCCTCCGACACGTCCTCATATCGACAGCCAAGGCTCTTTGTTTTTACAGCCACAATTAGAGCCCAGAAGTGTAAGCGTTTTGTGCAGCTCCTGCAGAATCAACAAAAGCTGCCTATTAAACTCCTCTTTAGTGGCACTGTCCCTCATTTTTATTTCCTCACCGGGTTTATGAGCGTTGGAGGCTGAAAGGCCAATAAAACTCCACATCCCACAACTCAGGACGGACCTTATTTACTTACTCTTCTTCTCTTTTCTTTTCTCCTCTCTTGTCCTGTTTCCTTTCCTAAATCTTCCCTCTTTGTCTCACCTATCTGTCTTCATCTTCCACCGTCTCCTTTCATTCTCTCCTTGTTTCTTATTTACTCACCATCTCCTTTCTGCCAACGTTCCTCCTCTTCTATAATTTTCCTCCCTGTCTTCTCCACCTTTGTCTTTTGAGTCATTTCCTTTCTTTGCCTCTCTCCTCCTCTCTTTCTTCTGTTTGTCTCCCCCCCCCCGTCTCCTCCCAGCGACTTTCATTGCTCCTAACGACGTACAGCACATACATCAGCCTCACTAATTAACTCATAAATCATCTGGATGTACTTGGAAAGTTGGAGTCTTGGCAGAGAGTCGTGTCTTTGTGCAGTTTGATCCTCAGTGTTTTTCATAATGAAGAAGGTCGGACCAGAAAAGTCTGTTTTCATCTCGGTTCAAAGAGGTCAAAGGTCAAAGGATGCATCTCCCAGCTGATTATTAAAACCATGACAGATATCAATGTTTGCTTCTGTGTTAAAAGAGACTGTTGGACTGTTTGTGTTGACTGAATGTGTTTGGGTTAGGTCATGTTTATTAGCTACATCCACCTGAGCGGAGACGGTCTGACGGGTTGTTGTGGATATTGTTGACTGGTTGTTGTGACGACACTGAAAGGAGTCTGATCAGCTGGTCGTGTGGTTCAGGGCTGTTTCCTGAAGGATTGTGGGAGCTGACATTCAGGTGCTGCAGGCAGCAGCAGATCTGATGACAGAGGCGTCACACATGTTTGTTTCCTCGGAGATTGAAGTGACGCTGAAGTGTCTCGTCTTCCGTATTTGTTCAGTTCTCTTACGGGCCAGCTGTTTTGTGTGTTTCTGTTGATTCCCAGCAGACACTGAACGCACCGCATCCTCCAAACTGCTCGTGAAGACACAACACGCCGTCTTCGGTGAGTTCAGTGTCTCAGAAACACGAGGACATTTGCACAAAAAACATCCGACTCAGACGTCTTTGAGATGTGATGTCGAATCAAACACAACACAGACACAAGAGACGCCTCTGCATCGTCCACTGCTCCACAGGGACACCTCAGAACCAGAACCAGAACCAGTTCATGAAATAATGTCTCAATCAGTCAAATCAAACTTTATTTGTGAAGCCCTTTTCGTACAAATGCAACACAAAATGCTTGAATAAAGAAAATCACTATCTGCAGTTAGAAAAAGACGCAGTGAAAACATCTCATCAGTCCCTGAAGATTAAAAATAAAATAACAATAAGTGAAGATGTTTTCAAGAGAATGAACCAAAAGAAAAATAAAATGATGAGAGTTTGAGTCAGAAATAAAAATAGGATTTTAAAAAACAAGAAGACAAACAGAATCATAAAAAACATCTGAACGTATAAAACAGAATTCTCCTGAAGTGAAATAAAGTTTAGTTTAAGGAAACACAACATTAATAACTTAATTAGAAATATAAATCCATATTTAAGGAGTTATCAGCTGATTAGTGTGACCTTGTTTCTGGTTTCCTGAATCTGTCATTAATCTTGAACATTTGTCTGTTTTGTTCTTCGTCAGCTGTTTTATCCTCCGAATGAAACCTGCCAGCTCCGTTTTCTTCTTTTTTTTTTTTTATATCTGAGCTCGTTGGCTATAACTTTTCTTCTTCTGCTGTTTCTTGTTGGCGGCGCATTCTGGATTTGTTTCCTTCAGGCTTGTGTTTAATTAAAGTGGGATTAATGAATCCCATTGTGAAACAAAGATAGACCTCCAGCTCTAATCAGGCTCAGCTCAGAGACTGTGGCGGGGGTCCGGCTGTTGGGGTCCGGTTTTAGTTACAGCTTATTCTGGATTTTCTTTTTTCAGGTTTTCCATGTTTGTGATACAAATGTGACACTTCCTGTTTCCTTCTGTTCATTTCATTTAGCCTCATTGGGGGGGGGGGGGGGGGAGAAACCTCTTCTGCTTCACTGAAGAAAAATTTGAGGTTAAAAGTTGAATTGAAATCAAAAAATAAAAGCAGACCTCCACCTTCTGTCTCCTCAGATGAAAAGATGCTGCAGGGACCTGATGAAGGACTGAGTCCGACCTGAGACCCCTGTCCTTCCCCCTTCCTCTCCCCAGACCCCTCCGACCCTCAGAGTCCCTCAGCGCCGCCGTCCCACCATGAACCTGCTGTGCCGCGGACGCCTGAAGCTGCTGGTGGCGTCCCTCACGGCCGTGGTCCTGCTCACCTGGCTCTACCTGCTGGCGGGAAACCTGGAGAGTGAGTACCTTCTGCTGACTCAGCACAATCTCAGAGTGCTGGTGGCGACTTCTCGCAGAGATCGGGTTTGGAAAGTCAGCAGCTGATTCATAATAAAAGACTTGAGCTGTGGTTTGGGTCAAACCGCTGAGAACAGAACACATCAATTATCAGACGATTTTCTGCAGCTCGGCTCAATTTCCCTTCGATCCAACTATTACTTTAAATTTTTAAACACATGGAGACTGTTTTCTGTTTGGTTTGGTGTTTCATCCCGACATCCCAGAGAGCCACCGAGGTGGCATCAGGGAGATTCTGTTTGGATCGCAGCGGCCGAGGTCAGTTCAGGGAATTTATTTGTCTTGATGCTGTGATGCCGTTTCCAGGAAAATCTTTTGTAACACACACAGCAAGTCACATGTACAGCCAGCTGAGCCCATAACCAAATAGTCACTGAACTGAAACCTGGAAATGATATAATTAAACCCAATCTACCTTTAGACTGCATGGACCTTTAAAAATGGAGATTAAATTTTAGTTTTTGACCTTGATTGAGTCTCAGCGTGTCATCAGTAGCTGCCAGCCTCTTCACATTAACGGTTATATGAACTGATGCTGTTTTAATTCAGCTGAACTTGGGAAATGTAATTGTCCTCACATGTCAGTTGGCTGTGTGATGAATAACCTGCCAACCTGACTGGGTGACACCTCAACTGTCGCAGCAGATATCTGAGGGAGAGCGTGATCATCAAATGTGTGAGACTTTCCCTGACTGCTGTCGTCCCCCCAGGAGCAGTTAGTCCAGTCCAGATCCTGATGACAGGATCACAGAGGAGTCCAATTTGTGGGTTTGGTTCAGACAGTCCAGACCAACTGACCTTCACACAGAATATTATTGTCCTGAGAGATTGTGAATGTTTACAGCATTTAATAAACTGTTGTGTAATTTAGTTTACTGACATTAATCATAATTAATATCTTCACTGCAGGTTCTAATCTGAACAGCAGCTCAGATAAATGATGAACTGAGACATTACGGTCTGAATGTTAAAGGTCCTCCTGGTCTGAGGGTAGATTTGATCTGAAAGCAGGTTCTGTTTTAATACTGTAAACTGCTCAGCCCTTCTGTTCCCTGTTGTCTAGTTTTTATTACTCACTAGTATAAAGAATGGACCTTTAATACTGAATATAATGTCCTCTAATTACTGTTGTGGTTGTGTCTGATGTGACCTTCGACCCCACACTCGTCTCATAATGGAGGTCAGCAGTGATTGGTGAAGGAGGAGCAGAGTCTGACCGGAGCACTCAAACATGGATGACGGATGAGTTGTCGCAGCGCTGTGTTTCCATTTTTGCTCCGAGCGTTCAGAGTGATGGAGAGCAGAAATAACCTGCATATCAGATTCTGGAGGATCTGATCCTGTGGTTGAGATTCCTGGTCCTCCCTCTCTGTTTCCTCTGCAGCTCATCCTCAGACTCACATTCCCATTGGCTTTGTTAGGTTACATGATTAAATCCATCGCTGCCAACGAAGGATTATCACGCTTTATAATGTGAGCATGATAATCCGGAATGTAAAGAAATGCTGAATAACAACATTATCTACACTTTACACGGTCAATAGCGTGGATAGCATTATATTTAAAGTTCCATATTTATACTTCGTGTTTTATCCAAAAACCATTTCACTGACTGTTTCCTGAGAGATCCAATAATATAAAGCAGATTTTATTACTTTCCCTGTATTAATGTAGTATTAATCAGAGACCACGTGGAGGTTTACCTGTAGACCAGGAGGACCTTTAACGTTCAGACCATAATGTTTCAGTTCATCATTTATCTGAGCTGCTGTTCAGAGATATTAATTATGATGAATGGCAGTAAACTAAATTAGCCAACAGTTTATTAAATGCTGTAAACTCCCAGACTCTAATAAACCTGTATGGACTCTGTTCAGTGTTTTAGCTGCTGCTTTTAGTGAAGTAAAGTTTTTAAGGAGATTCCCTCCTTCCTCCGCTTTCACATCGCCACAGACGAGGGTGTGAACATTCCCAGCATGCCTCACTTCAGCTGTGGGCCGGCTGCTGCTCTGGGGGGGGGGGGGGGGGGGTGAGGAGACGTTTGGTGTTTTGGAGGAATCATCAGAAATCTGATCTCACACAGCGTTGTGGGGAACTTTCACGTTGTCATGTCTGCTGTGTGTGTGTGTGTGTGTGTGTGATGCATTGAGCTTCTGAACATTGTTTGGATTTGGACATTTCCATCCTGATGCAGCCGAACAGTCTGAGGTTTAAAGTCAGCAGTTAATTAAATGATATTTGATTCACTGATTTATTCTCCGTTTGTGACTTTTAGAAGAAACGGTGGCAGGAAATGAGCAGAAACGTTTGACCACAAACAAACAGCAGTGTCGTTTCGTCTGGCAGCTCATATCTGTGTGAACAGAGTTAAACCCCGGGGGGGGGGGGGGTCAAACTCACCTTTAGAGCTGAGAATCAGCATTTTCATACATTCACTGTCTGTAATGATAAATCTGGATCGTTGAACCAAACTGACACTCTGCCCCGAGGCATTGTGGGATTTATTCACAGGTCTGTGAGGAAGCATGGGGGGGGGGGTGTTATCAGACAATTTTTGTGAGTCTTGACAGAAATTGTTGCTCACAAATTTTCAGTGTGTTTGTCTCATGAAGTGTAAAAAAACAGCGTCTGATGTCACCACCAGGTCCCTGAAGTTTACACAACAATCAGACTACAGCCTGTTGGCGGCAACTGAAGTCTGATGACTGTTTAAATGTCAGCATTCAGTTCACGTACTTTACAGCATCACTGATTATAGATTATTGAAGCTCCGCACATCTTCTTTACTCAGTCACAGATGGAATCCGCTGATTCTGAAAATGATTATAAATGAACAACAGAAAAATCTGCTGAACACAGAGGGGTCAGTCAGATTGTGTCCTGATCCATCACTAACCTCCTGGTGCCCCCCCCCCCCTCAGATGGCCGCTCCCTGCTCCTCGCCCCCTGCCTGGCCGACACCCCGGCGGCTCAGGTCCTGGAGCGAGCCGTCCTGGAGTCCAGGGTCCGAGAGGTGGAGGAAGAGAACCGGCAGATTCGGCTGCAGCTCAGCCAATCACAGCAAGGCGTGGGCCAGCAGCCGGACGGTAACTATGGCAACCAGCAGTGGGCGGCCTCTGCGGACACCGGACCGGAGGACGGCGACAACACGGCGGAGGACAAGAACAACCACACCGAGTGTCCCCGCTCGCCCACTGTCCAGAAGTGTGAGGTCAGTGATGACCGACGTCTGTTTCCATGGTTACAACACAAACAGGAAGTGGAACAGTGTGTGCGGGTGGGGTCATTGTGTGTTCTGTAGGTAGGCCACTTCTAGTAGAGATGGGGACTCCAGTCTCACTTCAGACTTCAGACAGTCGTCATGTGTTCTTCTTCTGTCGTATTAATATTGAGGAAACTTTGAAACGTCTGACGAGCTTAATGTCACGGTAATGACCATATTAGGCATCGGGTGCGCGCCTCACGCACTCGTACCTCAGATGACGGTCACTATGGCGACCGGCACACCAGCAGCTGCTTCTGTAACGTTAGCCTTTGTAATTACGTTCGGTCGTAAAAACTTTTTAAAAGACTCCAAAGTCTGTGGGACCAAAATTAAAGACGCTGGATCAGCTACTTTAGATTTTATCAGGCACCTGAAAACTCACCCGGATCGCTAACTTAGCGCATATGGACGGTTAGCAAACACGTTTAGCTTAGCATCGGCTATGTAAAGATAAAGGAGTGATGATAATACAGTTAATGCTTTGAATTTCTTCGAGATATCTGTGCGGTATTCTTAACAGACCGGACAGCAGCAGATGATACAACGCTCATTACAACCAGAAGAGACATGAGACTTTTATTTTTTTTACAGACGTGAGACTTGACTTGGACTTGTGAACATCTCTAACTTCTAGCAGTTGCAGATGACGTCAGGAGCGAAAGGAAAAGTGGCGGTGATGAGTTTTACAGATCGACAGAGCTGTGTTCGATTCCCATGTGGACGTAGCAGTGTTGTTGTGTAATTACTATCTAAGAGTCGACACACCCTTTTGTCATCTGCCCGTCTGGGAGCCGCCATTTTGAAGCCTGCATCTTATAATTAGACTGTCAGCCATCTTTATTTTTTTAAGAAACCTTATCAGTGGAAAAGGTGGATCTGACCTTTTTCTGTTCTCTCTCCTGACTGGGTGGTCCAGTCTGTCGGTCACAGAGTAGCCCCGCCCCCAACCCCTCCCATCTTTCCTCTAAATGGAGCATCATTTAAAAATGAACATCATGTTGTGTTGAAGACTGTAAACTAGAGACTGAGACCATAAACTCATCAGGAAAACGTTTACTGAAGAGGAGGAGGGACATTTTCCCATAGACTTCAATATAAAGGAGGAGGAGGGACATTTTCCCATAGACTTCAATATAAGGGAGGAGGAGGGACATTTTCCCATAGACTTCAATATAAAGGAGGAGGAGGGACATTTTCCCATAGACTTCAATATAAAAGAGGAGGAAGGACATTTTCCCATAGACTTAAATATAAAGGAGGAGGAGGGACATTTTCCCATAGACTTCAATATAAAAGAGGAGGAAGGACATTTTCCCATAGACTTCAATATAAGGAGGAGGAAGGACATTTTCCCATAGACTTCAATATAAGGAGGAGGAAGGACATTTTCCCATAGACTTCAGTACAGTCAGAGTTCTTGTGGAGGTTCCAGCCTCTTTAGGTCTCCAGTGAGGGTTCCTGCTGAAAAGGTCTTTGAAATCATCTTGATATCTGATGTCACAGCGGGGAGCCGACTGAATGTCCTGGTTTATGTCAGGCTGTCTCCGGAGCTGTTTCAGACTTTCCCTCTCTCTCTGCAGCTCATCCATGTCGCCTGTGTTTGCGCCGGCCACAACGCCAGCAGAGACGTCGTCACGCTGGTCAAGTCCGTCCTCTTCCACAGGTGAGTCTGTCCAACACAAAAAACACTTCCACCTCCGTCATCACAGAACATCACACAGCTGAGGATCAGTGAGACTGAAGAGATGAAGATGCATAAGATGCACTCACATCTACGCACGTACACAACTCTGAATCCTCCAGGTTGTAACGTGCCCGTTGACCAATTTGTTTTTTTAAACCAGAAGAGAGAGGAGAAGGCGGAGCTGACCTGCTCTGTGCTCCCTCCTTATTGGTTGGTTCAGTCTATCGTTCAAACAGTAGCCCCGCCCCCTAACCCCTCCCCTCCTTCCTGGTCTGTTTCCCTCTAAATGGAGCATCATTTAAAAAATGAACATCATGTTCTATTTGTTTTGTTCTGAATACATTTCAGACACATTTACTGTCCAAAAAAAAATCTCAAGTTGACGCAGCAGCAGAAACACAACAGGTGAACACACACACGTTGTGTTTCTGCAGCAGCTGCGACGTTCACACCTCAGATCATCAAACAAGACTAATAGTTCATATTACTGAGTGAGACAGTACAGAACTGCAACATTCACAGTGGAATCAGGAATATATTAAATACTACGCTTCGTTGGCAGGACCTGAAAATGAAAGAGATTGTGATGCATTCGAAGTGTATTTGAACTCACCTGATTCATTTTGTAAACTGCCTATTCAAAGCTGCTACAGGAAGTTGTTGTTTTTATTATCGAACTCAAACAAGAAAGGCACAAAAATGTGAAGTTGAGGTGGATTGAGGAGGATCGAAGGGAACGGGCTGGAGTGGCGATGTGAAGAAGGTCAGACAGTTGTGGATGGCCTTGCAGGCGTACAGGTGGAGTTTGAATTCTGGCCGTTAGTTGACCGGGAGGCGGTGGAGTTGCCGGCTGATGGGGGTGATGTGGTGGTATGAAGGGCTTTTGGTGATGATATGGGCGAGTTCTGGACCAGTGGGAGTTTATGGAGGGACTCACAAGCCCGTGGACAAGGATGGAGGCAGTATGGGGTCGAGACAGTAGATGAAAGTATGCAGACCAGGTAATGTTATTGATACAGGAGTGGAAAGCTGGTGTGCTGTCGAGGATGACACCCGCTCTTAACCTGAGGAGAGGGGGAAGATAAGACGTTGTCACTGGCGTCAGATTTAGACAGGGTGGATTTGGTGTCGATGAGGAGGAATTCAGTTCTGTCGCTGTTTAATTTTAGGTGAACCAGAATTTTATTTCAGACATGCAGGAGGTGAGGGGGGCAGGAGTCCATCCTGCAGGATAAGTAGATCTGGCTGTTATCTGGGAAGCAGCAGGAAATGAATTTTGAATTTGCAGAAAATGCAGCAAAGGGGAAAGAGGTAAATGATAAAGAGAAGGGGCCCCAGGAAAGAAACCTGCGGCACACCTGAAGTGACCTGAGAGGGGTCGGACTGGAAAGATTTAAGCTGTATGAACTGAGTGCGGCCTAATAGATAGGAGTGAAACCAATCCAGGGGGAGGGGGGGAGTGATGCCAAGGGAGAGAGTCGGCTGAGGAGAATGTGAGATGGTGGAAACACCGCACTCAGGTCAGGAGGATGATGATGGACAGTAACCCAGAGTCAGACAAAATGTAATTTTTAACAGGGCAGGAAACACTCACAGAGCCAGTTTTCAGTTAAATGTGTGTGTAGATGAGTGGTTAAGTTAGTGCAGGGGTGGAGATGATTGTAGTTATGGATGTGGATCTGAAGCAGGTTTTTTCAGCACTGGAGGGACTGCTGCAGTTTTAAATAGTGATGGAACAGCCAGTGGAGAGTAAAGAGAGAATAATGGCAGATATGAGGGGGAGCAGAGAGGAGAGGTAAGATTTGACCAAGGCTGTGGGGAGGGGATCAGGCTGACATGTGGATTTAAGGATGAGGTCAGAGACTTTGGAGGCATCACAGAGTTGAAAACTGGAAAATGACTGGCAATGTGGGAGAGAAGCAGCAGATTGAAACACAAGTGCTGGTGATCATTGTGTATTTTTTCATGGACGAACAGCATTAGAGATTTACAGGTGTCTGTCCAGCACAAACGGGGGGGGGGTTGAGGAATGAGAACAGTGTCTTGGTGTTTCCTCCATCTGAGATGAACCTGGAACAAAGTTGGTGCAACAAGTGTGTTTCTGTGTGCAGCGCTGAGGACACATCAGTCCTGTGATATTTTTAGAGCTCCGTACTCAGCGGATTTATACTCAGAGCAGATTTTGAGGTTTTGTTGTTGTTTGCTGTCGACCTCAATCAGCCCCACTCACACGTGTGTGCGTCTTTACAAAAGCTTTTAAAGATGCAAACATCGGCTGAGCTGCGTCTCTCCGAAGTCTGACCTCATCTGTCTGATGTGTTGCTGCTCGGAAAATGAACTCTATGCACATTTTTCCGGTGTTTAAACACATTTCTATATTCATGCTTCCAATTAAATTGGAAACGGAAGTCTGAGTGGTCGCTGTTTGTCTCCGTTTTCAGGAGGAATCCTCTTCACTTTCATTTCATCACCGACACAGTGGCCAATCGCATCCTGAGTTCTCTGTTCCAGTCTTGGATGGTCCCGTCGGTGCAGGTCAGCTTCTACGACGCAGATGAGCTCAAGGTAAGAGCCCACACACACACACACACACGTGTCCATCCTACAGTTGTCATATCAAAGTAAACTGTGCAGCATCCACATCGAGGACATGCAGACGAGACGAGTCTCATGTTCTCATTAATCTGAGATTCGCCTCAGAGCGCCATCAAAGGCCGAGTCACATCAATACAGAGACCACTTCAGAACAGGAGGGCGCCGCTCGAGTCTCCGTGTCAGATCGTGTCACATTAACTGATCAGAGGACCATTAAAGCCTCCAGGAGGAGGTCAAAGGTCAAGCTGCAGTTTGGCCTGGTTTTCAGACTAACAACCAAACTTCACATTGAAGTGATCTGAACTCACATCTACTTCGATTATCACAGTGTGGCAGTTAAATCTCTGGGCTTTGGACCTTTTGTTTGATGTCGGAGTTTAATTATTTAGTTTGACATAAAATGTTTGCATATAAAAGGAAAAAGGATGAAATGTCCAGAGATACAACTGTAATATTGTGTAAAATTTTCTTCAGGAACATTTATGCTGCATTCGTATGATTCAGTTTATTATAAACATCGTAAAACTGCAGAGTTTTACTGTCCCTGAACAAATATATGTAAAATAGCAACAAAAGTCTGAGCTCAAGGTTCATTTTCTGGCTTTAAACCACATTTTACTGTCTCCAGCCAACTATAATGAATAAATAATGGATGGGCCTTTAAAGAGGGAAGGTTCGGAGGCACCATGGTGATTTGGGTTGATCCCATGAAGAACATGAATATCCATAACAGGTTAATAACAGCTCGTTGGATGATCCCATATATGCAGATCCAGCAGAGTCTCATTTTATCATAGAAAATAAAGGACCTCTGTGTCCTTCTTCTTTTTTCCCTTTGGATTTTGCCAAAAATTCTCCCCATTAATTCAAATTCATTCATTTATTCAACCGCACCCCCAGAGAAATGAAGTGAGGATCCAGAGATGCGTTAACACTAAAACAACAAACCAACAAACAGCCCAGGTAACCACAGTGTGCGACAGATCAACACAAAGCTGCTATTGTTCAGATACAAGGTTATTAAGGGACCGCAGTGCGTTCTGTTTGAAAAGGAAACTGTATCTTGATAACCTTTTGTGTTGGATCTGCAGCAGAGCAGGTAGGACTCCATCCGATCCTTTAGATTACAGCTGGACGCTCAGCTCGGGGGGGCTGGAAGGTTTTCATGTGACGGCGGCCGAAGAGGACGAAGGTGGACGAGCTGCAGAATGACTTCTCACCCAAAGTCAAGAGACACTTCAGCACAAACACAGCAGAGCTCTTCTTTTAACATAAAACTGATGAATGTGCTCTGATGGAGGATGGAAGCAGCATGAATAAGTCAGTGTGTGTGTGTGTGTGTGTGTCTGTGTGTGTGTGTGTCTGTGTGTGTGAGAGAGAGACTGCAACCAACCTGCATCTTCATCCTTCACATCATCACATTCTCCTCTCTCACAGTCTTTGTACTGAACAATGAGTCCTTTGTGCTGTCAGATGCTGCGACCCCCCCATCTCCCCCCCGTCTCTCTCTCTCTCCCTCTCTCTCCCCTTCCCTCTCTCTCTCTCTCTCCCCTTCCCTCTCTCTCTCTCTCTCTCTCCTTCCCTCTCCCTCTCTCTCTCTCCTTCCCTCTCTCTCTCTCTCTCTCTCTCTCCTTCCCTCTCTCTCTCTCTCTCTCCTTCCCTCTCTCTCTCTCTCTCTCCTTCCCTCTCTCTCTCTCTCTCTCTCTCTCTCCTTCCCTCTCTCTCTCTCTCTCTCTCTCTCTCTCTCTCTCCCCTTCCCTCTCCCTCTTTCTCTCTCCTTCCCTCTCTCTCTCTCTCTCTCTCTCTCTCCTTCCCTCTCCCTCTTTCTCTCTCCTTCCCTCTCTCTCTCTCTCTCTCTCTCTCTCCTTCCCTCTCTCTCTCTCTCTCTCCTTCCCTCTCTCTCTCTCTCTCTCTCCAGTCTCCATTAACTCACATTAAACCGAAGAGAAACAGCTGAGACTTTAAGCTGATTATATTCGCAGATGATGCACATATGCAGATCCAATTACTCTGAATCTAGAGAATTAATTAAAAGACATTGTTTGCAATATCAAAAACAAAACAAAAGAAAACAAACAAATAAAACACACACACACACACACACACACACGGAGTCTTTGCCAAAACATTGTGAATGCATCTGCGTGCTAACCGCCGATGTGGAACCAACCGTCCTCCTGTTTGTGTTTTCAGTCCGAGGTGTCGTGGATACCCAACAAACACTACTCAGGTATTTACGGCTTGATGAAGCTGACGCTAACCAAAGCGCTGCCCTCCGACCTGACCAAGGTCATCGTCCTGGACACGGACATCACATTCGCCACGGACATCGCCGAGCTCTGGGGCATCTTCAGGAAGTTCACAGGTGAGAACTTTCGTCACTGAAGCTTTTACTCGTTTTTTTCTCAAAATCAAGTGGAAATGTCAGAAACAGAAATAACTAAGGATTCCCGTCGTAGCTCTCATCCTTCCAACACACATCGGCCCCGGAGTCTTAAATATACATAAAACATTACAGCTCCTGTATGAAGAGGCTCTTCTCCTCTGGAGTGGATGTTGGATGTCGAGGGTTTTGCATTTAAAAAGGAAAGAGAGGAAGAAACTAACAAAAGATTAAAACTTCTACAGACTGGAGCTGAGAAGTGAAGGACAGGAAGGAAGTTCAACTTTTCTAAATATTCATCCTTCACGAATTCTGAAAAAAAAAAAAAAAAAATTCAAGGATAAAAGTTTCGAATTGCTCAAATTCTGATGGGCCTGATGGAACGACTAAAAGTGAAGCATGATTATCAACATAAAGACAAAAAAACGACGTGTGAGAAATTCTGACTTTAAATTAGAAAATCGGATCACCATCTTCCATGTTACTTCCTGTTGAGACCTGTGACAAATAGGCCACGCCCACAGAGTGACATCATTTCTTCAGCTGGACTGTCCCTCTGCTCTGTTTGCAGATAAACAGGTGATCGGCCTGGTGGAGAACCAGAGCGACTGGTATCTGGGAAATCTGTGGAAAAACCACAAACCCTGGCCGGCGCTGGGACGAGGTTTCAACACAGGTGACCAATCCGGAGCGGCGCCACGTTCGATGACGTGACTCGTTGGCGCGGTTCACTCACTTCCTGTGTGCTTCCTGCAGGCGTCATCCTCCTCTACCTGGAGCGACTGCGGCGAATCGGTTGGGAGCAGATGTGGCGGCTGACGGCAGAGAGGGAGCTGATGAGCATGCTCAGTACTTCGCTCGCCGATCAGGTCAGACGCACATCAGCTGCCTTCAGGGAGACTCAGTACAAATGAGTTCTGATTTGATTTCTCAGCTTTATTCTGCTGATGGAAGAAGTTTAATTATTAAGTTTGATATGAAAAGAATTTAACGTCAGACGATGAAATATTCAGAGTTCTGTTTTCCTTAGAAATGTTTATGTTGCTGTTTTGAAATCCAATCCAATATAAATCAATCTAAAGATTATAAACCTCTGCAGAGTTTAACAATATAAAATAATAAAATATGAAGAGTTTGACAAACTAAGCTTTACTCAAGGTTCAGTTTCCAACATCGTATTATTCTCCGTCAATCTATGAAAATCGTCTCAGACGTAATATTGAAGGTCTAAGTTTCACCTCACAGCTCCATTTTAATTTAACCTGTTTAGACCTTTCAAATATTATAATCGTTTGGATTCTTTCAACTGCACCTTTTTTTTATTTTTTTTTTTTTTTATTGTTTTCTGATTTTCTCGTTTTATTTAAGAATCAAGAAAAAGAATTTTAAAAATAAGAAGAATGATTCGATGCATCTCTGATCTTCACCTTCATCTACCTTCATCACATGTGACCCTCTAAGTCTGAGCAGTGCAACACAACAGTCCCTCAGACTTACAGCATGACAACAGACAACAACAGACAACAGCAGACAGCAGCAGACAGCAGACAACAGACAACAACAGACAACAACCAACAACAGCAGACAGCAACCAACAACAACAGACAACAACCAACAACAAACAGACAACAACCAACAACAGCAGACAACAACCAACAACAAACAGACAACAACAGACAACAACCAACAACAAACAGACAACAACAGACAACAGCAGACAGCAGCAGACAGCAGACAACAGACAACAACAGACAACAACCAACAACAACAGACAACAACCAACAACAAACAGACAACAACCAACAACAGCAGACAACAACCAACAACAAACAGACAACAACAGACAACAGCAGACAACAGACAACAACAGACAACAACCAACAACAAACAGACAACAACAGACAACAGCAGACAGCAGCAGACAGCAGACAACAGACAACAACAGACAACAACCAACAACAAACAGACAACAACCAACAACAACAGACAACAACCAACAACAAACAGACAACAACCAACAACAACAGACAACAACCAACAACAGCAGACAACAGACAACAGCAGACAGCAGACAACAGACAACAACAGACAACAACCAACAACAAACAGACAACAACAGACAACAGCAGACAGCAGACAACAGACAACAACAGACAACAACCAACAACAACAGACAACAACCAACAACAAACAGACAACAACCAACAACAACAGACAACAACCAACAACAGCAGACAACAGACAACAACAGACAACAACCAACAACAAACAGACAACAACAGACAACAGCAGACAACAGACAACAACAGACAGCAGACAACAACAGACAACAGACAACAACCAACAACAACAGAGAACAACAGACAACAACAGACAACAACCAACAACAACAGACAACAACCAACAACAAACAGACAACAACCAACAACAACAGACAACAACCAACAACAACAGACAACAACAGACAACAACCAACAACAGCAGACAACAGACAACAACCAACAACAGCAGACAACAACCAACAACCAACAACAAACAGACAACAACCAACAACAACAGACAACAACCAACAACAAACAGACAACAACAGACAACAACCAACAACAGCAGACAACAGACAACAACCAACAACAACAGACAACAGCCAACAACAGCAGACAACAGACAACAACCAACAACAACAGACAACAACCAACAACAACAGACAACAACCGACAACAACAGACAACAACCAACAACAACAGACAACAACCAACAACAGCAGACAACAGACAACAACAGACAACAACCAACAACAAACAGACAACAACAGACAACAGCAGACAGCAGACAACAGACAACAACAGACAACAACAGACAACAGACAACAACCAACAACAAACAGACAACAACAGACAACAACCAACAACAGCAGACAGCAGACAACAGACAACAACCAACAACAACAGAGAACAACAGACAACAACAGACAACAACCAACAACAACAGACAACAACACGTCCTCCTGTTGGAGCAGCCGATCATCTTATTGGCTAATGAGCCAAATTAAAGTTCAGTTTAATTTTCTGACTCGGTCGCCTGAAGCAGCGTTGAAAAATTAACATTCGAATTGTAGTTTGAAGAATGAAGGAATCAGGATCCTGCTGAGACGGTTCTGTTCAGATTCTCGTCTTATTAATGCAGCTGAAAAAAGGTCAGATGCAGATTTGTCGGTGATCCGAGCTGCATCTTCATTTCTGTTTTCAGTCTCAAGGTGTTTGTGCAGCTCGACCTTGAGTGTCGCTGAAGCTGAACAGGACGAGCAGCTTCACCAAACTCTGCTCCCCGAGTCAGAGCTCAGGCTGCCAGGAAAGCAGCAAAAAGACAGATATCGCTGCAGGGCCGGACACCTCAGCGCCGCCGTGACTCCCCCTGCTGTTGTTGACTCTGTGTGTTGTGTTGTGTGTCCACCGCGTGCAGGACATCTTCAACGCCTTCATCAAGCAGAATCCGGTCCTGGTCCACCAGCTGCCCTGTTTCTGGAACGTCCAGCTGTCAGATCACACTCGATCTGAGCAGTGTTACACCGAGGTGTCCGACCTGAAGGTGCGCTCTCACACAGACACACACCGATTATTCAACACTGTACTCGGTCCTGATTGGATGGTACAGTCTCTACAAGGGACATTTTCCCATAGACTTCAACACAATCTGACTTCCTGCTGGAGTCAGTCCTGATGGTCGCTGGCTCGGCCTGACTCGTTCATTAGTGTGAGAAGTGAAGAAGTGATTCACATGCCACTGTTGGATGTTAGTGCATTAATAACTTCTCTGCCAGTTCTCCGTCATTTCTTTGGACTTTCTGATAAATTTAGAGATAAAGAACGTCCAGCAGTCAGAAAGACTCCAGATGAATCCTGGAAGCGGGAAGATTAATGTTTTCTGTCGTCAGGTGATTCACTGGAATTCTCCGAAGAAGCTTCGAGTCAAGAACAAACACGTGGAGTTCTTCAGGAACCTCTACCTGACCTTCCTGGAATACGACGGGAACCTGCTGAGGCGGGAACTGTTCGGCTGCCCGAGTCAGGCCAGTCCAGACAGCGTCCAGGTAACACACACACACACGCACACACACACACACACACACACAATGATTGATCTTTTAATGATCTCAGAGCCGATATTCATTCCCACCATAACTACTCAAACATTTTGAGACGGGCCGTAGATCAATTCTTATTTGGCAGGACGTCAGTGTTGATTTTCCCGTAGTGCAGCAGGATGGAGCAGTTGCCATGGTAACGCTCACAAACCAAATTCATGAGGTTGATGTGATTGGCAGCAGCATGTTTAAGAGCTGAGCTTGTCTGGGAAACAGTCGAAGGGAAGTGTGGAGGGGGGGCGACAGGTGAGGCAGGAAGTTAGAATCTGAATGACCTCTAACCTTTGGTATCATCGCGACGCTCCGCCTCTTCAGCTGCAGACGGCGCTGGAGGAGCTGGATGAGGACGATCAGTGTTACGACTTCCGTCGGGAGCGACTCACCGTACACCGCGTCCACCTCTACTTCCTGCAGTACGAGTACACGCCCACGGAGGACGACACCGACATCACGCTGGTGGCCCAGCTCTCCATGGACAGGTACGGACCCGTCTGTTCAGGTCTGTAGCTGCTCTGCAGCTTCACGTCAGATCCCGTGATCTTCATCAGCAGCATCGGGGAACATGGAGGCACATGGAGGTCTTTATGGACCTTTAAATATTTGATGGGATTGTGGCAGCTTCGTGTGTTTTTACAGTTTTAATGTCTGGCCTTCATCGGCCTCCTCCTCCTCCCTCAGTAACACGTGACTGCCTCCTCAGGCTCCAGATGCTGGAGGCCATCTGTAAACACTGGGAGGGGCCCATCAGCCTGGCGCTCTACATGTCCGACGCTGAGGCACAGCAGTTCCTGCGCTACGCTCAGGCCTCCGAGGTCCTCAAGAACCGCAAGAACGTCGGCTACCACATTGTGTACAAGGAGGGCCAGTTCTACCCGGTCAACCTGGTGAGGAACGTGGCCCTGAGGAACGCCAACACGCCGTACGTGTTCCTGACTGACGTGGACTTCCTGCCCATGTATGGTCTCTACGATTACCTCAGGTAAGACCTGCTGATGCACCTGAGCTGGAGTTTATACTTCTTTATGCTCCAGTGCGTCACAAACGCCGAGATCCAGCTGTCGCTTCTCATCAGCAACCTAATTAATAACATGAAGAGATGCAGCTTCTGCCTCTTCGGGTCAGGATTCTGGAGGAGGTGGCACTTTGCTGCAGATTAAGTCTCTCCAGAAGTCTAAAGTCCTGACTCTGGTTTTTTTTTTTGGTCCAGCCGTCTCATGTTTTTGGCTCTTAAAGTTACAAATTTATCTTCTAGTGGATATCAACATAAAGTAAATATCAAAATAAAAAACTGTGCAGGTTAAAACATCTTTGGCTGTGTGTGATTGAGAGCTGACATGAATATTTTCTGAGGTCGGTCTCGGTTAAAGAGACGGACCCAAAGTGGATCTGACCTGTTTGGAATGACTTTCACCTTCTCTCTGCTCCGACAGGAAGTCCGTGGTGCAGCTGGACATGGCTCACAGTAAAAAGGCTCTGGTGGTCCCGGCGTTCGAGACTCTTCGGTACCGACTGTCTTTCCCCAAATCCAAAGCCGAGCTGCTCTCCATGCTGGACATGGGGACTCTCTACACCTTCAGGTACCTGGACGTGGATCCGAAATCAAGCGGAAGATCAGATCATGTGATCCTCATTTAATCTGTTACGTTCCCCCCTCCAGGTATCATGTGTGGCCCAAAGGTCACGCTCCGACCAACTATGCCAAATGGCGAACAGCTACGACGCCCTACAAGGTGGAGTGGGAGCCGGACTTCGAACCGTACGTGGTGGTGAGACGAGACTGTCCGGAGTACGACCAGCGATTCGTGGGCTT
Source organism: Remorina albescens (assembly GCA_034769265.1). Lineage (NCBI taxonomy): Eukaryota > Metazoa > Chordata > Actinopteri > Carangiformes > Echeneidae > Remorina > Remorina albescens. The sequence continues at coordinate 29,927,210 of CM068479.1, forward strand.
TGGCTGGAACAAGGTGTCGCACATCATGGAACTAGACGCACAGGTACGGCCGGAGGAGCCGGAGTGAAGATGTTCCCGACTCTGTCGGAGTTTTGAAAACATTATTATTATATAATAATGTTTATATATTAATATATTATTAATTATAATATTATACATTATATAATGTGACATTTCCATGTCAGCTCATTAGTACATTCACTCAATTATACAGTCTAAAGTTTAAAGTGTTTACCTGAAATCTGCTCTGATTTTATTGGTCATTTAGAAATCGTCAGCACTTCAAAATAAAAGAACGGAGAAGTCAAATAGATAGTTACTTTATTTTATTCGGAGAAATGTATGTTATATAAAATATTGACCTCTAACACATCAGGGAACATTTCTAAATATAATTATTTAAATTGTTTTCTTAAATCAGGGCTGAGGTTGGTGCTGCTGTAGAAACTCAGATTTCCTGACTCCCTGGATCAATACAAACTCTTCTTTGTTAAACTTGGTTTAAGATAAGAAAATCCTTGATTAGTCCTTCAGTGGGGAAGTTTGTGGGTCACAGCAGCGAACAGGGATAATTAGAATATCTAAATAAATATATAAAACAAACGAATAAACAGTTGATTCAAGTTCGTCTGAAGATGGAAGCTCCAGAGTGTCGTTGACCTTTCAGCCGAGTAGGATTCCATGAATTCTTGATTCGGCGTCGGCGGCATCATAAATGAGCCAAAACTGAGTCTGTTAGTGAAATGAAAGCAGACGTTTCCAGAGAAAAGGAAAGAGATTTCACTTCCTGTGATCTCAGCCGGTTTGTTTTCCCTCCTCTCCTCAGGAGTACGACCTGATGGTCCTCCCCAACGCCTTCATGATCCACATGCCCCACGCTCCCAGCTTCGACATCTCCAAGTTCCGCTCCAGCTCCAGCTACCGCAACTGTCTGAACACCCTGAAGGACGAGTTCCACCAGGACCTGTCCAGGAAGTACGGCTCGGCCGCTCTCAAGTACCTGACGGCCCAGAGGAACATCTAAGGAACCGGGAGCTCCAGGAGCTCGGACACGGACTGACACGGCTCAGGCCACGAGCGTGACGGTAAAGCTTTACAGCCCCTTCAAACATTCTCGGGCGCCTGTGCATTAATGCCCCAGTCAAGGACGAGAGCCGGACTGGGTGGAGGTGGACTTCCTGAACCGGGACTCTCTGGGCTGGATGGAGAGGCAGAGCGGAGTCTGGATCCTGATGGGACTAGCTTTACAGCCGGAAAAAATCCATATTCTGATGATTTGTTCTGACAATCAGGGCTTTTTTCCAGAAGACATGGACCGCATGGACACGATATTCAAAGACACTAAGGGACGGGACCTGAGCGGCATTATGGGAAAAAATTAAATAAATGAAAGGAGACGACGACGATGTGAGGCCGGTCGACCTGGAGAAAGATTTAAGCCTTATCACTTTCCATATTTAATATTTTAATTTCCGATTTTTTAACACTGATGATTTCAGTGATTCTTTTTGACCTTCTGATCATCCATCCATCACATCTCGCTCGGATGATTTCAGATTTCCTGAGAGCTTCAGGGATGTGCTGTGTGTGTGTGTGTGCGCGTGCATCATATGGCGACACTTCCTGCTTGTTGTCAAAGTCTTGTTCATATGTCTGCCTGCATGTAAACAGTCGCTCTCCATGTTTCCATCCATCTGAGGAGGAAGACTGCAGCACGAAGAAGGCTCCGGCTTTTATTTCCTGTATTTGTGCCATCACATTGTCAGATCCACTGGATTTACTCTATGTGCCGTCTACTGTACCGCCCGACCCACAATCCCCCTCTGTCTGCTCGGTCCAACTGAAAAGACAAACCTCTCTGCAGTCTGATCTGGTCCTGACAGGATCCGGTTCTGGTTGTGCTTTGGACTCTCAACCAAAAAGGTTCCTGTGTGTCAGGTTTGGTTTCTGTTTGTTGGCGTGAACGAGGTGAAGACTTAGAGCTGCACAATTAATCAAATAGAATCCAGATCATCGTGATAAGAGTTTTTTGGGCAGACGTAATGTGACACAACGTTGTTGTGCGTTATTTTCACCATAAACGTTGTGTTGCTGCAGATGAAGAACCAACAGAGAGAAAATGAAATGCAACATAATTAAACGGACATTTCTTTTGCATGTCGTGCAGCTTCAATGTTTTTATCTTTTATTTCCTTTATTTTAGCAGAAAGTCACCACATACTGAAAAAACAGCATGAAACATAAAACACCATAAATAAGTCGTGATCATCGTGTTTTTAGGGCACAATGTCAAAATAATAAAACATCCAAATCAAACAGCGGCAGGTCTTAACTGGTGACAACAACCTCTTTTAAAAAATATAATTTTCTTTGATGTTAAAGTCATTTTTTTCAGACGAGGGTGGGAGTCAGACCTGGTCCTCTGTGTCTGGGATAAAACCTTCACAGTTCAAACAGCTGAACTGTGTCTTGGTTTTGATTGGTTCTGGTTATTCATACTGTCCCCCCCCCCCCTCGGATCACTCCAGGTTCTGAGTCCGAGGATCCACGAGTCAGTCAGGACTCAGAGAACCTCTGATATCTGCAGCTCAGTTCAGTCTCCATCAGTCACGGTTTCAGTTTTATGCAAACTCCGTCTCCGCTGACTTTATGCAACGTGGAGCTGCAGTGTGTTTGTGTGTTTGTGTGTCGGTGTCTCAGAGCAGCTGCTGGACTGATCTGTCCAACGTAGCAGAAGACAAACTCATCGTCTCCTTTCAGTTGGACTTTAATCTTCCTAATTCCACTTTTTATTTTTATTTTTTTTGACTGAATAGTTTGTGGAAGGTCTGCTGTGTTGTTTCCTCAAATCACGTTGTGTTGCCCCTCCTCTTCATCTTCATCACCATCGTCATCATCGTCACCATCAGAGTCTGAGCGTCTGCTGATCAGAGCTTTTGGACGACACTCTGGAGTGAATATAAGAGAAATTGGGGATGTGACCCGTCGGTGGGGGGCGACGATCAGAGCTTTAAAGTCCAACTTCCTCATTTCTGTTTCCGTTCTGAACATTCTCATGCATCACGCTGCCCCTTCACTGATCCTACTCCTGATCCTGATCCTGGTCCTGGTCCTGGTCCTGGTCCTGGTCCGGTCCGGACACAGAGCACAGGGGAGCCGAACTCAGCTCAAAACTTTAGGAGCGGGGATCGAACCTGTAACCGTTGTTGGACACGTTGTTGCCAATGAGGATTGAGAGCGAACTGAAGAGCCCCGCCCCCGCTGCCCCGCCCACGCCGCCTCCATTGACTTGTTGTTGATTGTGGTAAATGCTAGTGCCTTTGCTGTATTGTGAAACTGGATATTGATTGTACTGTTGTACTGACGGCCTGGGGACAGTCAGGCGCTCTATTTATTATTGTTGACTCAAATCAATCATATTTTTCTATGTAAGTGCTTTAAATAAATTTGCCCTTTTTTAATCACTTTGTCCGTCTGTTTTCAAGAAATGTGTTTAAAATTAGAACGGCAGACGGAGAAACACTTTTCTACTGCAGCTGTTTAAAAAGAAACATGAGAAAACATGAACGAGGAACATTTATTGACCCTGAACTTTAATATTAAGGGGCAGTTATTATTTCTGTGGCTAAAATAAAACTATAATCAATAAAACACTTAAACTTTGAGCTAAAAATTATTTCTACAGTGACTCAGAAATGAAACAGAAACTTTGCTTCCATTACAGTCGTGTTTCCAGTGAATTAAAGTTTTGGGGGGATTATTGAGACCTCAGGGATTTTTCCTTTAATTGTTGCCCCAACAGGACAAAACTTTCCAGGAATTTATAATAATTATCAAGGTCGGGGTTTTACGCCTGTGTGAACCTTCCATGTGTGCAATTGGTCCAAACTAAATAATTTTTTATGAATACAAACCTCCTGATAGCTCTCGTCCTCTTTAAATGCAAATTGTATTACAATAAAATTGTTCTCCAGCTGAGCCGGAACAAAAACACTTTTCATTTTCTGTCATTTCTGACAGATGAAGCGAGCGAACACAGAATACGGACGATTTCTGAATGTGTCTGCAGCTTCAGCTTCCTGCCGCCTGCTGAGGCGACAACCGACAAATTTGTACTTCTCAAATGAAAAGTCTGCCAACAATTTAGCTAACCATGTTCCCATCAGCCTCTGCTGTGGCTTCTAATGCTAAATGCTAATTACTGGTCACATCTGCAGTTTTTTTAGAAAACACTTTGAGCGAGGAGCTAGCTGCTAGTGACGCTTTAATTCGTCCCTCGTGTTGTTTCTCCAGGCTAAACCAATCAGGAGCAGTGTTGGGGAGGTCAAAGGTCAAATTTTAGTTACTTATAGCCCCGAGCTTACAGAATAGAACATCTGAGAATAAACAGCAGAAGAAGAAGAAATGATCTTAAAACTAAAGCCTGAAGCTAACGATGTTAGCGGGTTCTGGGTCAAAGGTCAGAATGGATTTAAACATTTCTTTGGCTTCTTTTTATAAAACAATGATTTTACAGGAAAAACCTGAAGTCTGTTCAGAATTCACAGAAAAAATGAGTTTGGTGTTAATTTGCTGATGAAACTGAAGATGGTGTCTGGATTCTTCCAGCTGGGGGGGTTCAGCAGGCTGAGAAGAGAAGTCTGAATGTGCTGCTTCATTCATCGACGCCAGTTTCCAACTTCTGATTTCTGCAGCGACTGATGAGCTGATTGATTTTTGTAACACGCTGCTGACGACATGTTGTGTTGTGTTGTTGTCCAGAGGATCCCAGATCGTGTGCAGTTTTTGTTTCAGGGTGAAAATGGATCAGCCCCCCCCCCCACTCAGGAGCAGAGATCTGAGATCAGGCCTCCTCAGGCTGCCAGTTCACAGCAGGACCCCCCCCCCCCCCCCCCCCCCCGGATTCTTAATAACAACTTATCAATTATTGCTGGAGCTCTGAACATGTAGGCCAGCAGGCCGGATCAGATCAGTGACTCGTTAGAGACGGAGCTCCTTCAGAGAACTCTGATTCACACTTACTGTACAAATACGAGCCGTGGAACGTCTCATTGGACGGTCTGATCGGCTGCTGCTGGTCCAGACCGACTGGAGTGAAGCTGGTCGGAGCTCGACTTCTTCTGTCTGAGGAGAGTTTTCATGGTTCATTATGTCCAGTTCAGGTTTTTCCACTTCGAAATCTTCTCTATCGCACTGAAGTCTAAGTCTTTGACGGAAAGGGGAGGGGTTAGGGGGCGGGGCTACTGTGTGAATGACAGACTTTACCACCCAATCAGGACAGAGTACAGAGCAGGTCAGATCCACCTTCTCCTCCAAAGATGGTTTCTGCTGCTTTAAAAAACAAAGATTATAAATCAGGCCTCAAAATGGCGGCTCACAGGTCAACGGGTGACTTTCGGTCAGCTGACTGATGTTGGAGGAAGCAGGTTTATATTTTGCCGGCTCATCCTGATCGGACAGATAACTCCTCCTCTCTCCAAAACTCAGTTTCAGGTCAACATTTAAATTCAGCAGACACACCGGACTCTCCAAAGGTTTTTCTCTGAATTCATGAATTCTGGGTTGTTGTTCTGCAGCCGGAGGCGTCGCCCCGAGCCGAGCTGGAGAGTCGTCTGCATAAGTTTATGTGCAAATTAGTTTGTGTTGGAAAACTTGTTGGGAAGGACGAACATTCATCCCAACCATCCATTTGTAATTCAGATGGATGCATTAACACCTTCAGCCGAACTGATCTGAAACCAGTCTGAAAACTGAGGATGCCTCCTCCTCCTCCTCTTCTTCTTCCTCTTCTTCCTCATCTTCTTCCTCTTCTTCCTTTTCCTCCTCCTTCTTCCTCCTCCTCATCTTCTTTCTCTTCTTCCTCCTCCTCATCTTCTTTCTCTTCTTCCTCCTCCTCTTCATCTTCTTCTTCTTCTTCCTCCTCCTGCTCTTCTTCTTCTTCCTCCTCCTCTTCTTCCTCTTCTTCTTCCTCATCTTCTTCCTCTTCTTCCTTTTCCTCCTCCTTCTTCCTCCTCCTCATCTTCTTCTTCTTCTTCCTCCTGCTCTTCTTCTTCTTCCTCCTCCTCTTCTTCCTCTTCTTCTTCCTCCTCCTCCTCCTCATCTTCTTCCTCATCTTCTTCCTCTTCTTCCTTTTCCTCCTCCTTCTTCCTCCTCTTCCTCTTCCTTCCTCTTCTTCCTCCTCCTCCTCCTCCTCTTCCTCTTCTTCCTTTTCCTCCTCCTTCTTCCTCCTCCTCATCTTCTTTCTCTTCTTCCTCCTCCTCTTCATCTTCTTCCTCTTCTTCCTCCTCCTCTTCCTCCTCATCTTCTTCTTCTTCTTCCTCCTCCTGCTCTTCTTCTTCTTCCTCCTCCTCTTCCTCCTCCTCCTCTTCCTCCTCCTCTTCCCCCTTTTTCCATGACAACAGCACACCAGCTGCTGCGTGGAGCTGGAGGAAGATGAGTATCGGTGCAGATATTGGAGACGAGGAAACGGTTGACTTCACAGTTTTTTCTGTCTGTGTTTTGTGTGAGCGGGCGAGTCCATTATTCAAACAACACATCTACACAAGACAATTCAATTTCCCGGCTGTGGCAATAAATGTCAGAGCAGGAAACAGCTGACGGAGAATCGTTTAATCTGGATTTGTTCTTCTGTGTGTGTGAGATTAACCTTTTACATTTCAGAAAAACACCACTCTCACCTCAGGGCTCCCTTTAGCTGCTGCTCTGGAGCTTTTGATCATATCACATGATCCTCAGCAGCAGATTTTATTTACTCAGCACATCATTAAGGTTAAAGTCGATCTGCTTTTAGAGCCACAGTCCTTTTCTGTGTTTCATCTCTTTGTGTTTTTTAAAAAGTCTCCTCATATTCAGAATCAGCTGATTCTCTCTGACTCAGTAAATCAGTTTGACGACCAGCTGATTTTATTCCTATTACAATGATTGAATTATTATTGTTTAGTCATTCTGATTGTTGGAGGTTTTTCGATGTAAATAAAAGTAATTAATATACAAAAATGTTTGAGACTCCGACTCAGTAATAATCCAACAACTCTGCAGCAAATGAACTGACTGAATAAATAAATTCTGAAGGAAGAAACAGACGTAAGAATGTGTCTGAATATTGGAAAAAGGAAAAAGACACAGAGAAAGTGTCTCGTTTGTCCTTTATGAGGATGATTTATCCGTACGGCTCCACCTGGACCTCCGTCACCTCGCTGACCGTAATATTTCTTACCTTCTGCCATAAAACGAGTCGTCTGCTCCGAATGTTCCTGCAGAACAACATTCACCAGTTAAACATAATACAAATAAAAACTTCATTAATTCGTCATCAGCTCATTGAAAACTTCAGTATTATTATATTACTGTATTTTCTGATCTTTTTTTTAACAATATATAAACATGTTATTGTGTGTAACATTTGAGTTTTGTTAAGATATTTAATGTTTCAGATCATCAACATCTGACTCTTTTCAGTAGTCCGATGTGCAGCGTGTAGAAGGTAAAGTTTATCCTTAAAGAGATGGGTGTATAAAATACTGTATGTGGTAGGAAACATCACAATATTCAATATTTGTCAATATCAAGCAGCTAACTGATAAACATGAGGCAGCTGAACACTGAAGGATCCAGCTCCATTTTTAAATCAGCTTAATAAAACACTCATGTGAGTGTGAGTGTGTGAATCTGCAGCTCTGATTGCTTCTTCTCTTCACTCTGAAACACAGCGATAAGATCTGAAAGTCATTTCATCGGAGGTGATGAGCAGCAGAGTCTCATATAATATCTCATATTTAATCTAATTTTGGGTTCAGTCTCTAATTAGCAGAGAATTGACTCGAACACGAGCAGCAGAGCTCAGACCTCCGTCTGATGGGGGGGCCTGTACGTCTCCAGCACTCTCCATGATGAGGTGCTGAGCCGGGATCGGTGTGGGGAGGGGGGGCAATTATTAGTGTCAGAGCCAACGAAGGATTGATGCGGCTCCCAGCAGCGGCCCCGAGGACCGGTCCCCGTCAGATCAATGGTAATAATAACCCCCCCCCCTTCTGCTGGACTCAGGAGACTCTCTCTGTCTCTGGGCTGTGATTAGACCTGCACAAGGAGAACACTGATGTATCCATCATATTTACTCTGGGGGGGTCATTGTCCTGTCTCCGTTTTATTGACTGCTGGCTTTCCGGAGAGGTCGAAGTCAGCTGATCACCGAAGACACCGTCAGCACATTACAGCGAGTTAACGGTTTAATTAAAGCTTGAGCAGCCTGATGGAGGGCTGAATGCAGGAAATACCTGCTGCTGAATAACTGAGGGGAATAACATTTCAATTAAAAGTTTGCGATGAAATCAAACTTCGAAGCTGGTTTCAGTTTTAAGCTAATTAATGTTCATTAAATAACAGAAGTAATAAAGAAGCTGTTTCTGAGCCCCTCGTCTTACATTCACAATTCTCTGCTTTTTATATCGTAATGCAGCTAAGAGGTGAAGAGCTGCTAGCTGGATGCTAGCTCCTAATGCTAACTTCAACCAGGACCAGGACCTGGATCTGGATCTGGATCTGGACTAGGTCCACGGTCGGACTGGGAAAGATATTCAGAGCAGGTAAAGACACTGCTGGTGGCGTTTGAACCTGGTCCCTGAGTCCAGTCCACCTGTGCTCTGGTCCCACCAGAAGATAACCTGAACACTGTGACATCACCTGTGGGCGGAGCCTGTGTGTTTACAAACATGTGGAGGACCAATGATGTGACAGGAAGGACTCACCTGCACTAACACAGACCAACAACCAGAACAAAGACCAGAGAAGACCTCTTTAGATCCGGATCAGTCTGAGTGCTTGTCTCTAAAGCCCAGACCGGACTGTGGATCAGAACCCGGTCTCTGGTCCGGTCCCGCCCTCACCACCTTCAAGGGACTGAAAAAAAATCAGAAAAGTAAGCGTTGCCAGCTGCAGGAATGATTTTTCCACCACATCATTTGTGGAGTCAGACAGAAAATCACACGACCAAATTTAAGAAACTCAAATGAAGTTGAAACCAAATCACAGAAACATCTTGATGAGGTGTGATGGCTCCCATGATGCACCAGGCTCCTCTGTCCTCCGTCATGTCCTACAGCCAGCGTTAGCATTAGCATAGCTGCTGACAGTTTGTGCGTTTAAGGAGGGAGAACCTGCTCTGAAGGTGAACTCCGGGCTGATTCACATCGTTGGAATCAGTTGTGATATTCGACATCTTCAGTTTTACATCGACTTGATGACACAAATTGAAAACAGCGTAAGATGGGAGATGTTTGATTTTTTCTTTAATTGCGTGACTGTAATCTAGAAGCTCAGAGTTAATTAGTTTACTGCCAGGAGGGGAGATGAACAGAAACTTGAGTGTTGGTGTAGCTGCTCGCCCCCCCGCCTTTGGTTCACATGTTTAACTTCACATTAATGTCATCATGTTAACTGGCCAGAGGCTGAGATGGAAACTGAACATATGTCTGTGCTTCATTTAGCAGAGACGCCTACATTCCCCATAATGCAACAGTGCTGTGTGTTTTAGAGCTTCCTGCCAACAACTTCCAAAATCAAATCAAATCAAATCAGATTTATTTATAGAGCGCCAAATCAGCACAAAGTTACATCAACACTCTTTACATACAGAGCAGGTCGGGACCGAACCTCCAAACTCACCGCTGATGAAATCCTGATAAAATGAGAAGGGCCAGAAACTGTTGTCTCTTTAACACAAAACACACACACATACACACACATATATACATACACACACATACACACACACACACACATGTATACAGACACACACATACACACACACACACACATGTATACAGACACACACATACACACACACACACACATACACACACATATATACACACACACACATGTATACATACACACACATATATACATACACACACATGTATACAGACACACACATATATACATAAACACACATATATACATACACATGTATACATACACACACATACACACACACACACACATGTATACAGACACACACATACACACACACACACACATGTATACAGACACACACATACACACATGTATACAGACACACACATACATACATACACACATACACACACACACACACACACACACACACACACTAACAAACAGACACACACACTTTGCAGGGCTTCCACACTGCAGTGGTTGTGCTTCATTTACCAAATGTTTGCAATATGTCTGTCTAATGAATCTATCGTGTAAATACACACTCACCTCTTCGGCCTCATTAAGCGCCGCCGCCGCCTCCTCGTGGAGTCACATGATGCACAGACGGCGCCATGATCCCCGGTAGAGATCTGCCGGGAGCTGAGAGGCTCCTTCACCATCCTCCAATCAGGGGGCGGGAAAATACATCTTTAATGAGGTGGAAAATGTGCAGATTATTTTCATGCAACAAAACATAAATGGATGTAAATCAGGTTTAAAATAGACTGAAGATTTCTACATTTTATTATTTAAACGTCAGGAAGAGGCTCCGAAACAAACAGCTCACCGGGATCTGCTTCACCGCAGGAGGTCTGAGACCAGGATGATCCTCCTGGACTCCGTCTGGCACACATCCTTCCAGCTGTTACACTTCAGCGTTGGCCATGAGCCAGAAGGAGATCCAGATAACCCGAACCCGTCTGACCACCAGAAACACGAGCATGTGGTCCAAGCAGAGTCCAGATGTTTCTTATTGGGATCACAAACAAATCCAGGGTCATCATGAGGCAGAGCTGGAGCGGGCCAGAACGGATGGTGAAGACCAGCATCGTCTGAACGAGCTCACAGTTCAACTCCCACGATGCCTTCAGGGGAGGAACAGCTGGTAATGCTAACATTAGCTCGGTAGCACAGTCATGGTGTCGTGAATCCAGCGAACTGAATGAACAAGTTAATCCAGTGTAGCAGAACCAGAACCAGAACCAGAACCAGAACCAGAACCAGAAGCTTGTGAATGCAGTTCAGAGTTCAGCAGGCGGAGCCGAGACGTTCAGTCGGAGCAAACTAAGGCTGAAGGAAAGGAGAAGAATGTTTTATGACGCTGCAATCACAATGAGGGAGGACAGTTTCCTCTGCTACGGGGGGTTAATTTCCAATTACCAACTAAAAAGACAGAACATCCAGACTCATGTTCTCAGAGTGAACACATCAACTCTGCCGTCATCAGACTTCTGTTTATGTCCTGAACTTAAGGTCTAATTATCCCTTAGCTAAGGGAAATGCCTGCTGAGAAAATTTTAAAACTACATTTTTGAAGGTCTTCATGTGGTGCGTTCATGGTCTGTATTTAAACTGGGACATGTAAAAGACTGTAGGGACCTTTAAGCCACGTCCCTTTTTAGACTGTAGGACTGAAATTGAAAATCTGAGACAGAAATGGACCAAAACTCCAGCTGACAATCAGGTGAAAATGATTAATGAGATCCGTGTGCTCAGTTTGTTTACAAGATTAATCATGTCAAGTTTATTATGAAATGAAAAATATTTTCCCCCTCTGGGTCTGAAACAGCATCGTGATGAACGACCCAAAGTTCCAGTTTTCGTCTGTTTGTGTTTTTCTGCTCATTTGATCACAGACTGAACTGACAGTCATGATGTGGACCATCAGTTAACCACTGACCAGGTTTATTATCTGCATCTTACACATAAACACAAAGATCAGTTATTATAAATTTATTCTAACTCACATTCATATTCTCCGTCTGTGATCTCAGCTGGACTCTGTGTCCTCCATCGTCTCAGTGTCTCAGACTGATGGACCACATCTGTCTCAGCAGCTGGTTCGTCTCAGGATCAGTGACACTAACGAGTGTCCTGGTCTGTCCTGGTCTGTCCCGGTCTGTCCCGGTCTGTCCTGGTCTGCCCTGGTCTGTCCCGGTCTGTCCTTCCTCTCCGTCCCTGCAGGCTGGACGTCAGTCTGATGGAGGTTCAGTCCAGATGTTAATGAGCAGAACTTCAACTTGACTCCGTGTTCTTCTACATTTCCCTCCACACCAACATGTGCTAACATCCACAGCACCTCTTCTTCCTCTTCCTCTTCCTCTTCCTCTTCCTGGTCCTCTTCTTCAGGGATTTTCAGCAGGACCAACCTGTATTACTTTAGCAGCTTTACTGCCCCCTCCTGGATTTAAGAACCAGCAGCCACCCTGCAGATACCCTCCGATTGGATGATCTTAAGACTCACCTCGATAAAGTCTACCTTTCAGGTCTTCAGTCTGACTCTCTGTATCCCATCATGCATCAGTTCTTCTCAGGTTCTCCTGTTTCTGTTGAGCCGCTGGATGATGTTTTGTTCTGAATCATCAGTGTCTGTTGGTTTTATTCAGCTCATTTACCCCCAGTGGTATTAATATCTGCCTACCACACCTGTATTGGCAGCAGGTCACATGACTTGCTGTCATGTGACGCTCTCTCCTCCTGAGTGAAGCTGATTTAACAGACTGCAGATCAGCACTTTGCTCCATTAGGAGGTTTATTTATACAGCAGAGCTTCAGATACATTAGAAATAAAACATTACCATTAAAACTGCATTTAAAAACTATAAAGCTAATTAGGAATGAATAATTCAAACTATGTTTTTAAGACTGCAGAAAATCCACAATGAGGCATTTCTCTTTAAGTTGAAAATATTTCCTTTTTCTTTCCTTTTCCCAACAGACACGAATGCACCGCAGGTTTGTTTGGGCTGTTTCACCACAAAGCTATAAAGATATTTGATGTGTGATTAATTGATGAGCTGCAGAAAACCATGACGCTTTCAATCTGACCTCAGGTGAGTCCGGATGGATGCTCCGTAAAATAACAACTTCATCAGAGATACGTTTGGGTCTGAGACCATTTAGAGCTTTATAGACGAGCACCGGGGTTTTAAATCTGCTCCTCTGACACACCGCAGCCTGAGCCGTGATTTAGGAAGTCATTAGAGCAGCACACGGGTCCAGTCCAGGATCTTCACCGTTCAGCACCGCTGATCCTGATTCATCTGAGACTGGATCCACCAGGGTGGACTACTGGTCGTATCCTGCAAAAGCCTGCTCTCCTGTACACCTGGTTACCATGGATACCGGTCAGTGGGCGGGGTCTACCAGGTGAACATTAAGTCCTGAAGTCGATGTTGAGGCAGAAAAAAGTTCCAGTGTGAAGATCAGAGATTTCGAGAACCAAACTGTGACGAGTCAGATCTTCTCCAAACCTGGAGCTCTGAGACCAGGACCTACCAGAAGGGGTTCAAGGAGGGAAGACCACTGGAGTGCAGGGTCAGGGGTCAAGGGTCACTGATGGTCTGATCACTCTGTCTCCTTCAACATCTCATCGTCGAGTCCATCTTCGCACAAAACACCGAAATTCAGCTTTCCATAAATCTTAAACCGGTCAGTGGATCCCTGGATTCAGCCTCGTTCCTCTAAATAAAACCTAAGCTGTCCATTTCCCTCCTCCAGGGAACAATCGGAGCATCCTTCAGTTTGCTGCTGATCTTCCTTTTAAACCTTCCACATTCATATAACAAACTTTCAGATTGATCTGAGCGTCTGTGCACGCGTCACATGACGGAGCAGGTAGAGACGATCACGGTGAAGACCACGTCCACCTGTCCATCCTCTCACCTGTGGGCGGAGCCTATGTGTTAATAAACATGATGAGCAACAGCAGTTTAACAGGAAGGACCCGAGGGGCGTGGCTTCATCATCAGCTGTTGTTGTTGTTTACAGAAGCTGTAACTCTGTTGCCGTCCCAGGAGCTCGGTCTTCCCGCCTCTTGTCTTCCGGATCGCAGGCTGATAATTAGGAGTCTTTCTCCACACGAACCTTCTCAGCATGAAGCCGCGTTCTTCTTCACTCTGCTTCAGTCGACACAAACACATTATCATCTAATGATGTCTTCTTTTCTTCTGTTGTCAACAACATCTGAAACTCTATCACTTTCTATTTGTAGCAGGAATCTGTCTCCCTCCTAAATATTCCTTTTCCCTGTTAGTGGGTCATAATTAGATTGTTATCTTATTAGATGTGATGATAGCAGGCCTCTACAGGAGTTTATATTTTCAGAGAATCTATTCCTTCGTATAATGTCCAGCTCTAAGAGCCCAGCAGAAGGATTCATCAGGGATCGGGTTGGTTTTGTCTCCTCCCAGATGAATCTCAGTCAAGTCAAACTTCTTGTTCACAACATCTAAACCAAATTGTGCGTCTGTGTTGCCTCGGGACTACACAACGGATACTGCAGATCCTACGACTTCCTGTTGGTGACAACCTCAACGAAGGCTCGTATAGAAGCGTTTATAGACGGGGACACCGTTCGGCGCCGGAACGCTCTGAACAAACATGACAGTGAGCACGGCGGCGACAGTGCCGATATCTCAGGAAATAAATGTCACCACCTCTTTCCTTCTCAGCCCCCCCTCCGTCTTCTGCATGCCACCTCAGATTAATGGCCTGTGGAGAGGACGGATGTTTTCCACGGCTTTTCACAGAGTTGCAAGATGTCAGCTGAGGCGATTTCACCCCCCATGGCAGCCTCAGATCTCTCTCCCTCTGTGATTCAGGCAGATACCTCCAAGTCATGTGACCCTGACCATGTGGAAAACAACATCAGGAAGTCTGAGTCATTTATCAACAGTCAGGTGGGCTAAATGTGTCTGAGGCCAGAAACATACGAGTCGAACCAAAGGACAACGTCCTTCAACCAGCCGTGAGCAGGAAGATGGAAGAACCCAAAGACAACAAACCATGTCGGCGCGGTGGTTCGTCATCGTGGTGTCCAGATGTCAGTGAACACAACAAAGGGTTCAGTCTGGGCCACGACCTTCCTGCTGCCTCTGAGGTTTCTCTTTAACTGAGCTGGTCTTCAGTCTCAAAACTAGACAGATAATAAATCAAGGGAGAAGTAAGCCCATTTTCCCATAGATTTCAATACCATTAGACTTTTTAGATCCAGTGAAGTCGCCTCTTGATGGCTTTAAGGCTTTTCTGCACCTTCCAGACCGAGAGTCCAGACCCAGGACCACGACCAGAGCGAGAGTTCAGACCCAGGTCCAGACCCAGAGTCTGGGTCCAGTCCAGGTCCAGGTCTGGAGCTGGTCTGTGGTCTGACAGCAGAGCAGACACGGAGGAAGAAAAGCGGTTCTGTTGGAATAATAAGAGCTGAAAATGGATTCTATTGTTGAGTCAGACAAAAAGTGACACAGTTCAGAACTCATCAATTAATCTGCATCCACCTCCGTCCGCTCACAGCCGTCTCTTCTTCTATTGTTCTCCGGCCGCTCTGCTTTTTTTCACACTGCCACCGAACGGCGCCTTCCATTTTTAATCAACCGCTCTGGACTAAAGAACTAAAGATAGCGCCGGCTGCCTTATTGAATTTTTTCTGTTTCTGTCATAAAGAACTCGTCCCGTTGTCGCGGAATAGATTCTCATTAGGAGAATCGACATGGGAGAGAAGAAGAAGAAAAAGAATGTCCCCGTCATGTCCCACCCTGTCCTGTGGTGTCCCACCCTGTCCCGTGGTGTCCCATCCTGTCCTGTGGTGTCCCATCCTGTCCCATCGTGTCCCACCCTGTCCCGTGGTGTCCCATCCTGTCCTGTGGTGTCCCATCCTGTCCCGTGGTGTCCTGTCGGCCTCCATTGTCCCCCGGTTGTGTTGTGATGGACTCTAAATGGACGCAGAGGAAACATCAAGCTGTCAGGTGGAAATATGATGAACTGCAAACATCCTGGAGAATAAAGTGAAGAGACTTCAGAGGCGACATCATAAACTGCTGAGAGTTTCAGGGGGCACATCCACTATGAAGGTCTGGACCACAAGGTCTGGTCCATGAAGGTCTGGACCACAAAGGACTGGACCACAAGGTCTGGTCCATGAAGGTCTGGACCATGGAGGTCTGGACCACAAGGGTCTGGTCCATGGAGGTCTGGACCACAAAGGACTGGACCATGAAGGTCTGGACCACAAGGGTCTGGTCCATGAAGGTCTGGTCCATGGAGGTCTGTTTTAACTCCCAGTATTCATATTTAAGTGTTTTTTGGTTTGTTTCTCAGTAAAAAGGAGATGATGGTCGTTCTGACTGATGATGTTGGTCTTCAAATGCAAACATTCATCTGGACTTGAAAGAATTAACTCATTCAGTTTTGGCAGTCAAAGGTCAAAGGTCAAGGTCATTGTGTCACTAACACATTTGAAATAAGTCCATTCACTAATTATGAGTTTAAAAAGATTTGTTTTTAGATCAAAAGGTCAAAGGTCATTAAGTTCCGGTCACTGTCTGTGATCATGTGACCCGACTTTAGTTCCTGTTTCATTTCATGATGAAGCTTCAAGTCAGTTTGATCATTAGCTGCAGGAACGACGGCGATGGCTGGCCCCGCCCCTTTCCTGCTGTGTGTGTGTGTGCGTGTAGAAGTGCTGACCTGGAAGAGACCGTCATGTTGAGGAACCTGCTGACGTGCTCAAAAAAACTGGGATGGGATTGTATGTGTGTGAGTCTGTGTGTGTCTGTGTGTGTCTGTGTGCGCTCTCTCAGGTTGATCTTGTTGTGATCTCCTGGATGTTATGGCTGATTTTGAGGATAACAGCTTTCTGTCAGCACTCTGCAGAAAACCGCCAATAAGCATTTTTCACCCTTTGGTACCAAGAGAGCAGACGCACACAGACAGACACACAAAGACACACACAGACATTACTAGATATATTATATTATTAGACTTCATTAGTTTCGTCTTCTCTGCTGGTTGTTTTTTACGTTTCTAATGAAACTAAATGAAAAACTCCTTCAGCTGAGCTTTACATGAACTGTTGCTGTAAAATGTTATTCAAAGCAGAAATACAGACCTTCGTTATGAGACGTGGAATTAAAACCTCCAACCCGTTTTTAAATTCAGCAATTTGATCGAATCTTAATCAGAGAAGTTTCCTGTTTGATGTCGTCTTCATCTGTTTCTTCAAATTTTTCTTTAATCAGTCAGAGAAGATTCAGCTCTGCTTTCTAATGAATAAGTGTGTGTCTGTAGAGGCCTCCTGCTGTGTGTCTACTCAGCCGCTGATTGATCTGAGGAGCAGCAGTAAGTGGTCCTGTTATCCACATCGTACGGCGCTCCGGCGGAGTCTTCGCCGCCTGAAGCCGGTTTAGTGAACGCTGATGTCGAACATTGCGCTGTGAGGCGGGTCGGAGACCTTTTTTCTCTAACTGGATCCTGGATCTGTTGATCCTCACAGATAGCGACGTTTCCAGTCAGCTGCTCCTCTCAGCATCTTTGGAAACATCAGCCCACCTTTGGCGGGTCTGCTGTGTGAGTGACAGCCTCTACGGCCCAATCAGGAAGGAGCACAGAGCCGGTCAGCTCCTCCCCTTCCTCGAGACGACACGGAGGACCGTGTGTGTTGTATTCACTGTAAACCATCGTGTTCATTCTCAAAGCTGTCACTCAGCATCATTAAGCTTCTAAGAATATCCTTGTTCCTGCCGTTGTTTGTTTGTTTGTTTGTTTGTTTGTTAATTGGCCGTTTGTCGGTCAGTCTGCTGCGTTGTGCTCTCCCTGAGTGTGACCTCGCTCAGCGTCGGACCAGTTGTATTTATAGATCAGCCTGCCTGAAGATGAAGCAGCAGAGTAATGATTCACCACAAATGGAACCCCCCCCCCACACACACACACACACACAAGCTGATTAACCTTCAGACACACAAACACACACAGATGAAGCCCACAACATAAACACAAACATATTAATGGTGTCAGAGCAGATTAAAGACTTTGAGGAGCCATTTTCCGAGTTGGCATCAAGTTTTGATGAAGGTTCACTTCGTTCATGAAGAATCACGCTTTCTAACCAGCTGTGAGCAGATCTGACACTAATGTTCGTCAATACCGTCTTTACTTCTGTTCTCCATCTCTGATAGTGACGTCTAGAGTCACGTCTCTACGTCGGACGCTCCTATTGGCTCCGGTGGATGATGTCACAGCCAATCAGAGGCCTAGCTGTCAAAGTCTCTGGATCAGTCCTGTGGGCGGAGCCTGCGATTGGACAGACACTGTAAAGTACATCCCATAATAACGGTCAGTCAGTACTGAGCAGCAGATGATCCACAGCTGGAGGTTCCATCAAATCTTCACCAACAAGTTAAAACTTCTTCTTCTTCTGTCCGCCTTCAGCCGAGACATGAAACATTCCGCCTGCATGTTTTCAGTCCGACCTCCAGTGACCTTCAGCTCCGCCTGAGCTCCAGCTGCTGATTCTCTGACCAGATGAATGGTCAGACAGGTCGACTCTGAACTTCGCTGCGTGTTCAGCAGACTGATGGAAAAACTCAGAGACACAAAGTTTCTGCAGCTTTAGCTGGAATCAGAGAAAGCTCAGATCTGATCTGATCCAGAAACACTTAGCTGCCTTCGTCTTCTTTATTGTTTCTGCTGTCAGCAGGTGAACAAACCAGGTGTGATGGATGGAACATCAATCTGTGGTTGCCCTGAGGACTCAACACCCCGAACTTAACACAACACAAGAGACACAATCAGGAACGCCCTCATCTGTTTGATATCAACGAGAGGAAGAAAAATAGATGGAACATCCAGCAGTCAGAGCAAAATGAGCAGAAAAACAGAGAAATAAAATCTACACACAAAATACATTCTTTATATTTTCTAATTCAAATGTTTTCATTTTAAAATGAAAAAATTTGGTGCAAAATATCAACAAATAAATGTAGAAATACACGACATGATATAAATGTTGTTCCTGAAAGCCGTCCTACAGCTGATTTAATCCAGATCGGATGATTTCATGTTTAATTCAGTTAGTTTGAACCAGCTGGGCTTCGACGTGAGCCAGTCGGAGTCTTTTGGAAAATATTGGAAAGGAAACGCCTTTTGCCACCAAACAGCAGAGAAAATTAAACGATACAACAACAACAAACTTCATATTTCATCCTAACAAGAGCAGAAAGAAGGACGATAACAGACTGAACGGACTCTGTGATGAATGTCGGTGAAAACTTCGCAGAGTTAACGTCCAGAAAGAAATCGATAAGGAGCTCGCTCAGTGATGTCGAGATTAAATATACGAATCAGCACTTTAGATCGCTCCCCGGAGTGACGGCACGCACAACAGAAACACGCCACGAGCACAAACACCTGAGCCGGGCGCCAACACGCTGTTGATGGAGGAGGCTGCCGAATTAGCTGAATTATTTGGGGTCCTCGGGGGAAATCAACAGCCGAGCACAAACACACTGTCTGTATCTGCCGGCTATCAACATCAGAGTTGATGGAGTCTGTCGCCTGATTCCTGTGAACCCGACTCTCATTGTTATTCTAATTCGGAGCCTTAATGTGTTTCACAGCTGCAGGCTGATGACGGAGGCGGGCTCTGGGCCGCCATTCACCGCCGTTTATTTCCCATTTTTAGCAGCTGGCAGGCAGGTGATGACGAAGATGATGATGATGGTGTGTCTTTTGAAGGGGACCAACATTAAGACCTTTTTGCCTAATAAAGTTTTTCTTACAGCGTCATAAAGTTTTATCTGAGCTGATTATGAAACTCAGTGAAGATGATTCTCTTCGTTTATCTTCAAAACAGAACGTCATTTTTTCTCCAGAACTGACTGACTGACTGCCGACCCTCCGTGACATCACCCGTCAGCCTCTGAGTCTAATTAGCCTGTCAGCCATCTTGTTTTCTGAAACCATCTTTGGAGGAGAAGGTGGAACTGAGGAGGAGTCCATTCAGCTTCGACCGGGAACGTCATTTAAAAATTAATATAGTAACAGACTTCAATATAAAGGAGGAGGAGGGACATTTTCCCATAGACTTCAATATAAGGGAGGAGGAGGGACATTTTCTCATAGACTTCAATATAAGGGAGCAGGAGGGACATTTTCTCATAGACTTCAATATAAAGGAGGAGGAGGGACATTTTCCCATAGACTTCAATATAAAGGAGGAGGAGGGACATTTTCTCATAGACTTCAATATAAGGGAGGAGGAGGGACATTTTCCCATAGACTTCAGTATAAAAGAGGAGGAGGAGGGACATTTTCCCATAGACTTCAGTATAAAAGAGGAGGAAGGACATTTTCCCATAGACTTCAATATAAGGGAGGAGGAGGAGGAGGGACATTTTCCCATAGACTTCAATATAAGGGAGGAGGAGGAGGGACATTTTCCCATAGACTTCAATATAAGGGAGGAGGAGGAAGGACATTTTCCCATAGACTTCAATATAAGGGAGGAGGAGGGACATTTTCTCATAGACTTCAATATAAAGGAGGAGGAGGGACATTTTCCCATAGACTTCAATATAAAGGAGGAGGAGGGACATTTTCCCATAGACTTCAATATAAAGGAGGAGGAGGGACATTTTCCCATAGACTTCAATATAAGGGAGGAGGAGGAGGGACATTTTCCCATAGACTTCAATATAAGGGAGGAGGAGGGACATTTTCCCATAGACTTCAATATAAGGGAGGAGGAGGAGGGACATTTTCCCATAGACTTCAATATAAGGGAGGAGGAGGGACATTTTCCCATAGACTTCAATATAAGGGAGGAGGAGGGACATTTTCCCATAGACTTCAATATAAGGGAGGAGGAGGAGGGACATTTTCCCATAGACTTCAATATAAGGGAGGAGGAGGGACATTTTCCCATAGACTTCAAATACCATCTGAGTTCTCTTTAGTGTCGACTCTGCAGATCATGAAAATCAATCATTATAAGTTAAATTGTAAAGATAATAAATAATCAGTGAATATTATAGTTTAATTTAAATGTACATGATGAGTTCATACAGTGAACAGCGGGGGGGCGGGTTATTACTACCCCCCTCCCCCCTGACGAAGAGTGCGTCTTCCTCTGATGGTTAAAGATCAGGAGCAGTGGATTGTGGGTATTGATGGTGAGGACGAAGAGCCTGAATGAGACGAGACGCTGCGGCTGATTTACAGGTTGCCATGGAGACACTTCTGCCCGTCGTCTTGGACGAGAAGCCGTGAAGGTCGTCACAAGGCCGACCTTCACGGCTAACAAGGCCGGTCTGTAGACGCACACACACACACTGATATGACACAGCTGTGTGATGAATGGCCGCTCTGATTGGACGTGACGTGCAGACGGCTCTGATCTTCTCTGGAGGTTTAATTAACCTTTTTTATTCTTTCGGCTCCTGCAGCTGACCGGCCGCCGGTCGATCCGCCGCTGCCGTCGATGAGGCAGCTGCTGCCTTGCTCGGGGGCACCGTGACCGAAGGAGAGCGTTACTTCCTGCTGTAATCTCTATTCTGGAGGTTCAGGTTTTGTTCAGATCCGGTTTCAGGCCTGGTGGTCTCTGTTCTGGCTTCAAATCCTCAACAGTGAAAATAAGAAGAAAATACCGAGCTGAAGTCAGAAAGATGCCTTCGTACAAAACGTCTGCATCGTGTTATTGAACAGTCTTTGTTTTAAATTAAAGGTCTCAGATTCTGGATTCATTTCTCCTTTAAAAATTTAAGATCATCAAAACTGGTGACAAAGAGACTAAATTTTCTGAAATCAGCTGTGAGCAGAAACGATCAGATGGAAAGCTCCAGACGTCCGACCAGCAGATCTTCAGTGTGAAGACGATGGCCGAGCGTCAGAAGTCGAAGTCGCTTCTTTCAGCAGGAGGAAAATGTTTTCTTTATATGTCTGTAAATATAATGAAATATTTTTAAACATTGAAGTTCATCTTTTCATCTCCAGCTCACGTCCAGCTGCGTCTTCACATTCTGGGAGCTGCCTGATCAGCAAGAACCAACAGAAACGGACCGTCCAACTGATGGACGGAAGAAGAAGACCGAGAGCAGCAGAGATGGCCGACAGGAATGATGCGATCGGACCGCCGCTGCAGGATGAACCAACCACTGACCGACTGCTGAGGTCCAATAACTCCGGCCTCTCCACCTCTGCGAGGTAACCGTGATGGTAAATGTCAGAGAAATGTCAAAGCCTTCGGGGTTCGGAGTAAAGAGGCAGCTCAGGGGTCAGACCGGAGTCAACCGTTACCGCAGCGCAGCCTCCATCGTGTCAACGCTCTCCGTCGAGGCAGAAAAGGCCAACGTTGGATATTTAGCACAACATGGCAGCTCCGTCCTGAGGCCGGAGATTCACCTCTGATGTCATTCTGTAACACGGCGGCAAATATCAGCAGATCAGACAGAAGTGGAGCGAAGAGACGTTATAGACGACGACGAGGATGACGGATGTACGGACATCAGCTAACCTGGAAAACAGCTGATTTTATTCACGTCCACTTCAGATCGAAGGAAAGAAATCAAAACACAATAATCATTTTTATTTGTAGTAAATGAATGAATGATCGTACAACTAAAATAAACAGAATAAAGTAAATCAAAGTGAATAAAAATAAAATTAGACACGGTGACAGTGAACATTGGAGGAGCTAGCTGCTAACTTTAGCCTGAATACCTCCAGGTTGGTTATTCTTCTTTATCTTCAGCTAAACAAATTGATTGTCTTTCTATCACTCAGGATATAAAAGCAGGGAGAGTTTTAACACCCATCAAAGTTTATGTCCCTCGACACGGAGAACGGCCGACACGAAGGCCAAAGACCATCTGAAGGAAGGCTGGTCTGACAGCCAAAGAGGATTCTGGGTGTTTCTGCAGCGATCCTTCACCACACGACACCGTCAGCCTCAATAACAAAACACCAGCTGCTGCGATATTAACCCTGTAACGCCGTGCGTATCATATTTGATACACACATTTATGAGACCATCCCCTCGGAAAAATAAAAGAAAAAGAGACTGAAAAAATAAAGATACAGATGTTATAGATGACCAAGGAGAAGTTTTTGTTTCTGCCTGAATTGGGTGTAATGGCCGATGTAATAAATATGATATAAACAAAAAGGCAAATATGCTTCTTTTTTTTTTTTACATTTTGTTAAAAGGCCAAATAAAGACGTCAGATTGAAAAAAAAAAGAATTTTCTGTCCATTATTTCTCTGCTCAGGCTTTATAGGGTTAAGGACATTTGTTTTAACTCCACGGTTCTTAAGTATCTACGCAGACATCAGACTTGTAGAAGTCACATGACCATAAATCTCAATTTGGAGCTCAGGATTATTTTTGTTCATCAAAGAAACGTCCATCTGTCTTTTTCAGAATCCTCCTGTGGGATTAAAGAGAAAACACATTTGTTTCCTGGATTTGACAGCCAAATAAACTTTGCTCCGAACAGTCGTGCTCTGACTCTGACAGATGATGCCATTGGCACTTTTACAGCTCGGATTAAATATGGCCCCGGCGGCGTTGCTTTGTCATCACGCCGCAGCTCGTGCCAGACGGTCCACATTTGTGAGGATGGATGCTGGGACGATGACGGCCAGTAATAAAGGAGGAGGAGAGTTTGTGTGCAGGCCGGACTCTCAGCCTGCCGGCCAAATGACCGGCTGAGCGAGTGGCGGTAATGGCCCAGAATCTGATGCTGTCATGTCTGTAAATGGCTCGATCGCTCGTGTGTTTGGTGAAAAATGGCCGACATCTATCAGTGCGGAGTCACGGCTGTGACGGAGGGCAGACCTGTCTGAGCGGAGACCCGACAGCTCCACGCCGTGAATCCGATTAATGACCATACCAAGGAGGAAACAGTCTGTAATGAGACACCGAGCCGAGAAAACGGAACCTTCAGGAAAGTACAGTCTGATTCAGAGAAGCCAACATCCTGTTCTGACCCTCCCACTTCAGCGGAGGAGCTGCTGCTCTTCTGTCTTTATTGGCAGCTTAAACCTGTTTGGCTTCACCAAGTTTGATCCTCAGGAGAGTTCTCAAAGTGCAAACTCTGTAGGAAGTCGTGTTATCTGTGAGGTCGATCGGCTCACATATTCATGAGGAGCTTATTTTATCGATGTTCAGTTACGCTTGAAGAAGTGAGTCCAGGACCTGGACCGAGGTCTGCAGGAGATCCTGGATTTGTGTTTTGGTTGGAACTGAAGATCCAGAACAGGAACCTGTCGTCTGTTCTTGTTTTATGTGTTAAAACGAGTCATCATAAATTAGAAGAACTTCATTGATTCAGGAGTTAAAGTTCTTTTCCAACAAATAGAAAGTTTACACTCAGCAGCTCAGCACAGAAAGTGGCACTTTTAAAGAGGCCGTTGTTGTTTGATGGACGGCTGAGATGAACAGAAGATCGGTGACAATGCTGAAACTGTCTGAGCTTCATAATCAACAGATGAGACCATCTGCTGTGTTATGAGCGATCTGACCTAAATATGTGTCACTGAAAAGGATTCCATCTGAAACTAAATGCATGTGATTTATCTGTTCTATGTATTGATATGAATGTTTCTTTTAAAGTTGTTCTTTTACGGCTCAATCAGATCGTCTTTTATGGCCAATCAGTGATTAATGTTTTATTGGCCTTTGCTCTGTTGACTTATGGCTCATTGTGCCTCCAATAAATCATCCACTCAGTTTAATGATCTGAGCCGATGTGAAAGATGCTGCTGCTATAAAAACCAGAACACTTCACACCGGCCTGAAATATGAAGAAAAATACTAAGATTTTATGATAATGGGAAAAAAGCAAATATGCAAATATCAAAAAGTACAGAGATGAATTTCTTCTCTTTCGAGGTACTAAAGTTCGATAATTCTGCTGCTGCAGCGTTTACACATCGCTGTCAGCTGTTAACTATGAAAACTCTCATCATTCCTGTTATTTAAATCATCGTGAAGGTTTTTCAAGGAATTTTTTTAAAACCGTAGAAATAAATTCATTTTTAACATTTCCTATTTTTAGATTTGGCTTTTTCTGCCTTTAATCAGACAGAAAGTGGCTGAAAGGAAGAGAGGAAGGACCTGCAGCAAAGGTCGAACCCGGGACGCTGGTTGTACAAATATGTTTATTGAAGTCTATGGGAAAATGTCCCTCCTCCTCCCTTATATAGAAGTCTATGGGAAAATGTCTTTTGGGTTCAGCGGCGGGTCGGCCACTGCTCGTCATGGCGGCGGGGGGGCGAGGTGATGAACAACAGTCCAGGTGGGTGAAGTCACAGCGGTGAACCTTTGACTCTGATCTTTTCAAAATGAACAGCAGGGCTGCGCCTGGAGACGGTTACTAGGCAACAACAAGATGTGAGCGTTAGCTGCAACGTCTCTGCGGTTTCATGGAGGTGAACGGTGATGATTTCCTCAGAGACGACTTCGTCTCCGACTCCAAAAACAAACTGACGAGATTGGCAGATTACAATCGAGCTCCTTAACTTCCTTTAAATGTCTTCTTTAAAACACATTTCTATGTCCTAACTTTTGGTCCAATTCATCTTTTATTTACCTCGTCTTGTCCATAACTAACGTCTTCACAGCCTCAGAGCCTCTTTTGTTTCTGATTTGTGATGTTTTTCATTTAGTTTGTGCAGCTACTTTTCCTTTTGTCTTGTAACTTTGTGTAGAAAAGTCTCAATGTAAATGATTTAGTGTTATTGTGAACATGAGCAGGTTTTCCATTTGACAAAACTGAGAAAGTTCAGTTCTGCAACAGTCAGATTGTTTATTGGCAGTAAAAGTGATTAACACACAGTATTGGTGGGAAGTGGGCCGGGCCTAAATGTCACACATCATTCATGACATAAATCTATGTTTGAATTAGTCCAATGTGAAATCTGGAGTTTAATGTTAATCTGCATTCACATATTAACCTGATGAATAATAATATTTGAATCATTCAGCGATCGGCAGTTTGTGTCTCGTCACTTTGAGCGTTTAGACGAATATGGTGATTCCTTCGTGTCATTTCTGCTGAAGCACAGCGTGAACATCAGCTTCCATCTGCTCCGACATTTCCACAACTGACAATGAGGCTTTTTATTGCTCTACAACAAAAATCCGAAGTAAAACCAGCCCGTAAAATAAACAGTTTGTTGTTCCAAAGATTTTAACAGGAACAAGAGGTGAGCAACACCAGAACTGGAGGATCAGGACTGACGGGACCTGACGGACTAGAGACTTCAGTCGTAACCCAAAGCACCCTCTGGTCCAACCTTCCAGAATAACAGGAACGGTGATTAACGTCAGAGTTCATATCAGTCAGACAAACTCAGGCTGAACTTTCTTCGACCTTTTCATGGGAGACGGCCGCCGCTTGGCCTTGTTGTGGTTATTAACCCGTCAGGCTGACTGATCCCTGACAGCACACACACACACACACACACAGGTCAACTCAAATCCACACTTCAGGTATGCATGTTGTGCCTCTAAGTCAAACTGGGCCGGAGCTCATACCGGAGCTGGACCAGTACTGAGACGTAGATCTCAGCATGTGGAGCTGCTGTTCATCTCTTTGGTTTTGAAATGATCTGGATTTGCTCCGGTCCTCTCAGGGAAAGTTCTGGTCCCAGTGGAGCTGGAGGATAGAGATGA
The DNA here is from genome assembly GCA_034769265.1 of Remorina albescens. Classification (NCBI taxonomy): domain Eukaryota; kingdom Metazoa; phylum Chordata; class Actinopteri; order Carangiformes; family Echeneidae; genus Remorina; species Remorina albescens. The sequence continues at coordinate 29,953,614 of CM068479.1, forward strand.
TGAAGTTCCTCTACAGAACGGCTGTTGTGCTGCTGCAAATGAGTTAAACCCATCCTTTTGTAGTTGGGTTGATGCGTGACCCCCCCGCTAATCCTGAGCCTCATGATAGGTCGCAGTACATCATCAGAATTTCAGGATCAGTTGTGATTGCTGATGAAGTTTCGAGGGAGAAAAAGAAAACGACTGCGACTGAAGCTTGAAATGAATTCTGGGACTTTGAGACACAAAGCGTTCCAGAGATGACGGACTGAGCTGGAGCCGGTTCAGTGTTTCCTCCTGAATCCTTCTGAGTCATCACTGGGAGAAGAGCAGCTGTGACATTACCGTCCAGGGGTCAGGGGTCAAGGGTCAGGGGGGCGATCCAGGTTATTGGTCAGGACGGATTCAAGCGCACCTCATCAGCTTCTGTGGGGAGGTCAAAGGTCAAACGATGGTAGACATGATTCAGGGAACTTCTTCAAATTGGGCACAAACGTTCAGAAAGATAAATGGATGGATGAAGGTCGAAGGTCAAAGGTTAAGCTCAGAGTGACCTCAAAACACTGACAACATTTCACACTGATGGTTCTAATTGTTACGACTTCATGGTCGGATCGTCAGCATGAACATGAACCGTCCTCTCTGTCCACGAACGAAGCAGATCAGTATTCAGTCAGCGTCCAGCTGCAGCAAAGTAAACTGGGAGAACAGCAGCCAATCAGAGCCAGACGCCGAACGTCGCTGTAATATCTGTAATTTTCTGGTTCCACATCGTCTCCTTCCTGATTCCTCAACATTAAGACAATTATTCATAATTGTCTTCATCTCCTGACAGAAAGAATCAAACAGCTTCGGTCCACTGCGTCACGATTCAGCTCAGACGGTCACATGACATCAACATTCAGGAAGTGGCAGCGTTATAATAAACATACACACTGTCCGCTGGGAATATAATTAAAGTCTATAAACTTTATTCATTAAGACATTCTGCTCTCACTTTCAAATACTTTTAGTAGCTTTGGCAATTTCCTAAACTGCTGAAAATCTCCATCGGGTAATTACAGAGCAGTTTAATATAAAATCCATCAAACTGCTGGATAATCTGATCGTTGCGTTCAGACCAAACTGCATCTAAACATCTCCGCTGCTGTCAAAGCTGAAGAGAAGCCAAAAGACGTCCAGCTTCTCCTCTGTGTTGAACACAGTAACTAGATCAGGTGGATCTGCTCTGCTGTTCCTGGGTCAGTGCTTTGGAAACAGACGGCGGGAGGTGAAGGGAAAGGTGACAGCAGAGCTGTGTCTCACTGCAGCCGCTTTGGAAACCAATGGATGTCTTTTTTAAAAGGTCTCCTGCTGACAGAAGTCGTTTCTCTTTGTCACTTTTGCAGAGACAAAGCAGAAAGGGTAAAGATTTCTGCAGGAGTTTGTGTAAAGTGTCTCTACTGTCGCTGCTGCTGTTAGCTCATTTCTGCTGTGAACGGACTTCACCTCCTTCACTGTTTTCGGTACATCAGCAGATTTGAATGATCTCTGAATATATGGCATGAATATAACAAGCTGAGGAACAACATCTGTTTGAGGTTGATCTGGTCTTCAGAGGTCCAGGTCCAGGAGTCCTGGTACTGGTCCTGGTGTGGCAAAGAAGCGCCATCGATCTGGTTCTCTTCTGATTCACGATCAAGTTTTTTTTGTATTTTTAGTTTTAATTTTGTTGCCTAACTCCTTTTTTTGACTTTTGATTTGATAAATGTACTAAATTCAGGTAGTTGGACAGTTTGTGCAGGACTCCGGACAGGAAACGGCAGCTCCGCCTCCTTGGTCTAGATTCTGGACTGTCGGGGTTTAACTCGAGCGGCAAAATCCACGCTGGGATGAGCGCCACCACTCCTGATCAGACCTGCTGGAAATTAGCCACGCCTCGAACTTAAGGCCCGCCCCCATATCTGTATACAAACTCCATATTTAGCAGTATGGTTATCACTGCAGTCTGTAAAAGGCCAGGACTGCTGGACATAAACGTCCTCTTTGGAGAGACAGCATCACCGACGTCCCGTCAACAGACCAACAGGCGTATTCTATCAGCAATGTCTTTAAAAACTCATTAAAGGCTTAAATCTGCTGCTTCTCCCACAAACATTTATTCTGAGCTGCTTCCTTCGTTCCCTCTGCTCATATTTCTTGACTTTCTAACTTTGTGTGCATCAGTGTGGATCCAGACAAAAACAACAAACACCACCCCCACTGTTTCCAACACTCCACACAAAACAAACACACACTTTCTCTGTGTGTTTGACACATGGAGATGTTTGTTCGCTTCACTCCTCCGGGCTTTTGTGTGGAAATAGGAATCTTCAAATATTTATAAAAGCAAAAAGGGTTAAATACGTGGAGGAAAAACAGAATGGTTCTTTATGTTGGAAGTTTCTTTGTGCGTTTTAAACAGACACTGAGTCACAATCTGCTGCGTTGGTCTGTCGGACCCAATCCCCTTTTTCACTGGTCAACGTTCAGCCATTGCTACGGTGGGCTAAGAGGGACATTTCACCGCTGCCTCCATCAGGAAGGATCCAGCCAGACGTGTTCGAGTCCATCACTTCATGTACGTCTTCGTTGATCACCAACTTTTCCACCTCAGGTTGGAAAAAACACAGTATGTAAATTTTTCCATCCAACATTTAGAACAAAAACAGGTAGATGGAAACACATCAGACATCAGAGGTCTGCGCGTGCACACACAGTTATTGAGCTGTTACATGTGTAATCTCCTCACACCCAATTAATGCCTCCTGTGGAAGGAGGCCAGATTGGTGAAAAAATGTGTTTTGACTCAGATGTGTCTGTGGCCCCTGAAGCCTCAGCAGGAGAGTGTGTGTGTGTGTTTGTGCATGTGTGTGTGTGTGTGTGTGTGTGCATATGTGTGTGTGTGTGTGTGTGTGTGTGTGTGTGTGTGTGTGCATGTGTGTGTCCCGTCAAGCTGTTCTCTGTCCAGACTTCATTAGACAGCGATCTCTAATTTGCCTCGAATGGCAACTAAAAATTCATGCTTCTGGTTTTGGTTTCATTTTGATGTGTCCTGTACTGCTAATGGATAATTGTTAACCCTGTGTGTGTCTGTGTGCGTGTGTGTGTGTGTGTGTGTGTGTGTCTGTGTGTGTGTTGCCCAGTCACGACCGATGTCAGCAGTAATGACTTCAGCTGATAAAACAGATTCATTGTGGTGTTGAACTCGAGGCCAATCAGAAGGCTAATGAAGCCTGCGGCTTAACGAGCAGCCGAGGAAAGACGAGAAAGTCTCGAGGCAACTGACCTTGAAAAGTTTGTCTTGTAACTGCTGTCCAGACACACACACACACACACACACACACACTTTGACTGAATTAGCTGACATCTTCTTCATTCATTCATCCATCTTCTCTTATCTGTTTCCGGGTCACGGGGGGTTCTGGAGCCAATCCCAGCTCGGCGGGGTCACCCTGGACAGGCCACAGTCCATCACAGGGCCAACACACAGAGACAGACACAACCTTCTCGTTGTGAGGCAACAGCACTAACCACTATGCCGCCGTGCTGCCCGCCGCCTTCTTCATTTAGAACATAAATAACAGCAGTGAGTGTTTTGAACGCAGCTCTTTGCTAACAGGACAGTTAGACAGGAGTTTCTACACACTGTCACTACGAGAGGACGAGGACAGCCAGTTAAATCTCCTGGACGACAAAAACATCAACATGTTTTCCTTCATGGCCAGAAATATCCCATGATTCATTTCAGTCAGCAAACAGACCGTTAAATATCAGATCGTCTCTGAAGCTGGACCGATCACGTCATGCCACAAAAAGGCTCCTCCTCCATCTTTGATAGTGACGTCTAGAGTCACGTCTCTACGTCGGACGCTCCTATTGGCTCCAGTGGTTGATGTCACAGCCAATCAGAGTCTCTGGATCAGTCCTGTATGTTTCTGAGTTTAGTGTGTTGACAGAATAAAGACAATCAGATATTTGGAGCTTTAGAGCTACAGAGAACAGATTCTGAGTCACAAATACAATCAAGTGATTCTGAACATGTGGAGACTTTTTTAAAAAGAACACATGCAGAGAAAAAATCCTGTGAAGTTTTAAAGTGGCTCTTGAGAACGAGGACAAAATCGAGAGTATCAAACAGCTCTTTGGGGTCAACGAATATAAATGTGCCATTGTGGATTCTCTGCAGTCTGTCAGACATTTCATTTCTGTGTGGAGGCCACAGCAGCTGCGTGGCAGAGCAATAAAAGAAGCTTCACGAGCTGCTCATAACTCTTTACCAAGTTTGAAGGATCTCTGGGGAAATGTCTCCTGACCGAGCCGGCGGTGGCGGATCAACGCTGACGGGGAAACAAGCTCACTGAGCTGCTGTGAGACATGGGGGGGGGGGGCGGGGCTTAAGTGCTGAGTGTCTGCCGCCTGCTCACTTCTGACGAGAAAATGATTGCTCCCATGTTTGAATTACATGCACAGCTGCTCAGCAGGTAACATCTGATGGCTGCTCAGGTGAGCAGGAGGACGTTGGCCTGGGGGGGAGGGGGGGAGGGGGGGGGGGACCCATACACTGTCAGTGTTGGACCGTTAGTGCCTGATGGGAGTTTATTAAACACAGTGAGGAGCTAACAGAGTACTGAACCATCAGGGGGCGACTCCACAGGTCTGAAATAAAGTCTGAAAGACTTAAGGACACAACCAGACCGCCTCTAATCCTGGACCAGGACTGTGGGCCTACATTCACTATAAACACCATCAGGGGGCGACTCAACTGACTGAAGTCTATGGGAAAATGTCCCTCCTCCTCCTTTATACTGAAGTCTATGGGAAAATGTCCCTCCTCCTCCTTTATACTGAAGTCCATGGGAAAATGTCCCTCCTCCTCCTTTATACTGAAGTCTATGGGAAAATGTCCCTCCTCCTTTATACTGAAGTCTATGGGAAAATGTCCCTCCTCCTCCTTTATATTGAAGTCTATGGGAAAATGTCCCTCCTCCTTTATACTGAAGTCTATGGGAAAATGTCCCTCCTCCTCCTTTATACTGAAGTCTATGGGAAAATGTCCCTCCTCCTCTTTATATTGAAGTCTATGGGAAAATGTCCCTCCTCCTCCCTTATATTGAAGTCTATGGGAAAATGTCCCTCCTCCTCTCTTATATTGAAGTCTATGGGAAAATGTCCCTCCTCCTCTCTTATATTGAAGTCTATGGGGAAAATGTCCCTCCTCCTCCTTTATGTTGAAGTCTATGGGAAAATGTCCTTCCTCCTCCTTTATATTGAAGTCTATGGGAAAATGTCCCTCCTCCTCCCTTATATTGAAGTCTATGGGAAAATGTCCCTCCTCCTCTCTGATGAGTTTATGGTCTCAGTCTCTAGTTTACAGTCTTCAATACAACATGATGTTCATTTTTTAAATGATGCTCCATTTAGAGGAAGGAGGGGAGGGGTTAGGGGGCGGTGACTGACAGACTGTTCCACCCAATCAGGACAGAGTCCAGAGCAGGTCAGATCCACCTTCTCCAAACAAACAGTTTATTCTGGTTAAAAAAATGGCCAACAAATTCTAAACTGGAGGTTTCAAACCAGCGGCTCTTAGACCTGAACCTCTAGATCCCGGTCCAGGACTCCTGAGGACCCGTTTTCAGTTGCTTGAGAAAATCAGAGGGACTGAAGGCAAAAGGACGCTTTAGACATTTTCAGCAGCTCCCCGTTTTTCCATCAAATGAGAGTTTTACTTTAATTGAACCCGTCTCAAAGTGAGGATCTGCAGCTTTTATCTGCAGGAGTGTTAATCAGTGTGAGCGGCTCCTTTGTGCTGCCTGCAGAGCAGAGCCATACAAAAGCTGATGATCCTGAGTGATTGACCTCGCACTGCAGTTGGAGAACGGCCTTCAGTCGGGGCCGCGACTCGTTTTTTTCTGGAGCTTTATTCGATTGGTCCGTCAGGAGTCCGGCTGCTGTGAGCAGCGTTCAGCTCTTCCTCGGTGATGATACTGCATCATGTTTAGTATTCAGAGAGACACCATTTCATAATCACTCGCATTATGGAGTCACAAAATTAATTAAAGTCGACCTTTTGGAGCCGGCAATTAAGTAGGACGTCTTTACTCTTTTAAATCAAAGGCTGTGAGTTTAAAAGCTGCGAAATGCAGATCAATAACTCTGAGTTATTATGAGCTGCAGGTGGGAACGAGCCTGAATTCAAAGACAGGAGGAGTAACGTTCACTGAATGAACCCGGTTCAAAGGTTTCATGTCCTGTAACAGCCAGAAGGAATGAATTGTTGGACTTCTAATTAAGACGTTTAGCTGTTTGATCCCCGACTCCTCCCATTACTGGACAGGCCTCTGGCCTGTGGGGGGAGGGGTGGATACGGGCCAATCACAGGCTGCGAGTGGAAAAGAGATCAGCCTTTTTTGGCGTTTTACCGTGAAATTCACTTTTTGGCAGCAACGTGAATGTCATGAATGGTTGGAGAGAGACAGGAGAGGAAAGTTTGCACCTCCTTCTTTGAAGGTTTTCTACCTCAATCAAGAGAACCATTTTTTACAGTTTCAGTAATGAAGAGATGGAGCAGCTGGTTCTCGGTTTCCTCTCACTTCAGAAATAAGTCAAAATTTAACATCAAATGTAACTGAAATTAAAACAATAGTCACGTTTGAGGATGTGTATATTTTTAGAATCACAGGATCATAAAAATGATATCAAAGCCGCCGTTTACAGGAAAAAGGAGACGAGGTGAGTTCATCTTAATTATACTGCAGCTTTAATGACTTCCTGAACAGAATCACAAAAACAAACTTGACTTCACGTTCGTCTGAACTGAAGAATCAAAATCAACGAAGCTGTTCGTGAGAACGTAGTTTGATTTCTGAGACTTTGGATCGTTGGATTGTTGGGTGTTTTCTTTAAGGGCGGCGGCGGCAGACGGGGCCGATGTGGGCGTGGCCTCCTGCTGATGGGCGGGCTGAGGTTGAGCTCCTCTTTGTGTTTGTGTTTCCCTCCTTCATTAAAAGTCCATTACAGTCCCGCTAATGGAGCCTTAATGAGGACGAGCGGGCAGGTCGCCCTTCGTATGCGGCTCGGGGGAAACTCATCGCTGCCTGATTCTGGATCCGGCCGTTCGGCGACGACGGCGATGTGAACGGTCGACGGAGCAGATTCACAGATTCTGTGTTGGAGAAGGCAGCGACTCCCTGGAGGAGCACACCTGACCTTGGAACGTGAAAGCTGCTCCGGCCTCAAAACACCTTTTCAAGTGCAGAAAATTCTCGTCCTCAGCAGCCGCATTAACATGCACGCCGGCAGCCGGGGGCGCTTCGACCTTCTGAGCAATAACCTGCTGACGGTGACTGTGACCAAACCGGCTCAATGAGGAAAGTCGAGCTGCTCCTCAACTTCTGCCGCTCTTTGTGAATTCTGAATGAAACGAGCTTTGTGAAGATTTCCCCCTCCCTGCTGCCGATTCAGTGACCGGCTCCATGAAATCTAGTGAAATGAGGAGCAGAGCTCACTCCAGGAGAGACAGAATCCAGCTTCAATCGGCTTCCTTCCCTCCAGCTGAACTTCCTGCTGGAGGGAAGGAAGCCGATTGAAGCTTCGAAGGTGGAAATGACGAGACGACCTGAGAAACACGAAACATCGAACCTCTGAATGCCTTAAATCTGTTTTCATACCTTCACTGTCAAAAAGACTACAATGTCACAATGTCACTGTCCCCAGACCTGGACCTGGACCTGGTCCTGGACCTGGACCTGGACCTGTCCCCGGACCTGGACCTGTCCCCGGACCTGGACCTGGACCTGTCCCCGGACCTGGACCTGTCCCCAGACCTGGACCTGGACCTGTCCCCAGACCTGGACCTGTCCCCGGACCTGGACCTGGACCTGGACCTGGGCCTGGACCTGGACCTGTCCCCGGACCTAGACCTGGACCTGTCCCCAGACCTGGACCTGGACCTGGACTTGGACCTGTCCCCAGACCTGGACCTGGACCTGTCCCCGGACCTGGACCTGGACCCAGACCTGGACCTGGACCTGGACCTGTCCCCAGACCTGGACCTGGACCTGGACCTGTCCCCAGACCTGTCCCCAGACCTGGACCTGGACCTAGACCTGGACCTGGACCTAGACCTGGACCTAGACCTGGACCTGGGCCTGGACCTGTCCCCAGACCTGGACCTGGACCTGGGCCTGGACCTGTCCCCAGACCTGGACCTGGACCTGGACCTGAGGCTGGACCTGTCCCCAGACCTGGACCTGGACCTGGGGCTGGAACTGTCCCCAGACCTGGACCTGGACCTGGACCTGGACCTGGGGCTGGACCTGTCCCCAGACCCGGACCTGGGGCTGGACCTGTCCCCAGACCCGGACCTGGACCTGGACCTGGGGCTGGACCTGGGCCTGGGGCTGGACCTGTCCCCAGACCTGGACCTGGACCTGTCCCCGGACCTGGACCTGTCCCCAAACCTGGACCTGGACCCAGACCTGGACCTGGACCTGTCCCCAGACCTGGACCTGGACCTGTCCCCGGACCTGGACCTGTCCCCAAACCTGGACCTGTCCCCAGACCTGGACCTGGACCTGTCCCCAGACCTGGACCGGGACCTGGACCCTGGTCTCAAGAGGCTTAAACCTTCATTCTGTCTAATGACTATAAAGAGAAGTCAGATTATATTGAAGTCTATGGGAAAATGTCCCTCCTCCTCCTTTATATTGAAGTCTATGGGAAAATGTCCCTCCTCCTCCTTTATATTGAAGTCTATGGGAAAATGTCCATCCTCCTCCTCAGTAAAAGTTTTCCTGATGAGTTTATGGTCTCAGTCTCTAGTTTACAGTCTTGAAAATGAACACAACATGATGTTCATTTTTTAAATGATGCTCCATTTAGAGGAAGGAGGGGAGGGGTTAGGGGGCGGAGCTACTGTGTGACTGACAGACAAACCTAAACTGCAGAAAATGAGTCCATGTTCTCCCGTTCATCCACTCAGATATCCGATCAGGATCTGAATTCCTTCCTTGGTTAATTCCCAGCCATCGGCTCAGTCCCTCCTCCCGGTTTAGTTCTCTTCCCGATCTTCGGATCTCCCTCTCTGCAGCTGAAATCACATTAAGCTCTAATAGGCATCTTAGAGCAGCACCCACAGCACCACGGGCCATTACCTGCTCCACTTTAAGAAGAAGATCTGCTCAGTAATGGCTGCCCGTTACTGGATATTAAGGCACCTGCCTTCCGGCCACAGCCGGTAATGTTCAAAGAGAACGGCATATTATCCAGATCTCCACGGGGGGGCTGTAAGAGACAAAGCCACTGATTGTCGAAGACCCTGAGCTGTCTTCACTGAGTCAAAACCAAAGAGGACGGAGAGGATCGACCGAACAAGTAAACACATGTAGCTCAGATCTGGATCAGACTCTTTGAGTTTAGTTTTCTGTTTTTGGGACATTTGAATCTTTTTCCTTCATCATGTTGTCTTCCAGTCTCCTCGCGTCGTCCCTGCTGTGGACACGTCCTGTATACCATCCTGGGACTCTGCAGGCCGTCAGCTCTACGTGGACTCAGACTCTCCTCTTTATATTCTCAGCACCGTCTGACTGTTGTGGTGGATATTTTATATTCCCTGCTTGTGTTTAGAAATCCACCTCAGCTGCAACATGAGCTCGGGATTAAACTGAGAAGCAGAGTAACTGGAACACAACAGACGTGTCTCGTACGACATGTTAAATCTAAATAAACCCTTTGAACGAGGCGACTCCCTGTAACAACAGAAAAACACCAACAAACAGGATCGGCAGAGTTTCAGTTTGAAATAGCAGTTTGATGAATAGTCGTGTGCCGTGCACCTTCATCTCTGTTTTATTTACTCTAAAGCAGATATCAGACGGTTACTGAATATAAGTCATCGGTGCAGACGCTTCTGAGGATCAGCTGGTATATCTGAGGACTCTTTCTGTTCGTTCTGAGAGTTTCATTGGATCAAGAGAAAACACGACTGTCAGTTTTACTGTTGGTTCTTACAGAGATTAAACTTATTCAACAGAGCAGCCTCTAAATTCAGCCCCGAATTTAGAGGAAAGGGACGAATAAACTCTGACAAACGTTATTTAGAACATTTAATAATGACAGTTGCACTAAAACTGTTGGTTCAGTGAAACCTCCTGAGCAGATGAAGGATCTGATCTCAAATATAGGTCCCATTTCCCTGAGACCTACTCAGGTTCTGCTGGTCTGGGTTCTGTCTACACACGTTTGGCCTTCACACTAGTTTCTAACTGATGGAGCCAAACTTGTTTCAATTTAACTTCTAAACTGTAAATTGTCTCTTTAGAGAAACAACAACAAAAAAAAACAGGAAACATTCACCAAACTTCCTCTAATGATGTTTCCTTTGCGAACGCTTGGTTTGTGGGAACTGGGTGCGCAAATATTCTTTTCTGACCTTGTCTGAGTTTTTCTCTGGAAATAAGAAGTCAGCCTGTGAGATTTTATAATGCAGCAGAATACGTGGAGGGAATGAACTGTATTCATGCAAACTGAAAATACCAGTTTCATTCCCATTAAACTAGAAACTAGAGTGAGAGCAAATGATTCTCCTGTGGTGAGTTTAGTTTAGAGGTCTACAGTGAGTTTCTGGTTTCATTCACACACACACACGCACGCACGCACGCACACGCACACACACGCACGCACACACACACACACACACACACGCACACACGCGCGCGCGCGCATATAAACAAATGGAGCATCATTTAAAAAATGAACATCATGTTGTGTTGAAGACTAAACTAGAGACTGAGACCATAAACTCATCAGGAAAACGTTTACTGAGGAGGAGGAGGGACATTTTCCCATAGACTTCAATATAAAGGAGGAGGAGGGACATTTTCCCATAGACTTCAATATAAAAGAGGAGGAGGGACATTTTCCCATAGATTTCAATATAAAAGAGGAGGAGGGACATTTTCCCATAGACTTCAATATAAAGGAGAAGGAGGTGGGACATTTTCCCATAGACTTCAATATAAAGGAGGAGGAGGAACATTTTCCCATAGAATTCAATATAAAGGAGGAGGAGGGACATTTTCCCATAGACTTCAGTATAAAGGAGGAGGAGGGACATTTTCCCGTAGACTTCAGTATAAAGGAGGAGGAGGGACATTTTCCCATAGACTTCAGTATAAAGGAGGAGGAGGGACATTTTCCCATAGACTTCAGTATAAAGGAGGAGGAGGGACATTTTCCCATAGACTTCAATATAAGGGAGGAGGAGGGACATTTTCCCATAGACTTCAGTCAGTTCAGTCAGTTGAGTCGCCCCCTGATGGTGTTTATAGAGAATGTAGGCCCACAGTCCCGGTCCTGGATTAGAGGCAGTCTGGTCGTCTCCGTCAGTCTTTATCTGCAGCTCTGCTCTCTGATTGGCTGTCAGCTCTGAGGTAATTTGGGCGGTGGACCTTTAAAGCTTTCAGATTCAGAGGCTGCGTTTAAATTAATGAGGTTTGATTAATGAGGCACTTTTCATCCAGCAGAGTAACACAAAGTGCTTTACAAACAAAAGTGATAAAAACAGCCACACACACAAATTTATACACAGAGCACGAAGTGATAAAACAACACAACAATAACAGGAAGTGAAGCGACATCATCATGAATCTCATGAATTTGAATTTGCACCAAAGAAAAAAAGACTGGAAAGCGAAAGGTGGAAAAAAAATAAAATCGGTAGACAAACTTATAAAAGTAAAATAATAAGATGCTGAAAGAGGATACATGTGGAAGAAAACCAAAAATAAAAGTTTGAGTAAAATAAATAACCAGAAATAAAACTAAAAAATGAATTTAGTGTCTGAAACGCTTTCTGTTTTTATGTATAAAATTGAATTTAAATGTCGGAATAAAGAGGTCGGACAGTTTTTTTTTTCTCCCTTTAGGTCGAATCCAGAGGTCAAAGGTTGGCAGGATAAATTAAACGGACTAAAACCATCAGTTTTTTTGTTTGTTTTTTTTTATACGGCAGTAAAAGGATGTGAAATCCTGAGGACTCAGTGAAGCTGGATTTTGTTCCTCCTCTCCGCCCGTCCTCAAATCTCCCATCTGGATGAAGCTCAGGCGGACAGGAGGGGACAGGGGACACCTGCAGGGGGGCTGATGGGAAAAGTGGCTCAGATCCTCAGAAACAGACGTGGCTCAGTGAAGAGCCAGGAAAACGTCTGACAGTTCAGATGTGATATAAATGTGACGATGAAGACGAACAGGAGACGGAGCTGTAGGGGTGGGAAAAAAAAAAAAAATCAATTCATGTAGGAATCGGGATTCTTATCTTCTAAGATTCTGGATCGATTCACGAAAATCTATTTTTAATGAACCTTTCCTCCGTCTCTCTGCGCGCCCTCGCAGGCTTCTGTACACGGCGTTGCAGCAAGCTGTGTTAAGCTAGTTATTGTTAGTTGCTACAAACAACAACTCTCGCCGTCGGCTCTTTGGAGGAGCAAGAAATTCAGCCAGTCCCGTCTTCGCTGAGTCGAGAATCGATTTTGAATCGAATCGTGACCCTAAAAATCGAAATCGAATCGAATCGTGAGATACCCAAAGAGTCACATCCCGACTGAGCTGGATCACCTTTCCCACAAAACAGGACACTTCCTCTCTGGATCCGTTCAGGACTGAGGAGGACTCGGGGACGTTGGACCCGTTGACCTCATCTGCTGCTGGAAACAGATCAATAAGACAGCAGGAGCACAGCAGGACACCGCCGCCTACACCGCCATCGCTCCGCTGCTGAGGCGCAGGAAGTCCCACCGACTGATGGAAGGAAGAAGGCAGTTCCTTCTTTTCACAGGCTCGAACCAAAGAAACGTTTAATTAGAGATATAAAGAGAAACGTACTGAAGAATTCCAGGTGGAACGAAGGAAAAGAGGGAGTGAAGGTGAGAGCGGCAACACAAACTGGGGAAAGAAGAGCAGATGGTGCTTTATCTCCGCTTACAGAACGGCATCACTTTACCAACTAATTTAATCAAATCCACACAAAACTGCAACAGATCCATTTGGATACGGCCTCGGAGAAGAGCCGAAGGCCACGACGGGCGTTTTTTATCGCTGTGAAGGAGAATGTTGTTCCATTAATCTCCTCTGGCAGCCCTCAGCCTCAGATCGAAGCCGGCGATGAGACGCTCCGACGGCTGCCGAGCAAACCGAGCGGCCTATCATCGCAGCAGGAGGATCTGAGGGGATGAAGGCTCGGACGGTCTGATGTGGATCACATCGCTGATGGAGGAGACGGGAAGCGTGAATCATCCGGCTCAGTTATGATGAAGAGTGAGTCATAAAATCTGAGCGGCAGCTCGGAGGGAAACAGGAAACTTTGTGTCAATAAAACAAACTGCATCAGATGTCAGAGAGCACTGGAACACATCACTCCTGTCAGCAGCTGCTTGGGTTTTTGAAAAGGGGGGGCTGCTGGTCTCAGAACAGTTTGACTGGAGGACAGGAAGTGATTATTTTGCAGCCTGATAGGACAGTTAGACTGATGGACCTTCTTCAAGGTCAAACAGGAACAAACAAACAAACTGCCTCCTTCAGGAGCGTCCAACCTGTGAGCAGTGACATCATCCCCTCCGGCAGCTGCCATTTTGAAGCCTCCAGTTCAGTTGGTACTGTCGGCCATCTTGTTTGAAAGCGTATTTGGAGGTGAAGGCGGAGCTGAGGAGGAGTGAGGGGTGGAGATGACCTGCTCTTCAAAATACAGACTGAGACCATAAACTCATCAGGAAAACGTTAACTGAGCTGATAAATCAGGGAGGAGGAGGGACATTTTCCCATAGACTTCAATACTATCACATTTTTAAGCTCTTCAACTGTCATTTTTCTAAAGTTTCATAAGCAGTCAATAATTTCTATTGATTCCTGCTGACTTGTCTTCAAATTAAAAGTACTTCCTGTCTCCTGCTGGTCAGTGACCTTCAAACGTTTTTGTCTTCATCCTCAGTCTCCCTCCAACATACGTGTCATTTCCATTAACGCTAATCATATCTGTCATGCAGCCCATTAGCAGCTTCCTGGCGCTGAGCAGGAAGTGTGGAAACGATAAAAGGAAACAGAACATTAGAGCGGAGGATTTTTGAACAAGTGCCTGCTGCTCAATTACACAACTGAGAGCAGAAGGAAGCCGTTAAATCCACGAGGTGCTGCGGACGAGAACAAAATGATCTGAGGCCCAACAAACTCATCCAACGGGAACCAATTAAGTCATCAGAAGGTCGACACCAAGTCCAGAAATGAGCCATTAAAGGGAATTATTTGAAGTATAAGGAGATAAAAATGCAGATAATAAAGTTCTAATGGAAAAAGTCTCAGAAAATAAACGACACTGTCAGAGGACCGAGGAAAGCCTGCGGACCCCACAGAGGAAAAGATGGCTGCTCACAGCAGCACAGTTTGAGGATATATTGATTATAGATAACACCTGACTGATTTTATCAGAAGGTAGATTTTTCAGTATGATGAAATCAGCTGAAGTTGAGCTGATTCCGAATATGGGGAGACATTTTTCAAAATAAAATAAGAAACAGAAAGAGTGAAGTGTTTTTTATTTCCCAGTGAGAGGAACTCAGACTGAACTTGAACAGACAGCTGCAGCATCTCAACTTCACTTCTTTAATTGTCTGCGGATTTCAGCCCTCATGAGCCACTGAAGGGGTAAGAGGCATCCAGAGCAGGGGTGAAGGCGTGGGGGGGGGCTCGGCGGGGGTCCAGGCAGGAGGTTTATCCTGGGTAGAAAACCAGGTTTTATAGAAGCTGCAGTTTGTCTTTGATTGTTTGGGTTAATTTGGCAGTTTCACAGGACAAAGAGCAGAATGTTGGGGAGTTTCGCTGCAGTCAGCTGACCTGCTCTCAGTGAACGAGCTGCAGAGGGAGGGAGGGCTTATTTCAATGGAGGTAAAAAGTTCATGATTTTAATTACGACACTGGCGCCTAAGCAAGTGGAACAAACGCAGCCTTTTTTATTCTGAAAGTAGAAAACTTTGCTCCAACACTCTTCATTAAAAAGTTGAATTGGTGGCGATCGTTGCACGCAGATGTTACGATATACAGATGCCACTAAACACCTCACATGTCGGCCATCTTGATTAGGCCGTTTTCTGAGCGGTGGATCAGGTCTTCGCCGAAGATTTGAGCAGTATGGTTGTTATTGTGTCATCTCTCATAACGAGGGGCCTTTGGGGGCCTCTGGAGAGCCCATTTAGCATTTTACACAAATCTAACCCAGAGACAGTGTTTTAAGTAATGAAATATAGACAATTTCTTCAGTTATAACTGAAAACTTTAATGCTCCCACACATTTAAGCAAAAACATAAAACAATGAAACATACATCCCACAACTTTGGTGGAAATATCAAACCCACTGTAACCTTTTTCATTTCTTCTATCCCCATGCTCTTTGGTTTTCCACCCATTACTGACATCTCCATTGAACTACATGATAGTCAACCTCTTTGTGTTGAGCTCAGTGAGTGACTCTCCTTTGACTTAGCACTCAGACGGCCGCTTCACTGGTTGGGGGCGTGCATTATTAGTGACCCCCTCTGAGAATTTTCCCAATGAAATGTTCCTTTTTATTCCAAAAAAAAAAAAAAAAGACCAGGGTCCGCTCTCTGCAGAGGGGTCCAGTCTCTTGTCTCGTCTAGTCTGGTCCGGTCTAGTCTCTAGTCTCTGGTCAGGTCTAGTCTAGTCTCTGGAGGGGTCCAGTCTCTAGTCTCTGGTCAGGTCTAGTCTAGTCTCTGGAGGGGTCCAGTCTCTGGTCTAGTCTGGTCTGGTCCGGTCTAATCTCTGGGGGGTCTGGTGTCTCGTCTAGTCTGGTCTAGTCTGGTTCCTTGCTGTAGCCCAGTCCATCATTTGTTTCCAATTAACCTTGTTCAGGTGCCGCCGCTGGGATTTGAACCGCGCCCACTACGCTCCAGTCACCACATTCATTCATTCATTCATTCATTCATTCATGGTTAGGGGGGCGTGCAGTATTAGCGACCCCTGCGGAGCATTTTCCCGACAGATGCGTTCCTTTTTATTACGGAAAAAAAAAACAAACTTTTATGCACGATGTCGGCCAGTTCTGTTATTCCGTGTTATAATGTCTAATTCTGTGATCACGGATTTTATAGGGCCCTATTTACCGAATGCCCGGGAAGACCGAGCTTGACATGAGCTTCATAGTGTGCAAGGTTTGCAAAATGAGGAACCCATTAAACCCTTTAACTGCACTATTTTTTTTATAAAGAGACACTTTTATTTTTGTTACTTAAGCAATATGTGAAATTGCTTTTATGCAACAATTCCATTTAAGCATGGATAAATGTTTAAAACCTAATAAATGTGAAAAAGTCACTTTAATGTCTCCAGTTCATTCTGTCAGACCGGAGCAGATCATGAGGATCCTTTGCACACATATAGATTGAAGCAGAAATCATTATGAATCAAACGGTTTTTAATCGAAAATCAACTTTGAATCGAATCGGGAGATAGTAAAAGATTCCCGCCCCTTATCACTACGTTCAGGAAATGACTTGTTGAAATGAACGTTGACTTGATTCTGAGTGACCTCCAACATTTTTATCTCTGTGAAACACCGATCAATAACTGATCACCTGCACAGACACACTCTGTTATTTTGTCTTTTAGTCTCGTCCACGCTGCTCCGAGGAGTCGGCGAGCGTTACCGTGGTAACAGGGACACCACGTCCCCATCGCTCAGAGATATTCGACAACTGTCGAATATCTCTGAGTGTGTCCTCACAGTCCTGAATGAGACGAAGAGCCTCTGACTCATGGAGATGCATAATTACACAAATTAAATGAAACAGAGCTCAGAGCCAAGGACAGATCTGATCGGACACAACTCCACCCATCGGCTTTTCCTCAATTCTCAATCTCACATCTGAATAATGTGAAGGTCCATACAGTCTGGAGGTATTTAGGCCCACAATAAAGGTCCATGCCTCCTTTTAACACATCATAACTAAACACTGGAGAAGTTAAATATGGACCTTTTTCATTTAAATCTTGGCCTTCTAAAGCAGTCCGATTAACATTTGATTCCAGTCGTTTGACAGATAGGATGAAAAAAATCTTTAAATATGAAAGTCAAACATTTTGCCTTCAGGTGTTTTTTCGTGGTTATTTCTTGTTTCTTGAGCATGAAATCATCCAGAGTTGTGTTAATGGAGGTGATAGAGCTGCAGCTCACAGTTGTCACTCTGTCATTTCCTATGTTTTTATTCTCTGCACATCATCATTTGTCTTCGAAGTAAAAGTCAACATGTTTCCAGGCAGCTGCCACGAGCCTATTCATGAAAAGAGAGGTGCTGCTGTAGTTTTGACAAATTCACTCATAACCACAAACGACTGTTTTCTTTGACCTTGAGTGAAACAGAAATGTTGGAGCTGTTTAACACTACAGAGTGTTTCCTTCACTGCGGTAAAAATCCTCCTAATTTTAAAGCTCAGGATGATAACAGGCTGAGAGCAGTCCAAAGACTGTCGTCGTTGTTTTCTTTACCCTTTTCGAGCCAAACTCAGTAAATCCCGCCCTGATCTTTGATTTACATTAATGAGCTTTTTATGAATCTTATTAATGTTGTGATCTCAAAGTTAATCATTAACTTCTGCTGAATGTTTCAGCAGAATGTGTGAAAACTCCTTCAATGAGACTAAATGTTGGTAAGAAGAATTTTCAGAGTGATGGTTGAAAAACTTTATTTCTCTCAGTCACAGCCAATCAGAGCGTTTCTTTCAGAGGTTGAGCTGTCAAAGTCTGTGGATCAGTCCTGTATGTTTCTGAGTTTACTGTGTTGACAGAATAAAGACCATCAGATATTTAGAGCATTAGACGCTTTGGAGCTGATTGTGAATATCTGGAAACATTTTTAAAATGGAAAAAAAACAGAAAGGACTGAATTTGGCTGTAAATCGGGGAAATCTTAACTTTTAACTCAATTTATTTCAACATGATTCTGCTAACCAGCTTGTCAGTCCAGTGGACTGACGGCTTTAAATTCTCCCTGACCTTTGTGATCTTGGGTCTTTCAATTTAGATTTCTAAACAGCTGCTCTTGCTAACCAACGCCGGCGCAGTGGGCTTGAGCGATGGTGATGAAACTGTGACTAAGCTGACGAGTCCCTGGTCGAAGGTCGACTATCTCGCCCGCTGATGCAACACGTTGAAGATGGGAAGCAGAGGACGCTCTCAATGTGCTGCTCAGTTTCCATCTCACATCCTCCAGCTATGGAATTGGATTACGCTTCTCGAGGGGAAGCCGAGCATCTCAGGGCGCCGTGATTACGGCGGGAGTTTGAGCCACGCAGGCATGAAGAGCAAACATGGCGTCTTCACACAGGTAGCCCGATGACGCTCTAATGTGTTTGTTCCAGCTGGTATAGCAGCTCATTACAGGTCAGGAAGTGTTGACTCATTAGTTAGCACACTCAGCCGCTCGTGACTGATTGTAATCAGTATTCTGCAGACAGGAAGTGCTGCACTCCTGTGTGCACGGCCCTTTGTGTTTCCTGAGGCAGATGGTTGAGGGGGGCGTGTGCTGTGGATCGTCGGCAGCGGGTTTGCAGAGGTTCTGCCTGTTTGTTTGATTATTGAGTGACAGAAAGCTCAGGAGTGATGTGCCTCGCTAGTTCAGCCGGCGCCTCAGGGCTTCAAGGTCGACAAGATTAGCATTTTAAAAACTCAGATCTGAGAGGAGAGAGGTGGTGCAGTGGCAGCAGCCTGGCTCATTCAGAACTGGATCTTCTTCCTACTTTCGACTCCTCCCCATCTCTTTGAAATGGGGAACAGATCAGGAACAGAAGTTTACTGCTCTCATTACATCACGTCACGCAGCAGACTCCATAGAAATAAAAGGCATCAGCGACACCTGGTCCGAGACCTGGTCGACAGGAAACAGCCGAGTTCTCTTCGTGAAGTAGGACCTGATCCCCAGAAACCAGAACATTTTTAGTCCCTGCTGGACTCTAGTGGTCTGTAAAGGACCTGCAGGTTTAGTGTTTCGTCCCCAGGGCTGGATGGCTGGTTTTCCCTGCCTTCTTGGCTGCTCCTCTGGGGATGATGTTGAAATGTTTGTGTGTAATCCGTCCAACAAATAAAACCTCCTGCCACCGTCACCTGGACACTGTCCCTCACACACCTCCTTCCACAAACAACTGCACTGTTGGATCAGCTGGACGGGAAACAAACAATGAAATGATCCATCTGCTTGTGTGTTCGATGGGCAACTCACCAAACCATCTGAACAGGCCGCTTTAGCACCGACGGCCCCGGAGTCTCCGTTTAGTCTGCAGATCAGTCAGTGCAGAATATTTAGGACAGAGGAGGGAGGACGGACGGACCGACATGTTTGTCTCAGACAAAACCAGTTTATCTGCCTGTTAAAGGCAAAATCAACATGACGCAACTGTTTCATGGCTGAAAACATGACATGACACGACACCACAGAAGTCGGATTGTATTGAAGTCTATGGGAAAATTGTCCCTCTCTAACACAGAGACGTGACTCTAGACGTCACTATCAGAGATGGAGGATGAGAATGGATGGATAAACACACAGAAGGAGTCAGAGAGTCAGACTGATCCGGATCTGATCAGTTTATCACTGAAGTCAGTTTCAGACTGGAGTTTAAGGAGGAAACAGGAAGAACCATCAAGACGAATAAAAGCTGATGTTTGGTAGTTTCTTCACTCTTTTATGGAGTTAAAGTCTTTCACCTTGAGCAATAACTGACTGCTGTTCCCTGTAATGTGTCCCGCCCAGAGAGTTGGCTAAAAGGTCCCTGAGACCTCCGAGGAGTTTCATCTTCTCCTGCAGGCCCATGAACATTTCCCTCCGGCTACAAATCCAGAGTTGGATGAGCACATTTAGAGGAAAGTCTACAGTAAGAAGCCTGGAGCTGAGACGCCTGATCTGGTGAAAACAAACAAGCGAAAAGAGCAATGAGCTCCTGATTGATGACCGTAACCTCCACCAGCGTCCCAGATCGATAGCCTGGCACTCTCCTTCCATCAGATACAAAAGAATCCACAACAACATCATAATTAGCCTCAGATTATGGAAATCCACCACCACAATCAGCTTCTGTCCCTGAAGCGCCTTCTTTCCCCCAGAATTATCAACATCCACCGTCAAATTTTAAACTGCATTTTTCTGAGCTGCTTAGACCACAAACACACAAACACTGATTCACCAGACTAATGTCATGCTGTATATTTAAGAGGGTTTGTGTCTCATCTGCAAACAAACAGAACAACAACCAGGTCTTTAAACTGCGAGTTAAAGATCAGCTGGTTCATCGCACATTTGGCCTGAAATAAAAGAAACTTATGACACAAGTGTGTCTCCCATTGGCTGTTTCTGACCAATGGGCATCATCCTCAGGTTAAAACGTTAGACAACGTGATGAAGGTAAAACTGACGGTTACATATTTTATAGCGTGACAAAGTCCAGAATGAGGTGTGATGGCGGTAGTTTATGTTGTTTCCATAATTGATAACTGCTCACTGTAACCATGACAACAGGTGGTCTGGAAGTAGTAATTTTAATCCAAATCTTCCTGTACCTGTCATTGTAGTAACCATGGCAACAGAAGTAGCTACACTGGTGCGGATAGGGACCGTTACTGTAACCATGACAACCGGCTGTAGGGGCGCTGCAGCTGGAGACGCTGCCGGTTCTGATTGTTTAGAATTACTGTAGTAACAGATTCATCAAACAATATGAGATAAAAAGTTTATATGAAACACATTTTGTCCATTTCTGATATAAACACATGACCAACATGGGGGGGGGGGGGGGCTGACTGCTGACAGACAGGGGGGCATTTAGACCATTTACCAGAAAAATTCTACATCAAATTCATGTTTTCTGGAAGAACACAGCTCTGCTGATTTTTGAAAGTCTATCAAACCCAGCAGGTTCTTCATGTGTGACTTCATCTGCAGAGACCTCCCAAAAACATCCAGCATTTCAGCTCAGAACAGGAAACGGACGCTGTTTATCTGTTGTGAGAGAAACAATGAGCCTCTTTAAAAGGGGGGTCGATCTTTAAGTAAACGCTGTAGCTGACAGACGCCTCCTTATTTCACCCATGTAGACTCTGCTCAGTGATGTGTTTGCTTATTAGCCTGCAGCAGACAACGAGACACTAATACGATGCTTTGTTTCATGCTGCTGCGCCGGGAAGCCACTTATTCTGCAGACTCGACCTCACAAATAACTGAAGACAAAAGCTTTTCCACAGAACACGCCATTGTGCCCCCCCCACCCCCAATGAGAAACATGGATGAGTTTATCTGAAGCCGAGCTGGAATTAAAGCAGCAGAAAGATCCAAAGCAGGACTGAGAGAGACGAGAAAACGTTTTATCACACGCGATGATGCAATGATGAGGAAGAGGACTGAAAAAGAGGAGCAGATGATGATGAAGGCTAAAAACCAGATCAGAGGATCAGGATGAAAAACCAGCACAGCTCTGATTTTTAGCTGCTCCTCTCATGAAAACATTGCTCTTCCTCTTCTTTTTACATGACTTTGAAACATCATAATCCACCTCAGTTTTGATCCAGTTATTCAAAGTACAATCGAACCGAACCCCTTTGATCCAAATACAAAAATGTCAAGATCACAAATCCAGATCAAGAGCTGACTCTAAAGAAACACAGCACAGAAAAATAAAATCAACATAAACACCATTCACTGTAATAAGATACAGAAGCTCAGAAAACACAGTGAGATTTTCTGTCTTTTCTAGATAACAAACTGAAACCTCTGATGGTTATAATCAGCCAGAGATCCTGAGTGTGTTGTAATTACATTCATTATTTCACAAACAGTCAGATTTATTGTTAGTGCAGTTTGAGTGAATCCAGAGCTGGAGGAGAAAAACAGTATTAATAAAGATTGGAGATAAGACACGACAAATTAGACAGTAAAACGTTTCATCAGGTGGAGACGGGAGCTGCAGCATCTTGATGAGTTGGTCTGAATATATCTGGGCTTCAGTGTGAATTAAATGAAATCCTGGCCAAATGGTAATTACAGTGATTCTCTCACATTTAGCCTGAGCTGCTGCGAACAAAGAGCTTTGTATTTATCGCAAACAAAAGGAGGAGACTTCTCTCCTTTTGTCTTTGCCACTAACTCCATTGTCTGCTCATCTCTGTCCTGTGGAGTTTCCATGTAAAGCCTCATAATTGCCCCTCATGCTGAGCTGCTTTTAAGGGGACTGACTCATTACAAGCTTTTTTATTCGTGATACATTCATATGGTCATTGAAAGTGGATCCAGTGACATTGTCAGGATTTTAACAATGCTGAGGTCCAGCAAGAGCAGAACAAAGACAGAGAGATATGGACCACGAGACATTCAGAGCATTAGAGCCAGGAGGACGATGATGATGGCAGAGAAAGACTGGAAAACATCTGGACGTTTGTCTGAGACAAAACACACAACGACAATCTGGATTCTTCACATTCTGGGATCGTTAGTATCGATAAACTTTCCTGTACAAAAGGTTTTCTTTGTATTTCAAAGCTGTGGACAGAGCCCCCCTGCTTCAGGCAGCAGACCAGCAGCCATCTGGACCAGACAGGACTGATAGCAGCCTGGAGCTTTGAGTCTGAACCAGGTCTGCCTTTTCCCTCCAGAGACTCCTCCAAAATATCACAAGCTACTGTTGACCAAAAGACCCTGAAGACCAGGAGCCCACAAAGACCCAGAGACCCTGAAGACCAGGAGCCCACAAAAGACCCAGAGACCCCGAAAACCAGGAGCCCACAAAGACCCAGAGACCCTGAAGACCAGGAGCCCACAAAAGACCCAGAGACCCCGAAGACCAGGAGCCCACAAAGACCCAGAGACCCTGAAGACCAGGAGCCCACAAAGACCCAGAGACCCCGAAGACCAGGAGCCCACAAAGACCCAGAGACCCCGAAGACCAGGAGCCCACAAAGACCCAGAGACCCTGAAGACCAGGAGCCCACAAAGACCCAGAGAGCCCGAAGACCAGGAGCCCACAAAGACCCAGAGAGGCTGAAGACTTCTCTCTTCTGATTGGATGATTGAGCTGTTGTTGAAGTTAAAATATGGACTTTGAATATAAAGAATGGACCGTTAAGAGGAAATGTTTCTGTTGAATGTGAATTTGGGGACATGATTAATTCATTTGTTATTTTAGTGGTTTTAAACGGTTGGATTTTTTTTTTATTCTGCTTTTACTGTTCGTCTCCACAGCAGCTCTTTAACAAACATTGTTTGTTTTTATCTGATAGTTTATATGAAAGATGACTAAAATGGGAGCGCCGACAGAAAAGCTGCTTTATAACGTACATGTGAAATAATTCTTTGTAAAAGCAGAAGTTAACGTTGAAGCTTCACAGTTTCGGCCTTGAAAGAAAGCACTCTCTTTTATTCTGGCCGTCTCAGGGGTCCTTTGATTTTTTGTTTGTGTCCTTTTTTCCCCACATGGATTTTCTGAAAGCTCCTGGCGGTTCTCTGGTCGTCTCTGCCGCCGGTTTTGTCCTCGGATAAGGAGCAGAAAGGTCATGGCTGCGATATCCAGCAGAAGCTCTGTGTGGGGGAGCTCTGCCGACATATTTTCACTCTGTTTGCCTCTTTTCACACAATATCGACGCAGCGCAGCCCTCACAGCCACAGAAATGTCAAAACGCTCTCTCCACATGTGTGGGTGAGCACCGGCAGGATAATGTGTGAAGAGGAGACTGATGGACATTTACTGAAGACAGGAGAGACGTCTCTGTCCTGCTTCTGTATCCAGGCTGAACCTCCACCAGCTGGTCAGAAGATGATGTTTTGATGAAGCTCTCCAGGTCTCTGTGCACCAAACACAACCTGAGACTGCCGCAATGCACGCTGGTCCATTTTCTGGCGCTGCGAGTGGATTAAAATTGCAACCAGCAAAAAAATTGAGGCGATCGATGGAGTCCAACTGAACACTGACGCAGGAATCAGGATCAGAGATAATTTATTAATGAGGGAAATTCTGTATCTTTAAGTTCGCCTTGAACTCTTTCTACTAAAATCTGAGATTATCAGCAGCCTTTTTCAATGTGGACTAATAAAAACCAACCAGTTTTTCTCAGAATCTGGATCTTGAAACTTTTATCCACCTGGAAATGTTTTAGTTGACATTTCAGTTTTTCTAATTAATCATCAGCAGACATTCATGTTCCCCTCAGGATGAACCCCTAAAGTTCTTCAGCACCATCTCCAGGTCCCATTTTCTACAACACTGTTGTAAAAGTGTGGGGGGGTGGGGTCTTGAACCTCCAGAGCAGTCCAGTCCACCAACAGGATGAGACTCTGAGCAGCCTCCCACTTTAAGGAGCTAACACCTGATGTACTGAGATTAAACCTGCTTCAGACATTCATGCTCCCCTCAGGATCATTTTAATAACTTTGGTGAGAGAAACAAAGCTCAAAAATCCTTCAAAACAGTTTGTCAACTTCATGAAGATATTTTATATCCTTAGAATTAGAAGATTTAGTCTGTGAGGAGCCTCTAACTCTGCGTGGATGCAGTAAGTGGGTGGTTTTCCTGCTCATTTTCCCATTTTGTTCTGATCATCCAATAATCCAAAGCCCCATGTGGCTCCGTCTGTTCGGGGCTCCTGGCAGTTTTAACTGCCTGCCACATATTAAACTGATGACGGGGAAGTCATTTAGAAGTGGAGTGGGCGGCACTGGAGGTTGGTTGACATCATCAAAGCAGGCCACCACTGGCTGCTGTTGGTTTTTCTAAAACAGCCAAATGTATGTTTACCTGGGGTTCAGATGAGACCCAGTCCAGGTCTGAACCCGGACTCGGTTCTGGTACCTTTATGTTGCAGTGTTAATGATTTCTTTTCTGACAGCTCAGAGATGATGGAGCTGCAGTTTGAGCCGTCAGTCACTCTTATTTCCAACATGGCTGGGCTGCTGACGAAACATAAAATCATTTCATCAGATGTTCCACTAAGACCAAAATAAAATTCTGAAAATTAAATTGAGCCAAGGTGAATGATACTGATGAAACTCTTTGAAATGTATCAGGTTGATTCATTCTAATTAAATTGAAAGTGAAATGTTTTTACTGTCACTGAGTCCTGACCATCTCTGTTCTCCGTCTCTTCACAGAAAACCACCTCCATTGAAAAGTAGGTTTTCCAGATGTGTTTTTATTTTCGGACTGTGTTCTGCTGTTTCTTCGTCCTCGTCATCCATTATCCCCCCCGTCTGTCTGAGGAGCCTAAATGATCCTTCACCACGTTGAGACACACTAAAAGCTTTGTCTCATAACAGTCCATCCAACCACCATCTCTAACGACCCGTCAAATCATCATGGAGGACAGAGGACACTGAACACAGAAAAATATCAGCCTCTAATTAATTCTGGCCTTCCCTGCTCTTTTAAAAACACGCCTTTAATTAGTTGATTGGAAGTATCAGACACATAAAATAAATCAACCTGAGCTGAGCGTCAAGCTGAGACCTGTCTGAAAGTAAATTACAGGCAACACACTGTAAAATACATTATATTCTATATAAACATTTAAAATTAAAATACATCAAATGCGTTGTGTCGTGCGCTGCTGATCCAGCAACTGCGGCTGAGATTTAAGCCTTTTTAAACATTGGTTTGGTTTTGGTTTTACAATCACCAGATTGCTTTCCTTCAGGAGGTGTAGGAGACCAAACGTGGAGATAAGAGAGTGAGGGACCTCCAACAACCTTCTGATATCGCCAACAGTTTAGTGGTTCTCAGCTTAAACTGACTGCTGTCTTTAATTCTGCAGCGGAAGTTTGTTGAAACATGTTGCACTAAAATTGCAGAAGAAACTGAAAATGACCTGAAGTTCCTGAAAAGTATAAAAGTGGCTCTAAAAGGGTTAAAGGAGGATTCTGGCCCCGTACAGACGTGATCATTGAGATTCAGGTGGGATCCTCATGTGTTCTCTGAGTCGACTGAATGAGTCCACAGAGCTACAAGTGAGCTGTAAATTTCACTTTGGACTGATGCCTCCCCTCTCATTGAGTGCCCGGGGGGGGGGGGGGGGGGGGGGGTCTGGATCTCTGGACGTCTCAGCTGAAGCTCTCATGTGATTGATGGTTCTCCTGATGGCAAGCTGTCGGACTTAATCGGCAGCAAAGATCTGCAGTGCCACTCGTCTTGAATATCTAACGGCTCACAACCTTCGGCAAACTTCTCCCAGCTCTATGAGACTCAGAGATGGTGACAGGCTTCCTGTGTGTGTCTGTGTCTTTTCCCTGTAACCTGATTCCAGGTGTAGCGATGATTCTTTGTAAAGTGTGTCAGACTCGTCTCTCAGCATCTTGTGGATCTTCTGGCTGAAGTCTGTTTCTTCCTGTGAGGAACAATCTGGATGAACATCCGCTCTCCGGGCGTCATACTCTCGGGAACGCTGTCGACTCAACAGCAGCGCTCGTCGTTCTCTTCCTTCCCTAAGGACCTGCCTGTATGAACCACATTAGTGGTTTCAAAGTCCGATTGATCCAGTACGTTGCTGATAATCAGCTGTCCCTGCAGCTCAGCGGAAAAGTCCCCTTCAGGAGCTTTTTTCTCAAACACACTAACTTTTCCTTGCTGGGAAAGCAAACCTGAATGAGTTTTAACGGTGAAGAGAAACTTTTTCTTGAGCTCTGCAAAGTTGAGTGAATTTTTCCTTCAGGTGAAATATTTTGGAAATCGACACACAGATGATGAAATGTTGGAGTCGCTCCAACGCAGGAGAATTTTCCTTTTTCTTGTGCCACGTTGGATTGTCCAATCCCCTGAACTCTGGAGTTCTGCTCTCTTTAAGATTCTTGGTTGGCTTCAGACCAAGAGCTGGTTGATATGCTGAACCTGCAGAAACCTGCTGAGGGGTTCTGCATCCAACAATATCATTATATCATTACCACTCCAAAAAATCTGACAACCAAGGGAACTGACCAGCTGTGAGAGCGTTGATCACCTTTTGTTCATTTTTCACACGTTCCAAGTTTTGAGGATGTGTCATTTTCCCAAAGATCTTGGAGGGAACTGCAGTGACCATGTTCTCTTGTGTCCTTTTGTTAAAGGCTTTTGCTAGAAGAAGTTTGTTGTAAAATGTAGGCTAGAAGGAATGAAGCTGTTTTTTTTTTTTTAAGTTCTGAACAATGAACAGAAAATAATGAGAGACTGTCCTGCTGTCACCAAACGGAGGACGTCACAACACCATGAACATCATAAATTGAATTTACAATAAAACATGCTTTGTTGCTGAAGGCTAAAAACATTAAACTTGACTTAAATACACCAAAAACACAAAATTACTTTTACTAACGGATCTGAACACTGACCCCGACCGCAACAGCACTAATATCTTAGATTCACTAATTAACAGTAAACAAGCACACTGAGGCTGAGGGGGAGAAAGGTGAATGACAAATTAACAATCTGGCCTGACGATGGTGGGAGATGAGACGTTCTTTAAGAGTTGTTAAGGTTCATCCTGAGGAGCGCATGAGAACAATCCTGATACTGGTCCACAAGGAGCTCAGCCTTTCACCGTCTGTCATCAGGGAGATATTTCCACCTCAGCCGTCCCATGATGTTAGAACGGCTGAAAAGTCCAACACTATGAAAGAGCTAGTTCTTCAGATTCATACAATACTCGGGTATTATTCAACAGTAACAGGATTTCTGTGTAAATCCCCTTTGGCTGAGCTGAACACTTTCACGGCAGCAGAGAACTCGCTGCCGACGTCTCATCCCATTTCAAATATTGTCTGTAGCTCACATGGCAGGGATGAGAAGCAGAGTGATAAATATGCATTAGCACTTTTGCTGGCTGCTGTGTATCCATTTCGCTCTCTGTGTTTGTGTGTTTGTGACCCAAACAGCAGGTGGTGGGGCGGTTGTGACAATCATCACAGGTAATAAATATTTAAATCGTCCCTCGGCCTCCATGGCAGCAGGGAAACATTTACTGTGGATGGGAACAGAAGTTATTTGCTTTACAAGCCTGAGTGCACCACTCAGTGGGAGCCAACCAAGTGTGTATGGGGGAGGGGGGTGTTAAAAAGACAGGCAGATTTAATTATTCCCAGATTTAGACAAATTGAACCAAATCTGAGTGAAACCTGCTCTTTGCATATTAACTGAGCTCAACTTGATCTCAGAATTAGATTTCCAGGCAGCGCTGCCTCTCTCTCTTCACTCTGACCTTGAAAACACCTGCTTCCATCTGCAGAAGACAAACAGGAGAGAGCGATGGGGGTGGGGGGGCGTTCGAGCACCGTCTGAAATCTCAAACTCAAATCAGGTAAATCCCTGCGTGCTGGACGACGCTGGCATTAAGATACTCAACAGTAGAAAGGCAAGTTCCCATTTATGCAGCCAAATGTCACCAAAAACCAACTTAGCTCAGGGGGGTTTAAACAGTCTGAGCAGAATACCATCGATCAGAAACACTCCCAGAATTCCTTTCACCAGAAGTAAATGGAAAAGAAGGACATTTACCAAACATATGTGAATACTGACTTAGTTTATGGGAGCTACACCATCATGCATTGCAGCCCCTCTGCTGCAGGCGAAGAGGTCAAATTGCTAAACGGCTACGCTTGTCGCTAAACTGCAGGTTTTCAAAGTGAAGCATCTGTCAGGACCAACGATCAGTGAACCCGTCGCTCTGTGAGCCGCCATTTTGACGCCTTCCCTTCTCTCAGTCATTACTCTGTCGGCCATCTTGACTTCTCTTTTCAAACGTTAGCTACACCCTAAAGCGTCCTCCAATTCCTGGTCTAGTTTGAGTCTCTGTTTCCCAGGACAAGACACAGCTCAGTCACATTTGAAGGAGCCTTCGAAATGGGCCAGTTTCAGTTCCAGTCCAGTTACTCTTGAAATGACTGAAGACCCTGAACTATCTGAACACAGCTAGAGTCACTTACAAATCAAAACAAAAACTGCTGGCAGTTGGTTCACAAGGTCACAAAACTTTTTCTTGCAGCAGATGCAACATTTTGTCTCATCTCACTGCAGGTGAGTCTGCCTGTGGTTACCTGAGCAGAGTCCTGATCCAGATCCTGGATCAGGACTCTGCTCGTGTGGGCGGAGACACAGTGCTGCCGTCCGAGGTGCTGAACCAAGCAAAAGGTGAACGACCTGTTTTCTGGCACTAAACGCTGTTTATTCCACACTCTGTGTGTGTGTGTGTATAAATGTGGACTTCAATGCATTTTAATTTCTTCTACCCACCCACCGAACGACACACTGACACACAGACACACATCACCAGCAGCAGCTAAAGAACCAAATAAATGTAAATAAATACAGAAAATCCTTTTTGCTGAGGAAACAGACGAGCCTCATGCTAATTCAAACACAGTGAGTGTTTTATCTGTTTGAACGTTGTGTATGTGCTTTGGTCGTACAACAGATGTTTACGCTCTAACTCAACAATAACTCACTCCTTAAACTAATGATGCATGCTGAGATAAATAGATGAAGAGTTCAAAACCAAGCAGCGCTGCAGCCAGTGGAATAAAACTTTTTGTGTTTGGCAGGCGACCATATGTTCTTCCACACTTTAAATGCAATCCGTCCTCGGCTGGAGCGGAGGGAACGTGCTGCGATTTGAGACTGGCTCGCCACGCTGTGGCGGCTTCCAATGGGAAAATTACACAGTGATGCTTCTTTAATGAAAACTCTTACCAAGGTGGCGACAGGAAAAGTGATGGATTCGCTCACATCAGCTCACTTGTTTTTAATTTCACTCAATGCAATCACAGATATGAATGTTTTTTCCCCCCACCTCACATCTCCTTCATGTACGCCCATTTGGTTGAGTGTACAACCAGCAGGAGACAGAGTGATGCGATCAGTACATATCACAAATCAATGCATATTCCCCACACAGCAAACGTAATACATAGTTTAGTTCACATTGAGACTTTAAATGGAGTTACGAGCAGCTCACACAGCCAGACAGCAGCTTTTAATCAAATGTACTGAGGGGGAACAGTGGGCCATGTACTGTTTGTGGTGTGCAGTTGTACAATAACCTCAAATGAAATCCCTTCTCTATTTGTAGGTTGTCGGCATAAGCATCAAATAAAGCCAATGAGAGAAGACTGTGAGCTGCCATAAGAACCGGACCGTTTCAGGATCTAAAAGGTGAAAACAACAATAGTTCTTCCAGTTGGATTTGAAGGCATTCCTGGTTCAAAGTAAGTTCTGGGTTTACCCTGAAGTCTCATCCAGGAGAAGACACCAGAAGATATCAGACCCCCAACAGAGGAAGCCTGATTTCATAGCCTTTTATATCTGTGATGAGGAGCTAAGGCTGAACCCTGAAGTTACTCTGATTGGCTGGTGGAGGTGACGGCTCAGCTTTACAGGCTCCGATACACGACACCTCCACAACATTCAATACATTATATATATATATATATATATATATACATACACACACACACACACACACACACACACATTTTAGTTATAGTTTTGCCACTTTTAGGCCTTTGGAGAATTTCTGCCCAGTGATTTGCTCCAAAGGGGGCGGAGCCACAGGAGCGATGGGACATAACACCAGAGTGAGGAGAAGTAGAGCAGGACAGATGAAGCACTGTTAAACTCTGCTGTTAAAGGTTTGAAGCCTAAGAGCAGCACTCAGCTCTGATGTGGATCTAAGAGAAGAGTTCCTCCACCCTGAGGCCCGCTTCCTGTTTCCTGTGAGCACTCAGAGCTCCTGCCTGCTCAGCTCGACTCTCCTGAGCTCTCTGGCTCCAGAGGACTCGGCCATCAGCAGTGATATGGAATATGTAAATGGAATAAGTGCACTTAGGCCCATAGTGGGGGGGATAAGTGAAGAGAGCTGCAGAGAATCTGATTCTGCCACCAACATGTGATGGGGGGGGGGGGTAAATACTTGAAAAACCTTTTTATTCCTTCACTACACACTGATGTGGTGAGCTCACTCAAGACTCACCTGGACAATTAAAGGCATCCAGCTGACGCAGAGACATTTATGTTTTACTGTCACTGCAGTAATGGGAACATTAAATCAACAAAACATTACTTTATTTTGTGAATATATTGTTTGTTAATGTTCAGATTGAAACTGAAAAACCTGCAGTGCTCAAACTTTTTACGAGTTTCTATTTAAAGTCTCAAAACTTTCCTGCCTCATTTAACCTTTTGAGGAACGGACAGATTTCTGGTCTGTTTCCCTCTAAATGGAGCATCATTTAAAAAATGAACATCATTTTGTATCGAAGACTGTAAATTAGAGACTGAGACCATAAACTCATCAGGAAAACGTTTACTGAGGAGGAGGAGGGACATTTTCCCATAGACTTCAAAACAAGCAGGTGAACAGAGTTGGAGGCTCGGCTGTCAGGTGGGAGCATTGGATCATGATGATGACAGCTGGGTGATGGACCATAAAAACAGCTAATTAAGACACAAAGTTGACTAAAACACTAATTTAGAGGGGGAAAAAAAAAAAAACGTATCTGATTTGATTGACAGCACAAATATCATTTATAACACAAATTAAAACAACAATCAGGAGACAGTTTCACCTAATTATGTCTCATAATAATGACATCAGTGTTTTAAAAACAAGTAAATGGTCTCATAATTTAATTAGCATAATCAAAGTGACTGTGAGGATGCAGACGGGCAGCACAGTCTTTAGGATTGTTATTGTAACCATGACAACCATAGGAGCTGTACTTCAGGTGACAGGGGTGGCAGTGGGGGGTTGTTTGTCTCCATGGTAACAGCCTCTGATAAGACAATAAGACACGTGTCCCATGTAAACAATCAATACATTAAGCATCAGTATGCTGAAGGTGTTAAAGGCTGATGGAGGATTGGGGTCTTTAAAAGAGGTCCAGTCCTCAAGGTTGCTGGTCTGGAGGTCTGGTCTGAAGTGGACTGGGCTTAATGTGATATTATCCTCATTAGTACAGCTGAATTTAAACATCACAGTAAAATCTTCAAATTTGTGCTTTCTTTCTTCCTGTATGACACTCTGAGACATCAGATTTCACAGATCTGATTTTCCCAGTTTCCTCTTCTAGAGACCAAAAGACCAAAGATGACATGACAGCACAGCTACACCACATATTTGACTCTGAGGAGGAGGAGGAGGAGGAGGCGTCTTCATTCTCTTGGGGGAGAGAGACAATTGACAGGGTCAGAAATTAACCTAAAAGGCAAAATGTTGACGTAAGGTGATCAGATTTAAGAATATTCTTTTAGATGTTAATAAGAAATCTCCAAGTTTTAATGCTCTGATTTGACACGCAGTAAATAAAGTGGAGATAGTGTCGAAGTCAAATTCGTTTCGATAATTAAAACACAGCCGTGCTGTCCTGGATACACTGAATTAAACAGCCAAAGTTAAATCCTGTCACAGATCTCTCAGATTAGGACTCATTTCAGGGATCTGTGTGGCAGTATGGCTGCAGATAAGGATGACTTAAAGCAGCAGACAGTCTGCATGTTGAACATGATGTCTCTTTGGAAGCGCTGAATGTGGAATTGATGCTCACATCTGAACCAATAAGACAATTTACATCCAGGCAACAAAGTCATTAAGCAGAAACTCCTGAACAAGGACACATGTCCTGAAGTCTGGTTCTTGGGGACGGATGGCGATGTCAAGACATCGCCAGAGGACACTTTTAAAATTGCTCTTGACTGCAATGCAGCTTGTTCTTCACCTATGACCTTCTCTCATGACACGAGGTCCCACCTGGATCTGGATTAAAAACCCAGATCATTCTTCCCGTCCAAGTGAGACAAAGTTGTGGAAAGGGTCTTTGTTGTCCTCCCTGCCCCATCCCCTCCATCCTTCACACCTCCTCTGAGGACAAATGTCAGCACTCTCCTGCCCTGTGACTCATCAGTGCTGTGACAGGCTGACATTTGGCTCTCCATCGGCAGCGTCTTATCTCTTAATGCAGCGAATCGGCCCCACGTTGTTAAGCAGGACAAACATGTACAGAGACAGGAAGCAACCACAGCAAATCTCTGACAAGCTTGAGCGTCTGTCGGGAATACCAAAACACACAACGTCGGAGATGGGACACAAACTAATTACAAGCCAACAGACAGAGTGCCAAACTGAACGACTGAGCTTCAGGATTCTTCAGTTTGATATTATTCTCAGAACAGAGAGACTCATGATAATCTTACTGAGGTTCATGTTAAGGCTCAAAGTTACTGTAACCCACCTGATGTGTGTATGTGTTGTCCAGTTAAATATGCAGGTTCTCTAAGAGGGAACAGCATGTGATACAGCAGAGAGAGAGACAAAAACATTACCAACCCTTCTTTTAATAACTCACACCAACCAGCAGATGCCTTTTAGTCAACTTTCTAGTCAAATACACAAAATAACTTCCTGTGGCTAATTAGATGAGTGAATCCAGCAACAAGCTTTAGATGAGACAATTATGACCAAACCCAGTTTACCTTAGTCACGACTTTGACACGTCACGGCCCGACAACACAACAAATAAAATAGAAAATGGAGTATGAACTGAAAACCCGAGATTTCGGAATAACTGTTTTCTCTTTTTTTCTTTTATAAACAAGGAAATATTCAGTCTTCCAATACGCTCTACTGTGTTCCAGAGTTTTAAGGGTTTTAAAGTTTTTTAATCAGTTTTATGAGTGCATCAAGTTCCTACCATCACCCTGGCTTCACAGAGGAGGGAATCGATGCAAAGGGTTGAGTCCGAAGAGTCGTGGGGATGAAGACTGGAGCTGATGATGATGGTGAAGATCCGGTGAGCATGAGAGATGATGATGATGATGATGATGAAGAAGATGAAGATGAAGAGCAGGAAGCAGCGGGGCCATGATGACTCCAGCAGCCGCTTCAGTCTGTAATAAAAGTCTCAACAGAAAAACAAAACAGCATCTCACTCACTTATCAAAATCAACAACAACATCTGATCCTGGTTTTAACATAAGAAAGCATCAACTCTGACCGTCAGCAGCTTTTCTCTGTTAGCAACAACAGAGCTAACCGGCCGTTAGCTAGCAGCTAGCAGCTAGCTTACCGGGAATATCCGGTCCGGTTTCCGTTTTGGCGGGTCTGAACCTCCGCAGCTGTTTTACAACTTCTCTTCTGGCTTTCTAATATTTCTTCTGATTTTCATTTCTGAACAAAACATTCAGCTGCTTCAACTTTCTGAACAGGAGCTTCCCGCTGCGCTGCTTCGATAAGGACGACGGGAAAAAAGAAATCAGGTGACCTTTATGACGTCACACCGGTCTGATGACGGCGGCTTCGCGACTTCCGCCCGGTTATATAACCAACAATAAACAGCACAAATAAAATAAAGTCAACAAACATACAGTCACCAAACAAACAAAAACAAACCGAGATTATTTTCACATTAATAAACAACACAAATAAATTAATGATGGTGTAAGGACAGGGGGCAGATATAAGGACGGGGCAGATATAAGGACAGGGGGCTGATATAAAGACAGGGGGCAGATATAAGGACAGGGGGCAGATATAAGGACGGGGCAGATATAAGGACAGGGGGCAGATATAAAGGCAGGGGGCAGATATAAGGACAGGGGGCAGATATAAGGACGGGGCAGATATAAGGACAGGGGGCAGATATAAAGGCAGGGGGCAGATATAAGGACAGGGGGCAGATATAAGGACAGGGGGCAGATATAAAGACAGGGGGCTGATATAAAGACAGGGGGCTGATATAAGGACAGGGGGCAGATATAAGGACAGGGGGCTGATATAAGGACGGGGCAGATATAAAGACAGGGGGCAGATATAAGGACAGGGGGCAGATATAAAGACAGGGGGCTGATATAAAGACAGGGGGCTGATATAAGGACAGGGGGCAGATATAAGGACAGGGGGCTGATATAAGGACGGGGCAGATATAAGGACAGGGGGCTGATATAAAGACAGGGGGCAGATATAAGGACGGGGCAGATATAAGGACAGGGGGCAGATATAAGGACAGGGGGCTGATATAAAGACAGGGGGCTGATATAAAGACAGGGGGCAGATATAAGGACAGGGGGCAGATATAAGGACAGGGGGCTGATATAAGGACGGGGCAGATATAAGGACAGGGGGCAGATATAAAGACAGGGGGCAGATATAAGGACGGGGCAGATATAAGGACAGGGGGCAGATATAAGGACAGGGGGCAGATATAAGGACAGGGGGCAGATATAAAGGCAGGGGGCTGATATAAAGGCAGGGGGCAGATATAAGGACAGGGGGCAGATATAAAGGCAGGGGGCTGATATAAAGGCAGGGGGCAGATATAAGGACAGGGGGCAGATATAAGGACAGGGGGCAGATATAAAGGCAGGGGGCTGATATAAGGACAGGGGGCTGATATAAGGGTTGTTTGGGAACCTACAGCCATCACAGAGTTTCAGACTGCCTTCATTTAAAGACGGACCTTCAACCTGACTGAGTGGAAATTTAGATAACATGATATTTAAGGTTTGAGCACAGCACATCCACGATGTTACACACTACACAACAGACACACAACACTGATAATAGAACAGGTGGAACAGACCTCAGATGATCTCTGTATGAAGGCAGAGTAGGAAGGAGTTCTGATTATTGAACACACACTCAGCTGATTAACCACGGACAGAGCCTGGACCTCCATCTTTGAATTTTAAGATGAAGGAGTGAACAAAGCTGAGAGATGTGATCTGACCTCAGGACATCATTTCCTTTAGTTCATTCCTACAAGAGCTAAAAAGGAAAAGGGAGAGATTTCATAGGTGAGGAAGAGGAGAGGAAAAGAAGAGGAGGAGGAGAGGGAGAGGAGAGGAAGAGAAGAGGAAGAGGAAAGGAAGAGGAGGAGGAGAGGGAGAGGAAAGGAAGAGGAGAGGAAGAGAAGAGGAAGAGGAAAGGAAGAGGAGAGGAACAAAAGAGGAGGAGGAGAGGGAGAGGAAAGGAAGAGGAGAGGAAGAGAAGAGGAAAGGAAGAGGAGAGGAAGAAAAGAGGAGGAGGAGAGGGAGAGGAGAGGGAGAAAAGAGGAGGAGGAAAGGAAGAGGAGAGGAAGAAAAGAGGAGGAGGAGAGGGAGAGGAAAGGAAGAGGAGAGGAAGAGAAGAGGAAGAGGAGAGAAAGAGGAGAGGGAGAAAAGAGGAGGAGGAGAGGAAGAGGAAAGGCAGAGGAGAGGAGGAGGAAAGGAAGAGGAGAGGAAGAGGAGAGGAAGAGAAGAGGAAGAGGAGAGAAAGAGGAGAGGGAGAAAAGAGGAGGAGGAGAGGGAGAGGAAAGGAAGAGGAGAGGAAGAGAAGAGGAAGAGAAGAGGAAGAGGAGAGGGAGAGGAAAGGAAGAGGAGAGGAAGAGAAGAGGAAGAGGAGAGAAAGAGGAGAGGGAGAAAAGAGGAGGAGGAGAGGGAGTGGAAAGGAAGAGGAGAGGAAGAGAAGAGGAAGAGAAGAGGAAGAGGAGAGGGAGAGGAAAGGAAGAGGAGAGGAAGAGAAGAGGAAGAGGAGAGAAAGAGGAGAGGGAGAAAAGAGGAGGAGGAGAGGAAGAGGAAAGGCAGAGGAGAGGAGGAGGAAAGGAAGAGGAGAGGAAGAGGAGAGGAAGAGAAGAGGAAGAGGAGAGAAAGAGGAGAGGGAGAAAAGAGGAGGAGGAGAGGGAGAGGAAAGGAAGAGGAGAGGAAGAGGAGAGGAAGAGAATAGGAAGAGGAAAGGAAGAGGAGAGGAAGAGGAGAGGAAGAGAATAGGAAGAGGAAAGGAAGAGGAGAGGAAGAGAAGAGGAAGAGGAAAGGAAGAGGAGAGGAAGAAAAGAGGAGGAGGAGAGGGAGAGGAAAGGAAGAGGAGAGGAAGAGGAGAGGAAGAGAAGAGGAAGAGGAGAGGGAGAAAAGAGGAGGAGGAGAGGGAGTGGAAAGGAAGAGGAGAGGAAGAGAAGAGGAAGAGAAGAGGAAGAGGAAAGGAAGAAAAGAGGAGGAGGAGAGGGAGAGGAAAGGAAGAGGAGAGGAAGAGAAGAGGAAGAGGAAAGGAAGAGGAGAGGAACAAAAGAGGAGGAGGAGAGGGAGAGGAAAGGAAGAGGAGAGGAAGAGAAGAGGAAAGGAAGAGGAGAGGAAGAAAAGAGGAGGAGGAGAGGGAGAGGAGAGGGAGAAAAGAGGAGGAGGAAAGGAAGAGGAGAGGAAGAAAAGAGGAGGAGGAGAGGGAGAGGAAAGGAAGAGGAGAGGAAGAGAAGAGGAAGAGGAGAGAAAGAGGAGAGGGAGAAAAGAGGAGGAGGAGAGGAAGAGGAAAGGCAGAGGAGAGGAGGAGGAAAGGAAGAGGAGAGGAAGAGGAGAGGAAGAGAAGAGGAAGAGGAGAGAAAGAGGAGAGGGAGAAAAGAGGAGGAGGAGAGGGAGAGGAAAGGAAGAGGAGAGGAAGAGGAGAGGAAGAGAATAGGAAGAGGAAAGGAAGAGGAGAGGAAGAGAAGAGGAAGAGGAAAGGAAGAGGAGAGGAAGAAAAGAGGAGGAGGAGAGGGAGAGGAAAGGAAGAGGAGAGGAAGAGGAGAGGAAGAGAAGAGGAAGAGGAGAGGGAGAAAAGAGGAGGAGGAGAGGGAGTGGAAAGGAAGAGGAGAGGAAGAGAAGAGGAAGAGAAGAGGAAGAGGAAAGGAAGAAAAGAGGAGGAGGAGAGGGAGAGGAAAGGAAGAGGAGAGGAAGAGAAGAGGAAGAGGAAAGGAAGAGGAGAGGAACAAAAGAGGAGGAGGAGAGGGAGAGGAAAGGAAGAGGAGAGGAAGAGAAGAGGAAAGGAAGAGGAGAGGAAGAAAAGAGGAGGAGGAGAGGGAGAGGAGAGGGAGAAAAGAGGAGGAGGAAAGGAAGAGGAGAGGAAGAAAAGAGGAGGAGGAGAGGGAGAGGAAAGGAAGAGGAGAGGAAGAGAAGAGGAAGAGGAGAGAAAGAGGAGAGGGAGAAAAGAGGAGGAGGAGAGGAAGAGGAAAGGCAGAGGAGAGGAGGAGGAAAGGAAGAGGAGAGGAAGAGGAGAGGAAGAGAAGAGGAAGAGGAGAGAAAGAGGAGAGGGAGAAAAGAGGAGGAGGAGAGGGAGAGGAAAGGAAGAGGAGAGGAAGAGGAGAGGAAGAGAATAGGAAGAGGAAAGGAAGAGGAGAGGAAGAGAAGAGGAAGAGGAAAGGAAGAGGAGAGGAAGAAAAGAGGAGGAGGAGAGGGAGAGGAAAGGAAGAGGAGAGGAAGAGGAGAGGAAGAGAAGAGGAAGAGGAGAGGGAGAAAGAGGAGGAGGAGAGGGAGTGGAAAGGAAGAGGAGAGGAAGAGAAGAGGAAGAGAAGAGGAAGAGGAAAGGAAGAAAAGAGGAGGAGGAGAGGGAGAGGAAAGGAAGAGGAGAGGAAGAGAAGAGGAAGAGGAAAGGAAGAGGAGAGGAACAAAAGAGGAGGAGGAGAGGGAGAGGAAAGGAAGAGGAGAGGAAGAGAAGAGGAAAGGAAGAGGAGAGGAAGAAAAGAGGAGGAGGAGAGGGAGAGGAGAGGGAGAAAAGAGGAGGAGGAAAGGAAGAGGAAAGGAAGAGGAGAGAAAGAGGAGAGGGAGAAAAGAGGAGGAGGAGAGGAAGAGGAAAGGCAGAGGAGAGGAGGAGGAAAGGAAGAGGAGAGGAAGAGGAGAGGAAGAGAAGAGGAAGAGGAGAGAAAGAGGAGAGGGAGAAAAGAGGAGGAGGAGAGGGAGAGGAAAGGAAGAGGAGAGGAAGAGGAGAGGAAGAGAATAGGAAGAGGAAAGGAAGAGGAGAGGAAGAGAAGAGGAAGAGGAAAGGAAGAGGAGAGGAAGAAAAGAGGAGGAGGAGAGGGAGAGGAAAGGAAGAGGAGAGGAAGAGGAGAGGAAGAGAAGAGGAAGAGGAGAGGGAGAAAAGAGGAGGAGGAGAGGGAGTGGAAAGGAAGAGGAGAGGAAGAGAAGAGGAAGAGAAGAGGAAGAGAAGAGGAAGAGGAAAGGAAGAAAAGAGGAGGAGGAGAGGGAGAGGAAAGGAAGAGGAGAGGAAGAGAAGAGGAAGAGGAAAGGAAGAGGAGAGGAGGAGGAGAGGAAGAGAAGAGGAAGAGAAGAGGAAGAGAAGAGGAAGAGGAGAGGAAGAGAAGAGGAAGAGGAGAGGAAGAGGAGAGGAAGAGGAAGAAAGACGGTTTATTTTGGACACAGTAAAGTAGGACCCACCGTGCAGGTCTGTGATGGAAACTGAAGACTTTTAAATTTTAATGAAATCCAGATGTTTGAGTGAAGCTGCCAGAGACGGAGTTTTCACAAAGTCGGACGTCTGTGTTTGTGTTTCATAACTTTATTTAATGTAGAGTTGGATCAGTGAGCTGTGATTGGTTGGTGTCCAACATCATGTTTACAACAGGAAGAATTTATGAATCTGACAGTGTCCTCTGTCACAGGAGCTGATGTCCCTGTTGTCATTAAACCTCCATCCTCTGGTTCATATTTGGGGGGGCTGATGTTTCCCAGCTAACTCAGCGCCATGATGAATCGACCAGGAGCTTCTTTATCACGCAGAGGTATTGGGGAAAGACCTGACAGGGTCTGAGCGCCTTATCAGTCCTGTCTGAGGGCAAAATGTTCAGAAAATCCACTTTTATGAGCAAAATTCACCCACAGAGGAGTTTATATAAACTTTATTCTCATTGGTCAGCCGCTGCCGGCCACCGTGACCTGAAGAAACCACATAAGGAGGAAAAGGTGGACCCAGTTTGTCAATCACAGCGTAGCCCCGCCCCCTAGTCCCATAGACTTCAATATAAGGGAGGAGGAGGGACATTTTCCCATAGACTTCAATAGATGGTGGTCAGTAGATAGACTGAAGGTTTAAGGTTGATCTGTGACTCAGTTTCTGAGTGGCGGCTCCGCTCTTCTCCACCTCGACACTTCTCAGCATATAATTCCTGTTATGGGATTTAATGGTGTTTTAATGAGCGTGCTTGATTCGTCTTCTCGCTGACAGATTACTGAATTTATCTGGGGCTCAGATAACCGCCCACATCGACTGAGGTTTGTGCTGTCGATCACACGGTTATCAATCATTTTTAAAACAAAAGAGCGTCAGGATGGGATTCTTCAGGTGTTTGATCTAATGAGACCTGGCAGCCAAAAAAAAACCTCGTTGGATTCAGCTGAACACATTAAAGAACCGCCCAGCTGATAATCTGCTCCCTTTAAAAGAGGAGGAGGACGCGATGATTGATTAGTCTGAGCTGCCTAATTACCCACACTGCACTGCAGGCTCATCAGCCTTGTCGGCCTGTGACCCGTCTTGTTTAGTGTTTTTGTTATGAACACAGAGCAGCATTAATGACTCATTACAGGCCCACAGGACCTTAATGAGAATCTGTTCAATTCTTCACTGCTTTTGGTTTCATAAAATCAGAAATCAGTGGATTAAAATGTTTTGCTTTCTCCATATTTTATTTTGAAGAGATATATTTGTAGTTTTAAGAACAAACATCATCTCAGTGTAGTTTCCTTCCTCTCTCAGGTTTCCATCTTCTGTTCTGACAGTTTGTGATTGGTCCTTTAAACAGCTTGGTGGGAGGAGTCTACGGAAGCTTAACAGTGCTTTAAACCGTCAGATATGACGGCCCAAAATAAATAAATAAACTCTCACTGGGACACATTTATTGTAATTCAATTAATTGTACAAGAAATTCAATTATAGTTTGTTAGCTCTAATCCGTGTCTGGTCGTTGGCGTCCCTGATAGTGTTGTTTGCCGGAGAATTACTGAGGAGTCGGACCGGCTCCAGTCGGAGCTCCACTCCTGTTAAACCCTCGTTGATGCCGCACATTAACAAGAACGCAGGTCCTGATTCAATTAGGCAAACATGCCGTCTGGAGAGCCGATGAGCGCTGAGTGGGAGGACGGCACTCTGGCAAACATTTGTCAGCCGTCTGGTTGGTTTGCTTTCCTGGTGAGGAGCTTGAACGTGACGCTTCCTGTCGTGGCTGGATGCTCCAGCCTCCATCTCCCTGCTGTCACTCACAGAGGAAGATGGAGGTCTAATTAATGAGGAACAAAGACTGGACACTCAAACTCTGGAGATAACCCCCCCCCAAGGCTGCAGCCCAGAGACTGTCAGGAAGACACAATATACAAACCACAGACCCCTCAGTCTTTACACTGACTGGAAGGTTTGTTGTCTGCATAACGTCGACCTTCAGACCGTCTGGACCTTTAAACCTTCAGACCTTCAGACCATCAGACTATCTGGACCTTTAAACCTTCAGACCTTCAGACCATCTGGACCTTTAAACCTTCAGACCTTCAGACCTTCAGACCATCTGGACCTTTAAACCTTCAGACCGTCTGGACCTTCAGAACTTCAGACCATTTGGACCTTTAGCTGGAAGTTCAGAGTTTAAAATGTTATTTTCTAATCAGATTACAGATGAGGTGAACAATCATCTGCTCTTTCTGGACAGACAGACAGAAATTACATCTGAAAACTGACGGCGCGGCCCACAATCCTTTGAAAAATCAGGAGTTTCTGCTCATTGATAATTGTCCAAAACACTGAAAGTGAAGCTCCAGGGCCCGCTGGAAATAATGACAACATCTGGTCCCGCTATTTCCCTCAATTTACAAGCGAATGAGTCGTGGCGGTGGCTCGGCTGCTGATGGCGCCCTAACCGACCTGAACGCTCCCGGAGAGTCAGTCTGAGCCCAACGGCTCCCCAGAGAGAGTCCGCCATCACCGCTGCCACAGAGGAGGCCTGTTTGTTTGTGAAATGTTCTCTCATGTCAGATCTGCTGTTTGTGTGGAAACACGTTTCCTCGGATGGCGATGACATCATTAAGAGACGGTGATTAGTGTTTCTGACATCACACCATCAGGTCACGGCCTAGTTACAACGGACTCATCCTGTTGGATGCTGGAACTGTTTCCTGTTGAACGAATGTGTTTTCATCCATGATCCTTTTTATGAGATTCTAATGACAACGATGTCTGATCGGTGAAGCTCGGATTGGCTGATTAGTCGCGTTCTGTGCTGTGATAGGCTCATTCACAGCTGTGTCGTTAACAGCATCCAATTAAATCCATTTAAATTTAGAGCCTTT
Source organism: Remorina albescens (assembly GCA_034769265.1). Classification (NCBI taxonomy): domain Eukaryota; kingdom Metazoa; phylum Chordata; class Actinopteri; order Carangiformes; family Echeneidae; genus Remorina; species Remorina albescens. The sequence goes on from CM068479.1 coordinate 29,995,705, forward strand.
TCAGACATTCAGGTCAAACATTTTCTGACAAATAAAGACGGACGACGTGGCGTGGGCGGTGGCGTCTGACTCCACCCAGCTACTGTCTGATCCATAAATGGACAAAGAGCTCTCGGGGTGGGTGGAGCCAAATCGTTAGTTAACTGCACACACGTGCTCCTGTTAGCATCGTTAGCACAGCTGGACGTCTCTTCCTTCATTTGGTGGCTAATTAGCTGATTAAGAACAGACACCATGATGTACAAGAAAAATTCTCCACAACGCCACAAAAATGTCACGTTCAGCCACCTGAGCTAGTTCAGGTAGGAGCTGATCATTACATTCACCAACTGGAGGTTTCAGGAGAAGTTCAGCTCAGCGGTGTGTTTTTACACACTGTTCCACGGCCTTTTCCAGCCTGGTCAACAACTGGGGGGATTCAGTCTGGAAGACTTTCCAGGTGGTCCTGATGTGGACCAGCGGACCGGACCTGGTGTTTAACGTTGTTGTTGACGGGGCTGATGGTGACTCAGCCTTCATGTGTGTTTGTGGTTAATCAGATTTATATCGTGTTCAGTTCCAAAACACCAGAATCAGAATAAATCAAACAATTAATCTGATGGTGATGCCTTTGCATTGAGTGTCATGGACAGAAAACCAGCGTTGAGTCGGGGGGGGGGGCGGGGTTAGAGAGTTAACAACTCTTCAGAAGTCAAGAGAGTGTAACAGGAAGTGATGTGAATGGCGATGAAGCACCAGGATCAGTTACGCCTTCACTCTGCTTGATGTTTTCATCATTTGAGTGTGTGTGAGGGGGAGCGGCCTCACACACACACTCCTACACTGTGTGTGTGTGTGTGTGTGTGATACTAGAAAGTATACCAGAAAACACAAAAGAGACATAACCACAGCAAACCTGTGATGAAATGGTGCGGTCTCTGATGCTCTCTTCTGATTGGATGACCAGGGTTAGGGTTAGTTTGGTGTCTATTACCTGAGACGACCGTTCATTCATCCATCTTCTACCATTTATCTGTTTCTGGGTCACGGGGGGTTCTGGAGCCAATCCCAGCTCATTCTGGGCGAGGGCGGGGTCACCCTGGACAGGTCTCCAGTCCATCACAGAGACAGACAGACCTACGGACAGTTTAGAGTCACCAATGAACCCAAACATGATGTCTTTGGAGACTCCACAGAGAAAGGCCCCAGGCCGGGAATCAAACCCAGGACCTCCTTGTTGTGGGGAACAGCACTAACTACTATTCCACCGTGCCGCCCCTGAGAAGGCCAGTAAGAGAGAAAATCAGGTCCACCTTTTAGTCTCAGTGCTGCAGTTTAACTTCATCATACCAGAAAGTCTGCTTGACCTCAAATCTTCTGGAAAAAGGTCTGTGAAGAACTTTAAGTGTTTCTTCTTGTGCTGTTAAAGGTCGGACCTCCATTTTACCTGCTGGAGATAAAACAGAATTCAGCGGTCTTCACGTGACTCGGCTCTGCCCACATCCCACCTCTTTGCTCATCTTTTATTATCTTGGAGTTAGTGGGCGGAGTCAGACACTGTGGAGATGGTCAATGATCAATGAACACATTGAACATCGAATCTGTTTCGATCGACCTGACAGAATATCGTTATATTTTGAGATCCTGGATTTTTGATTTTCGTGAGCTGTGATTTGTAATCATCGAATGTAAAACCAAAAAAGTCTTGAAACGTTTCAGCCGATCCGTAATGAATCTAGAATATATTGAAGTTTCCCTTTTTAAATAAAAAACTGTATAAACAGTGATTTTCTGATCTGCTGCTCCGAACTGATGAGTCACAGCTTCCTCTGAGCTCTGTCTGTAAATATTCTGTCATGTGCTGCAGGAAAAAGAGCAGAACTCGACTCCAGAAAAAAAAAAAAAAAACAGGTCCTGAGGTCCAGAACAACCTCGGCAGACCAAACTAATGTCTGAATCACTGAAACAATCGATGTTTTTATCATTTATGCCATGAATCAATAGTCCTTCCCAACTTTCTCCAATGTTATTTCCAGTTAGCTCCTCACTCTGGGAGCAGATTAGGCAACCCTGAGGCCTCGATGTAATGGGAAGTGTGGCAGTCCGGGCAGCAGGTCGATGGACATTGATCCGACTCATTATTCCACTCCATCGAACGCTCGCTATTAGCAGCTAAATAAAAACCAAACGCTCTCCTTCTCCAGCGCTCAGTAATATTCGGACTGCTCTGCCTTCGGTCTTCATTGTTGTTTAAAAGCTGCTGCGTTTTATCGACTCTTTGTTTAGGTGATTTGGCTCCAGGTTCCGGTGTGTGTGTGTGTGTGTGTGTGTGTGTGGGGGGGGTAATTACTGGCTGTCTCGGCTTTGGTGGGGGTTCAGGCTGGAGCTCAGGAAGTGATGGTTGATGGTGTCCAGTGTTCGTGTCTCGGCTTTGGTGGGGGTTCAGGCTGGAGCTCAGGAAGTGATGGTTGATGGTGTCCAGTGTGCGGAGCTCTTATCAACAGACCGGAGATCGAATTCAAACTCTCCGCTTTCAACCACATCAAGAGGAAGGAGGGAGGACCCAGTGCACTCTGGGAAAACACTCCGTCCTCGTCTGTCTCACCTCACCCTCTCTGTGTGCATTTGAACCAGCTTGGTGGTGGATCTGCTTTAAAACGTCAGAATTATTTTCCTCCTGACTGAAATATTTAGTCTTTGTTCTTCATTAGTTTCTGATGTTTCATTTTTGTAGTTTTGAACATTATTTTTTATCCGATATGAGACTTTACCTCTGAGATTTGCAGCCAAGTTCTGAAAGTTCTTCATCTCATCTTCTGAAGTATAAAAATGTACTGTTAACATTTTTACAGCCACATTAAGCCCGATCATCCCTTTGTGTTTTTCCTGATAAACAAGGATAATTAAATGTGGGTCAATAAAGTTCACTGTTTTAGAGCTGATCTGAAGTTTCTTTCTTTATCTGATCAGGAGTTCTGCTCATTAATGATGAAAAATCAGCTCCAAAGCCTCTAATGCTCTAAATATCTGACTGTCAGCACAATAAACTCAGAAACATACAGGACTGATCCAGAGACACTCTGATTGGCTGTGACATCACCCACCAGAGCCAATAGGAGCGTCTGATGTAGAGACATGACTCTAAAAGTCACTGTCAAAGATGGAGGATGAGAATGGACGGATAAACACACAGAAGGAAAGCAGCAGAGTTTTAACTTTAACATGCATGCTGCTGAGATCTGACTGTATTTTTACAAACGTTTTCACAGACTGAACTGGAATAAAGTCATTTCTTGGCTCCTCATCTCTGTCTGCTTCACAGATGGAGCCCTAAAACTCATCGTGCTTCACAATAATGAAGTTTGGATCGTCTAATAAGCGTCACAGAAGATGTTTGCGTGTCTGTTTGTGTTTCTCAGCTGTGCAGGAACAAACATGTTGCTTCATTTGTTGGTTTGTGCAGACAATGAGGACAGAGATCTGAACAATGTCGGTTAATCTCACTCACTTTTCTTTCATGTCTGCCGTTGCCGACGTTTCTTCCCTGATCACAGTGAAACCACATTATGTTTGGAGAAATCTGCCGAGCTTATCAACACTTCCACCGATCTTTGGATGCGTTTATCTGCCTTCCCAGAGTTTAAAGTAGCTTTGTGCTGCTCAGATTTATCTCAAATAAAGGTTCTTATCCAGCCCAGCCCAACACGACCCCGCCAGAATAATAAAAAATGTTAGATATTATACCTGTCAAGGTTATCTTGCTGTAAACACAATTCATTTTCTGCAGTGTGAATGAAGAAATTGAATCCGCACACACACACACACACACACACACACTTCCTGGTCTGTTTCCCTCTAAATAGAGCATCATTTAAAAATGAACATCATGTTGTGTTGAAGACTGTAAACTAGAGACTGAGACCATAAACTCATCAGGAAAACGTTTACTGAGGAGGAGGAGGGACATTTTCCCATAGACTTCAATATAAGAGAGGAGGAGGGACATTTTCCCATAGACTTCAATATAAGAGAGGAGGAGGGACATTTTCCCATAGACTTCAATATAAGAGAGGAGGAGGGACATTTTCCCATAGACTTCAACACAATCGGACCTCTGTTTATGGTCATTAGATAGAATGCAGGTTGAAGGCTCTCCAGACCAGAGTCCAGGTCCAGGTCCAGGTCCAGGTACAGTTGAATGTGGTCCTGGATTCTGATCAGGTTTGAAGGGATTTGAAGATCAGCGAGCAGGAAATGGGCTTCAGCTCTGTTTTCCTTCTCTCTGATTGGCTGACACTGATCCCTCCTGCTGTCGGCCGGCGAGACGGCTGATGAGCCGTCTGTCCCGCAGTGACGGAGCTGTAAGACGTCGGAGGGGGGAAAGCTCACGACTTTGGAAAAGATTGCTTTTTGGTGTGACGCTCAGAGAGCTGATAAATCAGACCGGAGGAGATTTTCTGATCTGAGCTGAAGTGGAAAAGTTACTCAGTTTGACTTTTGCGTGTTTTTTTTTGTGTGGTTGGTAGAAAAACAGAGTGAGAAGTGACCCCGGATTTTATCTGCTGGGACAAACTCAGGTCAGTGTGCTGATGAACTGGGAGTGTGTCCGTTCAGCGTGTCCCAAAGACCAACATCCGGAACGCCTGCAGAGGAGTCCAGAGCAGCGAAGCCAGGCGGGGGAAATGAACGCCTAACTAATAAATATTTGTCCTAATCTCATCCAGAGCTGCAGCAGCAGACACCTGTGTGCACACTGAACATGGCCAGGCGCACACAGACGCACAAAACTGCACTTCATGAAGGATAATAATGACAAACAGCGTCTGTTTTTGTATTCAGTTATTTCGCTCTGTGTTTGTTTTTATGTTGTTTTTGGTCCTTCATACTGAAATGTTGGATTCAGCAGGAAGAGAGAGTCAAAACTTTGGTGTCTTATTTAAACCGTCCAATCAGAATGAGGTTCACTAATTTAACGTTCATCCGTTCTGAAGTCTTCACCGACCCTCCGACTGAGCTCATCAACGGAACCAAAACTGTCCCTCCGAGGGGAAAAGACAGGAAGAGTTCTCCTTCAGTCTGATGCTCAGTGAGGAAAAAGGCTGAAATGAAGCAGGAAACTCAACCGTAGGAACCTCCTGGATCTGTGACAGCAGCTCTGTGTCCTTTTTCTACACTAACTCGGAGTTCTTTTGTCAATATTTCTCACCCTGGCTCTTCTTTGGGTTGGGGGAAGGGAAAAGGTTTATCTGGCAGGCAGCTAATGAAGCAGGCCAGAAACATTCAGCCGTTCGTCTGCTTTAGCTTCAGAGCAGGAAACCGTAAAAGATGACAAACTAGAATATTTGTCGACAAACAAATAAGAAAAACAGAGTCGGAGCCGGAGGGACTCAGAGCGAAGCAGGAAAAGAAGAGTGGAGGAGGGTTAAAGGGAGAATATGGAGGGAGGTGACTCTGTGGGGGAGCTGGAGGAAGACGGGGAGAAGAAACTGGAAGGAAGACGTGAAGAAATGAGGATTGAAAGCTGCGTCAGAGAGACACGAAGGAAACGTCCTGAATGTGTCTTAATGAACCAGGTGAGCCTTTAAATGATGTTTAAGATGTTCATGTAATGATGAGTCAAAATAAAAAAATCAGGTCACAGAGAGGAAGTTGTGCCAAAGACATCGAACGCTGGCTGATCAAAAAATGATTTATATATATTGAACACAGTCAAATTTAAAAGTGTTTCGAAGCAGCTGAAATATTATTAAACTCTGCAGCACCAAAAACAGGTGAATCTTCTGTTTACAGGCCAAATCAATTATTCCGGAAATATAATACACAATATAACAACGTGAAATGTAATAACTGGATTTCTAAAAGTCAGATTTTGATGTTCTGGGTTGGACAGACAGACATTAAACTGACATCAGCTGGAGATCATTTAAATGGACATTGTCGAATTAGTTTGTAATAAATGGACTTTGTCATTAAACACAGATGTCGATGTTACGTGATGGCTGCAGGGCACGAAGCGCGTTCTGTCAACAGCACTTCATTTTAAACTGGTTGGTTTATTTCCAAACTGCATGCAGCTCTCTGGGAATCAATCTAAAGCACACGATTATCTGACTGATGAAAATACAAAAGATGTCAAAGCCTCATGTGAGTGAGATGATTCAAGTCGACGCAACAACCTGAGTGAAAATAACCACGAAGGGAAGCTAATGGCTTTGGCCTGGAGCAGTTTCCGGCGTGTCAGTGGACAGAAAGCAGAATCTGATTTTATCAGGCGATCCGTGCGTCTCTGAGCGGCCGATAAAGTGATAAACCTCCGACATTTGACCTCGCTGAGCAGATAATATGACGGACTGAAGAGGAAGCCGAGTGTGGAGGAGGATGATGGGAAGAGGAGGTGAGCGGATGGTTGGGCTGCCACTTATCGTCCTATCAGCCACGCTGCAGGAAACAAAAGCTCTGATTATGGGATGTTTTGGATACACTTTCCCTCCAAAGTGTTTTTAGGGCCGTTTTATCGTCTGCCGCTGTCTGAACACGACCTCACTGATGGAGGTAAAGAGCCGTCCGTCTTTAACACGTCTGTTTGTTTCATGTGTTCCCGTGATGAAGGCTGCAGCCTCCTCATCTTCACTCCCTCAGTCTGTTTCTGTGTCGGCAGGTTTTATCTCTTCGTCCCTTTTTCTGGGTAATCTGGGTTTTTGTTCCGCTGAAGCTGGAAACAGATCGACCTTCCTGTCGATCCTTAAACATCCGGGACCAGATGAACAAACGCCTGCGTCACATCGGGATGAGAGACGTCCTGATGAAGACGTCTCTGGTCCTTCAAAGGAAATCCTGAACCTTTGTTAAAACAGTCGTTGCGGGGGATCGAACCCAGGACCTTCTGCGTGTGAAGCAGACATGATGACCACTACACTACAGAACCACAGTGCCTCCTGGTGACCAGACTACAATGGCTTCCTCAAAGGTCAAAGGTCAATTTGCCAGATTAGCGTGGTTCACGTCTCTACACATTTTGATGGTGAAGCCTCCAGACGCCGCTCACAGCATCGTCTGTTGGATTTTCACATCTCTGGAAAAGTGCAGCCAACTGTTTGTGTGGGCGGTAAATGTGTGAAACAGGCGGCAAGCTGCTCGCTGAGCCGGCCCCCCCGATTACTCTGGCAGACGTCCTGTTTGTTCAGAGGACAGTTTACACTCAGCAGTTGTGTGCTGTTTTTTTTCTGTCCTCGTCCTGGCTGAAGACAAACTCCATTAAAGCCTGAGAGAGCAGAATCACAACCAGGCTCCGCCTCTCTACTCACGTCCTCCGGTCCCTGAACCAGATTCTGTTTTACAGATACGGCTGACATGAGCGTCCACTTTTTTACCCCCATCCGGCCTCGGGGCTGCAATTAGCGGGACACACAGGAGGACGTCAGCGAGGATGAGGGGGGGTCACCAGGGAGGTGTGTTTGTTAATGGGATGGATGAGACTTGGCAGGCAGCAGAGCCTGGCAGCAAACTGTGGACACAAAGAGACGGACGCACAACTCTGTGAGCTGAACTCACACTAAACCACACAAACATGGAGCAGCAGCAAAGACCTGGACCGGAAACAGGCGGAGAGCCGGAGGATCGTCTGCTGCTTCAAACCGTCAGTCTGAGAAAAACTCACATGAAGACGGACCGACTTCACAGATCAGCTGACAGGTCAACAGGAAGTACAATGAAACTCACTGCTGATGTCACCAAAGGTCAAAGGTCTGAACCAAGCAAACAGGACGGCCAGTTAAATCTCCTGGACGACAAAAACATCAACACGTTTTCCTTCATGGCCAGAAATATCCCATGATTCATTTCAGTCAGCAAACAGACTGTTAAATATCAGATCGTCTCTGAAGCTGGACCGATCACGTCATGTCACCAAAAGGCTCCTCCTCCATCTCTGATAGTGACGTCTAGAGTCACGTCTCTACATCGGACGCTCCTATTGGCCCCGCTGGGTGATGTCACAGCCAATCAGAGGCCTAGCTGTCAGAGTCTATTTATTTATTGTGTTGACAGATTAAAGACAGATCAGATATGTTGAGCTTTAGAGGCTTTGGAGTTCACTGTGTGTTTTTAGTTTGTTCTTCCTGAGTCTTTCTCTAAACCAGAGAGACCGATCATAAAACCAGAATATCAATCTGAAATGCAGATTTTCATACTGGGGGGGGGCGTGTGGATCAATTCTCAAAGTTATCATCACATGAACTGCTCTTTTAACAATCAGAAGATTAATCTAAATATTATTTATTATTCAGCGTTCACGCTGTCTGGTAATAAAGTTGTTGACAGAATGTTAAAAAAGAACACCGACGGCAGTTAAATCATGATGTAAACACGACTGATGATGTAATCTCCTGATAAATCAGTTAAGTTTGACTTCCTGTTTTTCATTTCATATTGATATAATTGGATGGATGTTCACGTCAGCTGTCCTCCATTCATCAGCTCATCTTTAACTGTGTTTATTCTTCTGTAGTATTCACCTGTGATGTACATCCCCTGTGTGTGTGTGTGAACAGCTGGTAATAAATGAGCAGAGCATTAAAAGTGCGAGCTGTTTATAACTTCCTGTTTACAGCATCTGATTATTAGTGAAGGAATAATTTACCAAAGGAATTCTCATCAAGCTGCCACCGACGATTCACCTGCAGCTCCAACACACACCTTCATCTGTTTGTTTGTTTGTTTTTCTCATTCACAGGTAAATTAAACGAGTGTAAAAAGCATCAGTGTCGCTTTAATTCAGGTTGTGCAGCAGACAAAATGTTTCAGTTTCACCTTCACCCTTTGACCTTTGACCTTTCTCCAACATCCTTTCCCTTCATATGGAGACGAGAATAAAAGCAGAGAAGCTAACTACGAGCTAACTGCAAAATTCTACTGAAAACACGTTGAGTTGTGGTCACCTGACCCCATGACCTGCCCCCCTCCACTCGGACCTGGGGGGGCACAGGTGATGTCACTTCAGCCCCGATGAGGAAAAGCAAATTAACGCTTCAGGTTTTTCTTCCTCATCACATCATCATGGTCACAGTTAAAATTACTGCAGCTTTAGTAATTGGCTCAGAATAAACTGGCTCCGCTGGGTGTTTGGAGAAACACACATTTATTTTCATTTCCAACTGAATTATTTCTCAGAACGTCAAACGAATACTTTTCCCGAAAGTCCAACTGTAAATAAGCCGCCTCTGAACAAGCACAATTAACTGAACTGTCTCAGAACTAAATCTCTGTTCTGTATTTAATTAAGACGAAAGTGTTTACAGGAAATATTCAGGACAAAATAAAGTGTGACGGTTTGTTTCAGACAGAAGACAGAAGGAGACAAATCCCTCCGCTGTCCTCTTCTTCAGGTGGAGCACCAACGCCACCAACTCTGGAGCTGAACTCAGGTCAGCTACTGCCACCTGCTGGACACGAGGACACGAGGACACAAGGACGTCACACTTCAGGAGGACACGTCACTGCTTCACGTCCTCTTTTTTCTCTCCTCGTACCTCTTCTATCATTTACATCAACTTACACCTTTCCTTACCTCACCTGATGTCTCCTTACCTCACCTGACGTCTCCTTACCTCATCTGATGTCTCCTTACCTCACCTGACGTCTCCTTACCTCATCTGATGTCTCCTTACCTCACCTGATGTCTCCTTACCTGACCTGACCTCTCCTTACCTCACCTGACCTCTCCTGACCTCTCCTTACCTCATCTGACGTCTCCTTACCTCACCCGACGTCTCCTTACCTCATCTGATGTCTCCTTACCTCACCTGACGTCTCCTTACCTCACCCGACGTCTCCTTACCTCATCTGATGTCTCCTTACCTCACCTGATGTCTCCTTACCTCATCTGACGTCTCCTTACCTCATCTGACGTCTCCTTACCTCACCTGATGTCTCCTTACCTCATCTGACGTCTCCTTACCTCACCTGATGTCTCCTTACCTCATCTGACGTCTCCTTACCTCATCTGACGTCTCCTTACCTCACCTGATGTCTCCTTACCTCATCTGACGTCTCCTTACCTCATCTGACCTCTCCTTACCTCACCTGATGTCTCCTTACCTCATCTGACGTCTCCTTACCTCACCTGATGTCTCCTTACCTCATCTGACGTCTCCTTACCTGACCTGACATCTCCTTACCTCACCTGACCTCTCCTTACCTCACCTGACCTCTCCTTACCTGACCTGACCTCTCCTTACCTCATCTGACCTCTCCTTACCTCACCTGACGTCTCCTTACCTCATCTGACCTCTCCTTACCTCATCTGACGTCTCCTTACCTGACCTGACCTCTCCTTACCTCATCTGACCTCTCCTTACCTCACCTGATGTCTCCTTACCTCACCTGACGTCTCCTTACCTCACCTGATGTCTCCTTACCTCATCTGACGTCTCCTTACCTCACCTGACGTCTCCTTACCTCATCTGATGTCTCCTTACCTCACCTGATGTCTCCTTACCTTACAGGCTGGGGGCCTAGTTTGGGTCAAACCAGTCTGGACCGGCTTACATGTCCATGATATCTAAGTGGCTTTAATCCATAACGACCATCATATAATGTCGGTTAAATCAAACTTTATAAAAGTTAAAGGTCTAATTTAATTGAAATGTAATCCTGTTTTCAGGCGGATCCACTTTGTGTCTGTGGATGAGGGATTTGATTTTACGTCCATCCTTATTGAGATTTTGGCCCGGGGTTGCCATAGTAACCAAGCTTGTGGTCAAATTGGAATCAGAAAAACTGTTTTATTCATGATGTTTTTGTATATTTGAATCTGAAAGAAGCCAAAACAAACGGCACCTTTCTCCCTGTTTTATTGAGAATCGTTGTCAGATACAGCAGCTCTGCTCCGGATCCAAACCAGGAAGTCCACAAACCGACACGCTGATGCAGGTGAAGGCTGAGCAGGAACACTGACTGATTTCTCATATCAGGAGTACTTTTCATCATTTAAAGGAAAAATGTTTACCTGGATTGTTATTATTTCTGTGTCAGCCCAGTTAGATGGAAGCCAGGACCTGATGAAGCACACAGTTAAAGATGCTGCCGGCAGGTTCAAACTGTCTGATGGAGCACCAGGAGAAACAGAAATATCTAACAAAATACATCACTGGTTCCAGCAAACCTCCAACATTTAGTCAGCCAAACCGTTATTTTTCCTTTAAGGTCCAAAGATTTAAAGGTCCATGCAGTCTAAAGCGAGACGTCCACGTGTTCTTCATTAAATCAGCGTCTTTATAAATACACAGAAAGTATTCAAGTGCTCAATTCAGTCATTCAGAAACTGACCCTTAAAACCAGCTGCCTGGAACTTTGTGATGTCACAACAAAGCAGTCACCGCCCTCAGCCCCGCCCACCCCACCAATCAGATGAGAGGACCGCAGCTCTAGCTTACTTTGGATGAAACACAGAAGACTGTGTTTGGTGTTTGTTCTTGTCCAGATGTCAGAAGACTGAACTTCCCTTTAACCTTTGACCCTGTGAGGACACAATGAGGCTTCATAGTTCAATCCAGACCCTGCAAACGTTCAACGAGCAACACACAAACTTTAAAACACAAAGGCGGAGGACAGAGTGAGGGAGGGAGACAAAATGTTATAATTAGACTCCGAGTCTTCATGCTTTACAACAGAAAGACAAAATACAACATTTACATTATTGCTTGACATTCAGATATGGCTGAAGTTCAGTTCGTTATTTGCCAGGAATACTTTTTTTTTTGGGCGGGGGGGGGGGCCTTTGGACGTTGAGGTGGAGCTGGTCACTTCCTGTTTGAATATTTTCTGATGTTCGAAGGTGAAATGTGACAAAATGTAACGTGTCATTAAAATGAACAATTCAGATATTTCTGTCTCAAATATCAATTTGAAAATGAAGATGAGAAAAGTCAAGTCGCTCCTTCTCAGAGAGGAAAGGACATCTGGACCACCCGTTTTTAAAACCTCGTGAATCCTCCAGTTTTAGAAAAGCAGAATTTCCCAGCAGCCTCTCTTCCTCTGACAGTTTTCATCTGTGTAGAAAAGGTAACTCATCGTTTGGGGGAAAGGAAAAGAAAGATGACATATTCCTCTCAGAGGTTTTTATACAGATTAAAATAAGCTCCTTCTGGGCTTCCGTAGTTTTGAGCCAGACCGAGACTCAAAGTGCTGTTACAACACGTTGATATAATACTGTGCGTCAGATAAAATATAGTTTCTCTGGCCTTCTCTGAAGGACGACTGATGACTGATTCTGTTGTTTAAAATCTGTGACCTTTAACCCTTCAGCTCTTTTCCACTGCGAACAGGAAGCAGTTCCCACTCCGACAAACTTGACTGAAGGAATCAGAGTGTTTTGGTTCATGTTTCACATGATGAATACAGAAACAAGCAGCTGCTGTCTGTCGTCCAAACACTGAAAATCCATCACACACTTCACACTCAGGCAGGAGATCAGCAGAAAGACTTTTTTTAGTGCAAACCATTTGAATATTTTCATCACCTCACTCTGCATAGTTTCTTCTTTGAGAAGCAGTCAGAATATTGCTCTTTTTAACTTTTATTGCTTTAATCTGGATGAACGCTGAAATAATCTGTTCATGTAAACACAAGTTTTTCTTCAGATTTGATTCATTTCAATAATTTAAAGTTACTCTTATGGATATCATCACTTCAAAATAAAAGACTGGACAAGTGAATATACGGACCTTATTAATAAAATTTGGATTTTTAAATATATAGACCTGATCTGGATTAGTTATTGGATCCAGATTCAGAAACCCTGAGTGCTGCAGCTTTCAGACAAAACCAGCAGATGGTGCTACAGGCTAACGGCTAACTGTGACTGAGCTTCTGTCTGCAGTCAGAGGAAGATGAGGAGCAGAGAGGATGATGGTGGAGGAACAAAAACAACCTGAACTGCTGAATTTCTGCTGCTCATATGATGATTGACTGTTTGTTGTCCTGCTGCTTCATTTTCACTGTAAATTTAGAAACTTTAAAGACATTTTCTTCCCGTTGATTTGGAGTCACGGATATCTGGACAGTTTTTGGGCAGCGAGGTGGAATGTTGTGTGTTTGTTCATGAGGTCAAAGTGCTTTAAGGTCAGTTTTCTTTGTGTTTTTCCGACAGAAAGACAAACAGAATAAAACACAGGAAGTGATGTCATCATGAGTCATCCACAGGCCTGTTTGCTGCACTTTTAGTTTTTACTTATCAATGAAGATCCTGAAAAAAGGGGGGCCACGACACGACGACGCCTTAACCTGAGCGATGCATCAGCATGAGATCAGCCAAGCTTGTTTAAAGACAGCAACTCCTGAAACTGGTCCTGTTTCCGTCGGTCTGTCCAGACTTCGGTTCCTCTCACAGCCTGGAGAGTTGAGCCCTTTACTGACCTAACAGACACTTTCATTAAAGGTGCTCTGTTGTCTGCAGGTTGACCTCCATTAATCCAGTGAAGGTTTCAAAGGTCTCAGTCCAGAGAAATGCTCCCAGTCTGGATTCAGAAACTGAACCTTAAAACCAGCCGTCAGGATTTCTGGGACTTTGTGATGTCACAACCAAGCATGCCACACTGTAAAGCCCCGCCCACATTGACCCACCGTCCAACCCTTTAGGATTAGGTTTCTCTGAGGCTGCGTCCTAATTCAGGGGGTCACGTCCTTTGAAGGAGGCAGGAAGAAGGAAAGAGGACGGAGGAAACAAGGAGAGGAGGTGAGGCTCTCTCTTTTTCACTGACATGTTATTTTCAATACCACCATGCAATGCATCCTGGGATACGTTGGGCCATGAAGGATCCAGCTGGTTCATCTTTACGTCCAACGTCTGAATGATGAGACCCTGAACTGGGACACAGCTTGACTGTTGCTGTATTTGTATTGGATCACTCAGAAAACACTCAGCCAATCAGAAGGGAGGATCTGATCCTCTCTTCTGATTGGCTGACTGAGACACTCAGATGGTTTTGGGTTCTTCTACCTTCTCGTGGTGATCAACACTTCAGATAAAACAAGAGAAGAGTCAAATGTTGACCTTTGACCTCAAACTGACCGTAAACAGCAGCTGGGTACAAAATACTCAGAAACACTGAACTTTATTTCAATTCTACCATCAGGTTGTAGAACTTTACTGTTTTGGCGCCAGCTTGTTCCCATTTATACAGATGGATTAGGGGACAATGGGCCTTCAGGTCTGGGTCCAGGACCAGGTCTGGACTCAGCAGCCTCAGAGGCTGAAGATCTTTCTCCAGAAAGTGATGCGTTTTCATCCTAAGAAGAAAAAGAGGTGATGTCTCCACAGCCCAGGTGTCCTTTAAATTTAGAGCTGAATCTGATCCAGATCCAAGATCCTTCAAACGAGATGTGTGTAAGGTGAAGAAAAACCACCTGAGTCCTCACTGCAGCCAAACCAGGGCCACAGGAGGAGGAGTTCAGATCTCTCCGTTTGTCTCCAGAAAACCTTGTCCCGTCCTCTGTGGTGGTCCAGACCGCGCTCGGTGCATCTCCGGATCCAACAGGTCGGTGCTGGTCAGCTCTGAGGAGTGATGGACTGCCATTCAATCGTCGCTCTTCGGCGTCAGGTCGAGGTTGGCGCCAAACAGCTCCTTGTAGAGGGGCGGGAAGTGTGTCCGCACGATGTCGGAGTGGACGGCTCGGAACGCTGAGAGTTTCTCTGTGTGACGACTGGACAGTGAACGCAACACAGAGACCTTACATCTGAGCTGAGGAGGAGGAAGAG